>CM061747.1:232300914-232895420 GCA_030979885.1 Lolium multiflorum
GTCATGAGAAGGCGGTGTGGACTTCTTGGATCTTACACCGGCCTCACACCAAGGAAGTGTGGACGGGTTTGTGCTCGGTTGGCAACAAGGATAAGGTCTCTTATGTAGCAATGCACCTCTCAGAGGATACTGTGGCTGTCACTCCTTGTTCCGGAAGGGAACTGCGAACGCCGGCAGAAAGGAACTCCATGTGCCCTAGTCAACCCGCAAGACCGATCAGCATAGTTTTCTGTAATAAAATAAACCTTTGGGGAAATGTTTATGAAAACTTGCATTTGCCTATGACTTTCCGGTCTGTTCGTAGCTAGTGCATGATACACCTATTTCCTAATATGAACTTGTCAGAGTACGCTCGTACTCATCCCACTCTTAAACCCCCTGCTTGGAGGCACCGGAGGAGAATCTACCGTGGAACTCAAAGACAAAGGAGTCAACCGCAACAAGATGAAGAATCCAAGCAAAGAAGTCACTTAGTCAACCGTCGCAGCGAACTAAAGTGGGAAAACTTAGATCAGTATAGAAGGGAGCTTTCCTAATCCCAGCACCTAAGTAGCTAGATTTCTATAGCAAAGCTCTTAGTAGCTCAGCTTTTGGTTAGCACAAGTTAGACTACGCAGTCGTTCTTCCGAGCTTCTTATTTGAAGTTTTACCTCGTAAAGTAGAGGTCGTATGATCTTCAGAACAAATGTATCCTTCATAGACATACCTTGACTCGCATATGTTTTCGTTGTACCACTTAGGGATGTATGAAAACGGTGTTCACTTGTGTTATGTCAATCGACTTGTGTACTACACCATGCGTTGGTACGCCGGGTCACCACAAACTGGTATCAGAGCAAATGCTTTGACCCTAGGATTAAACCCCTTTTAAAGGAGACCTATAGGTTTGGTAGTGTCTATAGGAAGTAGCCTTAGCTAAGTCAACTAGGCTAAAACTATTCTTTTGACTCGAGATGGGTATTCACTTGAGAATAATCCCGACACACTTGAGTCAACATCTTTCTTATCTATATTTCTTAAGTAGAGTTAGTGAGTTATCTGCTTCTCATTCTTAACTAACTAGAACACCACTGAGCTTAAGATAATTGCAGTAGTAGACCACAAGCATACAATATGGTAGTCCAAAGAGAGGATACAACTATAAGGAAGATATCCTATTGGAAGAAGTATATCAATGCAAGTTATGGTTAAGTAAGAGTCATTTAAAATGTCAAATGACTAATGTAAAGTAATGTAGATAAGTAATATGAGGTAGTATATGCCTATGATGAGTCAATCATAGGAGGTAAGGAAGAGTGATAGGAATCATATAAGTATACTTTTCATGGTAGAGTTGGTAATCATATATGATTCACTTGAGTATCATGATGTGAGGGAGTAGAACATCATAAGTGAGTTAACAGAAGTATGATGAGGAGTAGGATTTAAGGAATAGGCCTTAAAATCCTAATAGTTGTACCAAGTATGTTAGAACCATAGTCCTTAATTTAAAGAAGGCTTGTTTAGAGCATATCACATAGAGAAATCCTAGAGTTATAGGTGGTATATTCTAAACAATCATGTGTTTAGAGTAGACATGTTAGAACTAGTTGTATTATTGGAAGTAGTCCTCAATAGCACATATATATGGTATCCTATTTTGTTAGTACTTCCAAAGAAAACTAGGTTAACTCCAACTATCCCAAGCCATTTTGTTTCAAGTTTGTCTCATTGCAATGTGCAATTAAGATAAATGTTGAGACGAATAGTAGAAATTCACGTATTTGTGCTAAGTATCACAACCTGAACCTATCTTATGTGGTGTTATACAATACATCTGAGCCTGATGTTTAGGGATGTCTTACCCAACTATTATATTCAGAAGGCCTATAAGGATGTGTATTATAAGCACAAAGCTGGATTTTCTTGATTTTATTGATTTTTATTGATTGACTAGATCCATACATGAAGAAGTTGGACTTTGATATGCAAATGCACGTTGTAATATCAAGCTCTTACTTGATGTTATAGGTCTAGGGGGTAAAGGTATTCGGTGAGGAAGTGACGAATTCTGAAGATTTTGAAGTCAAGATGAAGGTTCACTAGAAGAAGGAAGTAAAAATGTGGGAAGTAACCACAATACTCCGAAGGAAGGACCAATCAAAACTCACTTCTATCCTTAATCAAGGAGTACTTCAACATGGAAGTACCATGAAAGTGAGAAAATAGTGAATATGGAGCAGTAGAAGTGGAGCCATATTCATTATGGAAGAAGGGAATGCAAGTGAAGTCACTTATAATACTATTTTCATAGTGTCAACAAGTGGTTATCTTGCAAAACAAACCTTAGAAGAAGGAAAATAGACAAGTGAAGAGTCGCAGCTGGTATAATAAGACCGCAGCTGATATAGGATAGTCATAAAGAGAAAGTATGTGAAGTGAGGTATATCTTAACTAAAACTATAAAAGTAGCCACAACTGGTAGGTAGATGTGGACTAGAACCATAACATAGCCACAACTGGTAACCAATAAGCCACATCTTGTGTTAGATAGTCTGCAGCTGGTAACAAATAGTCCACAGCTTAATCGTTCTTTCACTCTAAAGGAAAGAGGGATTCCGTAGCTGGTATTCCGTAGTTAATAAATACGGGAGATTCACATTGGATACCCACAACTGTGTGGATACACCACAAAGAATTCTTCGTGAGACTTTAGAAAGGTACAAAATATAAACCAGACTTAAACCAATCTTCTACCTTGGAGTTTAATGATTAGAAGAAAAGGAGTTTGAAGATCATTAGTAAACTCCAAGGGGGAGAGGAAGATTGAAGGAGAAGTATTAAGATATGATTTGGAGTATGAAAGACGAAGAAGAAGGTCTGAACCGAGAGGAAGTCCGATCCTATTTTCATAAGATTGGTGGAAGTATCCATATAATAGTACTCTAGTTGTCGACCGAAGCCGAGGTTCATATCTCGAGGAAGTAAGGGTTATACCTTAACTTGAGTGGGTAATTGATAATTACTCAGAAGGCAAGATCAAGTAAGTCTAAGCTAATGAAGTTGGATGAAGAAGATGTCGGAGGACAATCAAAGTCTAAGAAAACAAAAGACCGAAGGGTTTGACCATACCAAAACATAAGCCTATTAGAAAGATTCCTTTCATGGAACCTAAAGAAACCAAAAGGAAGATAACTAGTATCAACTAGATGCCATGATTGGATGGACTAAATGAGTCTAATCCATTCGTAGGACTAAACAACCAGGACCATGCCTATTGTAAATACTTTACGAAGTACAACATTTGTTTGTTACACAAACATAGTACAATACTTTATCCAAACTATTAGACTTAAGGTTTGGGCACCGCAGATGGATTACCGTAGCTGGTAGAACCAAGCTTTGAGTACCCAAATAGGAAGATGTCACCACAACCATTAGTAAAGCCCATTAGCATAAGAAGATGTCCTAATCCAAGAATCTTTGGAGAGTAAGCCTATAAGCTTAGAGTGTTGGAAGAAATCATAGAATTGAAGAAAGTATCAGTGCCAGACATCAGAAGACTTCATGAAGGATCGAGACAAGGGATATATTTAATTATATCTAATGAGATCACTAGGGAGTTTGAAAGGATTGTGATCTGTTCAAGTCCGTTCCACATTCCAAAACGTGAGAGCGTTCGAACTTCGGGACGAAGTTCAGTTTAAGGGGGAGAGGCTGTAATATCCCAAGTTTAGAGGCAATAAAATGAGAGAACACCAAAGTGTGCATTGCATTCATGCATAGAAAATCCGGAATTTTCGCGCTTTCAAATAAAACTTACCACAGTAACTGAAGTTTCACTTGACTTGCTGGAATTGAAGTAGATCATCAAGTCAAGCGCTATAAACCTCATTGTGATCTTTGCTAAAACCCTGTTTTGGGTAGAGATGATTTGATCTATGGGCTAGATCAAATGGAATTAGTTGTACAACAAACAACACCTTAAGTAAGGGTCAACTACAAGATCCTATAAAAGATCTTAACATGACATTTCTTACAACAACACATGAATAATTATTCAACCATAAATCAAAGAATTAAGAAACTATTCTTTACTTATCTTTTCCATATCTTTTACTAATAAATGTTTTTACCATGATTCTCATGGTGTATCTTCAACTACTTTTGTGTGTAATATAATTCAATTCTAAACTTATTAATAAATAAGGTAAATCGTCTAAAGTGCATAAAGGCCACACATTCTTATTTAAATCATAACTTATTAAATATATGGAATATCATAAAACTGAATCCATTTACATTACAAATTATAGTTCAAACTATTTGAATAAAACTACTCATGAGTATTTTGAAACTCATATGATCATGCCTTGGTGCAATCAAACACCAACTATCCAAAATTGAGGAATAACCTTCAACCTTGATCTTTTGATCAATATTATAATATAAATCCAATCCAATATGATATAGTGACTCATCCACAATAATAAAACCATCCACAAGATATTTAGTAGCAAATGCCACTTGGCTATCCAAAAATAAATCATATGAGAGGATAATGATCTTGCCACATAGGATGAAAATATCTACATGACTTGCTTTCCAAGCTTTGCCACCTCATGCTCAAAGGATTGCTATGGATGAGGGCATGACACCCAAGCACCTTACTCATGAAACCAAAACAAGAGTCACCCACCTATGTGTCATGATACTAGAGCTTGCCCAAGCCTATAAAAGGATCCACACCCTTCCTCCATTTGGTCATCTTGTAGCATGATACAAGGAAACAAACACATAGAGCCACTCCATACATTAGCTAGGATCCATATGAAGAAGCTAGGAGGTGGAGGCATGCCACAAGATGCAGGTTTATCAGATTTCCAGAAGAACAAGCTACATAAGATACCAAGGTAGAAATTCCTAGGCAAACCATATATTTAGAGAATCTTATCATCATCTCTTGAGTAGGACCTTAGGCTATTAGAAGACATTAGAAGTGAGAGAGTATATAGATGCTAATCCTAGCCATGACTATCTTAGAGAATATTAGAGTAGTATTAAATCTTACTTGTTCAAACCAACCTTTAATCTTGGAGGTGAGAGCCATATTCTATTAGTAATCACTACTAAAATCCTAGACCACATCTGAATACCAATCCAAGTATTACTTTGGATTATAAGTAGAACCCTGCCATGCCTCATGCCTATTTATATTTCAGTTTAGTGAAGAGTATGCAAAACCCTAAACCTTCACATAGGATTCACCCTACATAAAATATTATGTCCCCACTTGTGTATCATGGATCACAAGTATAAACCAAGTTATAAATGCTTAGTATTAAATACCATTTGGTGAGTAGGATGAACCCAATACCCTATTTTACTTTGCTATCCAAATACCTTGTTGAGTGAACCAAATAAAATAGTATTCAGATAAGTAGTTGAGTTAACCATGATGAGCATAGGATCTATCTCAGATAATTTAAGCTAGAAGTTGCTAAGCAAGATTGATAATTATAGAGTTTATTCAACCATTTTCTTAAACCCTAGAAATAATCACTCACATAAAATCATGAACCAATCCCATTTCCTTTACCATTTGTTAAACCCTAGCCATAATTAATTTTTATGTGAATAATCAATATTGTTAAGCACATTAGTTAAAAACTAATAATATGTTCACCATGCACATGTTCTAAATTTTAAAACATTTAAACAAATTTGATTTCTAAAATTAAAAGAAATTGGGTTGAACCCTAAAATTTATATCTATTTTTAATGTTAACTTGTGCATCATAAGAACCTCAAATTAATCAATTATAAAATGGTTGTTTATAAACAAAACAATACATTAGGTAGCATTGTCAAATTGTTTTGATATTCAAATATTTTATAACCTGCAAGACAAAACATAATTCAAATTTGAATTCAAACAACAAAATAGAAAACAGAAAATAAAACAGAAAATAGAAAAGAAGAGAGGAAGCTTACCTGGCCGTGCAGCCCAGTAGCAGCCCAGGACCAGCACCACCTGCGCAGCCCAGCTTCAGCCCAGCCCAATACAAATACCGTTTTGGTTGCTTTAAAAATCGTGCGAGGATATTTCGTCGTCGTCTTCATCTTCTCCGAGCACGACAGCGCGGCGAGGCCAGTAGGCCACGATCTCGTCGACGATAAGCATGTCCCGGACGCTGCAGACACACTCAGAGCTTCGCCGAACCTCTCTCGCGTCCGTCCTATCCACTTGCGCTAAGATTCGCGCTCGAATCATGTTGATAACCAACCTTCCATCTGCGCCGGCCATCGTCGTCGTGTCGCCATTGCCGACCACCTCCGAGCCTATAAAAGCACGTGGAGGACCGCCGAAGAACCCTAATCCTCCGAGGCCCTTTCAATTTCCTTTTCGCTTCCTAAAAATCCCCCAATCATCTGAGAGCTATCGCCGGTGACCACCACGGTGCCGTCGACTGGAGTCACCCCGGAGGCTGTCGTTTGGTCGTGGAGGAGCGCATCGTCAAGGAGATCATCTGGGAGGAGCCCAGCATCACGGGGAGGTCCCTATCGCCGGAATCAAGCCGTTCCCTTTCACTCGGGTTCGCCGGGAAATCGCCAATCATCGTCGTCTCCGTCGACAATCGCCGGAGCCGACCACACCTTGAGCTTCAACGTAAGATTGCGCATCCATAGACCCCTAATTCGCGTCTTATAGCCGTCTGTAGCCTATTCTCGCATTTTGGCCGGAGCCCGCCGCCGCAGAGATGCTCGCCGGAGTTGCTCCGGTGACCTATCGGTGGTGGCGTTGATGCTCACGTACTCAGCATCGACTCGCGGTTTTAACGCACTTGACGGTAGCATCTATCTCGCCCTGTAGCCTTGTCGCCGTCGCTCGCCGGCGCTCTCTCCGGCGAGAGTGACGTGGTCACAGACCAGTCAACCTTTGACCAGTCCACGCCCGCGTGGCAGCTGAGCTGGCCACAGGACCCACCTGTCTGTGTCCAGGGGTTAGATCTGTCTCGGTACGTTTAGTATTTAGGTTTAATTTTAAAAACCAGTAAATAGCTGAAACTTTGCAAAATCATATAAAATTCATTTCAACTCAGAAAAATATGAATAATATATCAAAATGCTCACAAAAATAAACTCTATTCAAATAAAATATAAAACAAAAATGTGTGTCAAAATCAAAATTCACTTATTTTTAACCTTATTAATTATGCCATTTCATTTATTTAAAATACAATTTGAGTTCAATAATTAGTGAAGTTATAAAAATTAAATTTTAACTATTCAGTAACTAAGTAAAATGTTAAGATTAATTTTTATTTACCATAATTGCATTACCTTCATTATTAGTGGTAATTCATAAACCCTAAGTGGCATATTACTAATTTCTATTTTCTTTAAATAATAATAACTCAAGAAAATATCAAAAGCCAATATTATATTGGTAGCTTAAATATTGTGAACTCAAACATTTTTAATTAGCAAGCTATTATTTTTGAACCTAATAATTATAAACCCTAGTTCCTAATTAAACCCTGAGTTCTAAATTAAACCTAAATAGGAGTTACTCTAATTATTAATTCATGTGAAAATTAATAAAATGTCAATCTATTATTAATTTTGTGCAAAGTAATTAATCACATTAATTCTAGTACTAATTATTACTTTAAGAATTGTATCATAATTAGAAACCCTAGTTCTAATATAAGTAAGACCTTGAACCCATTATTTTATGTGCTCATCCTTAATAGTTGCAATCCTAAAACCCTAGGGGTTTAGCCCATGTGATCATACCCACTCACTTTACTTGTAGAACTTTGATAAGCAACCAATGAATGTATGCTCATGATCCACTAAGACAAAACCAATTCACATGAGACCCTCATTTCATGTTTTTATTTTTGATTAATACTTGTATGATCCATTAGTGCCACTTAGGAACAAACCCTAGCTTGCTAACCACATATTAGCACCATTGATCACCACTCCTATATACCACACCATTAAGATCAACCTAAACCATCAAACCCTAGTTGAACCCTAATGATAAACCCTAGTACCAATCTTGTGTAGCAATTCACATCATATGCTCCTATTCAACTAAACCCTACTTAGAAAGTAATAAACCATCTAGTTTAGAAGCCATTAGAGATTCCCTAGTCAAGAACATGAAAAGCTATAGTAAACCCTAGAAGCCATAGCTTCTATTTATAGTAGTTCTCATTCTTATTAACATGTTCTTCAAAAGTTATTCTTTTGAAGAACAAAGGTCAATCAAACCCTAGAAGCCCTAGTCTTAGTTGAAATACTTATTACTTCTTAATTAAAATATTCTTCAAAAGTTATTCTTTTGAAATATAGTATAAATAATCATCAACCATGTCCAATAGAACATAAAATTGACAATTGTCCTTTACATACTATTCCACTACTATCCTTTGAATATATGCTTGTTATGTTGCATCATATTACTTGCTTATGCTATTCATATCACCAACCCTAATAAGAACCTTGTTTGAGAATCATCCTAAAAGTGCAACACACCCTAAAGAAATCTTTACAACTCATCCATCCTAAATCATTGAGGTTAGGTTACGCTCGGGACGATTGCATCTCATACTATGCATTATAGCATCTTTGCTAAACATTGTCCTTACCGGACAATGATGGTATTTCAGAATTTGGAGTTCTCACGCATCGAAGCTTTTGCCTGCATAATCTTGCAGTCAAGAAAGGCAAGTTCATCGCTTGCTCATGTCATTTGATTATTTTTATCAAATTATATGCAAAGTACTATACTTATCACTCTTGCATTGAAAAGCAAATATTATTTTACAATTATGAATATGACTATGTGGTGGCAATGGAACCATGGTATGTGTTGATTGGTGGAGGTTCCATTGCACGGGTACTATTCATCTAGGACTAAGTACCAATGCCGTCCAGTGATTCTAGCGCCGTACATACCCGTTGACCATAAGATCTATAATGGCTCTGGGAAGTCACTGTATCTTTTCCCTCTCGCATGCCAACGGACCGGTAATAAGGGTTGCCCGTATCAGTCTATCTTTGGTAAAGGTGGGGACATGTGGTCCTGCACAGTCTACCATTAGATATAGGAGAGGGTAGACTTATTATCGGTCTATGAAGGATTGTAAGGGTTGTCCGGATCAGTCTATCTATGGTGTATAGAACAGGGCACATAAGTTGTTCGGATCAGTCTATCTTTGGTAAAGGTGGGGACATGTGGTCCTGCACAGTCTACCATTAGATATAGGAGAGAACAAGTGCCTGTGTTAGTCTACCCATAGATATAGGAGAGGACAGACTTTAACATGGGTCGCGGAGAAGGCGGTGTGGACTTGGATCTTACACCTGGCCTCACACCAAGGAAGTGTGGACGGAAAGCTTGCGCCTGGTTGGCAACAAGGATAAGGTCTCTTATGGGAAAAGTAACGCACCTGGCAGAGGATACCGAATTGGACTGCACTCCTCGTTCCGGAAGGGAACTGCGAACGCGGCAGAAAGGAACTCCATGAAGTTCTAGTCAACCTGTGAAGATAGTTTTCAGAATAAAATAAACCTTTTGAAGAAATGTTTATGAAAACTTGCATTTGCCTATGACTTTCTGGTCTGTGGCTGTAGCTAGTGCATGATACACCTATTTCCCTAATATGAACTTGCTGAGTACGCTCGTACTCATCCCACTCTTAAATCCCCTGCTAGCTATGGAGGCACGGAGGAGAACTACCGTGGAACTCGAAGACAAAGGAGTCAACTGCAACAAGATGAAGAATCCAAGCAAAGAAGTCAATGAAGTCAACTGCTGCAGCAACTAAAGTGGAAACTTAGACTAGTATAGAAGGGAGCCTTTCCCTAATCCTAGCACCTAAGTAGCTAGATTTCTATAGCAAGCCTAGTAGCTCTGAAGCTTAAGTTAGCAATAAGTTAGACTACGAGTCGTTCTTCTGGAGCTTTATTTGAAGTTTTACCTCACTGTAAAGTAGGAGGCTGTTGATCTTCTGTAAACAGCTTGTGTATCCTTCTATAGACATACCTTGGACTCGCATATGTTTCTGTTGTACCACTCTGAGGGATGTAATATGAGTGGAACGGTGTTTCACTTGTGTTATGTCAACGACTTGTGTACTACACCATGCAGTGGTATGCTGGGTCACCACAGTGGTATCAGAGCAAATGCTTTGACCCTAGGATTAAAACCCTTTAAAGGAGACCTATAGGTTTGGTAGTGTCTATAGGAAGTAGCCTTAGCTAAGTCAACTAGGCTAAGCCAACTATTCTTTTGACTTGAGATGGGTATTCACTTGAGAATAATCCTGACACACTTGAGTCAATCTTTCTTATCTATATTTCTTAAGTAGAGTTAGTGAGTTATCTTGCTTCATTCCCAACTAACTAGAACACCACTGGAGCTTAAGATAATTGGGTGGTAGTAGACCACAGTTGGTATACAATACATGGTAGTCCAAAGAGAGGATACAACCATAAGGAAGATATCCTATTGGAAGAAGTATATCAATGCAAGTTATGGTTAAGTAAGAGTCATTTAAAATGTCAAATGACTAATGTTAAGTAATGTAGATAAGTAATATGAGGTAGTATATGCCTATGATGAGTCAATCATAGGAGGTAAGGAAGAGTGATAGGAATCATATAAGTATACTTTTCATGGTAGAGTTGGTAATCATATATGATTCACTTGAGAGTCATGATGTGATGGAGTAGAACATCATAAGTATGATAACAGAAGTATGATAAGGAGTAGGATTTAGGGAATAGTTCGAAAGCTTAGGCCTTAAAATCCTAATAGTTGTACCAAGTATGTTAGAACCATAGTCCTTAATTTAAAGAAGGCTTATTTAGAGCATATCACATAGAGAAATCCTAGAGTTATAGGTGGTATATTCTAAACAATCATGTGTTTAGAGTAGACATGTTAGAACTAATTGTATTATTGGAAGTAGTCCTCAATAGCACATATATATGGTATCCTATTTTGTTAGTACTTCCAAAGAAAACTAGGTTAACTTCAACTATCCCAGGCCATTTTGTTTCAAGTTTGTCTCATTGCAAATGTGCAATTAAGATAAATGTTGAGATAAATAGTAGAAATTCACGTATTTGTGCTAAGTATCACAACCTAAGCCTATCTTATGTGGTGTATATACTACACATCTGAGCCTGATGTTTAGGGATGTCTTACCCAACTATTATATTCAGGCCTATAAGGATGTGTATTATAAGCACAAAGCTGGATTTTCTTGGATTTTATTGGATTTTCATTGATTGACTAGATCCATACATGAAGTTTGACTTTGATATGCAAATGCATGTTGCAATATCAAGCTCTTACTTGATGTTATAGGTCTAGAGGGTAAAGGTATTCGTGTGAGGAAGTGACGAATTCTGAAGATTTTGAAGTCAAGATGAAGGTTCACTAGAAGAAGGAAGTAAAAATGTGGGAAGTAACCACAATACTCCGAAGGAAGGACCAATCAAAACTCACTTCTATCCTTAATCAAGGAGTACTTCAACATGGAAGTACCATGAAAGTGAGAAAATAGTGAATATGGAGCAGTAGAAGTGGAGCCATATTCATTATGAAAGAAGGGAATGCAAGTGAAGTCACTTACAATACTATTTTCATAGTGTCAACAAGTGGTTATCTTGCAAAACAAACCTTAGAAGAAGGAAAATAGACAAGTGAAGTCGCAGCTGGTATAATAAGACCGCAGCTGATATAGGATAGTCATAAAGAGAAAGTATGTGAAGTGAGGTATATCTTAACTAAAACTATAAAAGTAGCCACAACTGGTAGGTAGATGTGGACTAGAACCATAACATAGCCACAACTGGTATCCAATAAGCCACATCTTGTGTTAGATAGTCTGCAGCTGGTAACAAATAGTCCACAGCTTAATCGTTCTTTCACTCTAAAGGAAAGAGGGATTCCGTAGCTGGTATTCCGTAGCTAATAAATATTTAGTCGGAGGATTCACATTGGATACCCACAACTGTGTGGATACACCACAAAGAATTCTTCGTGAGACTTTAGAAAGGTACAAAATATAAACCAGACTTAAACCAATCTTCTACCTTGGAGTTTAATGATTAGAAGAAAAGGAGTTTGAAGATCATTAGTAAACTCCAAGGGGGAGAGGAAGATTGAAGGAGAAGTATTAAGATATGGAGTATGAAAGACGAAGAAGAAGGTCTGAACTGAGAGGAAGTCCGATCCTATTTTCATAAGATTGGTGGAAGTATCCATATAATAGTACTCTCAGGAGGTTGTCAGACCAGAAGCCGAGGTTCATATCTCGAGGAAGTAAGGGTTATACCTTAACTTGAGTGGGTAATTGATAATTACTCAGAAGCAGATTGGTTCGTGTTCAAGTAGGAAAATTTTTGTTTTCTATGCTACGTTATCCTACAGTGGTATCAGAGCCGTGTCTATGCATAGATGGTTGCAAGTAGAACACAATGGTTTGTGGGCGTTGATGCTCTTGTTATCTTTAGTTGAGTACTTTGCATCTTTGTGGCATAGTGGGATGAAGCGGCTCGGGCTAACTTTACATGACCGCGTTCATGAGATTTGCTCCACGCTCGACATGCAACTTGTATTGCATAAGTGGCTTTGCGGGTGTCTGTCTCTCCTACTATAGTGAAGATTCAATTTACTCTTCTATTGACAACACTAGTATCACCGTTGTGGTTCATGTTCGTAGGTAGATTGGATCTTACTCGAAAACCCTAAACCACGTAAAATATGCAAACCAAATTAGAGAACGTCTAACTTGTTTTTGCAGGTTTGGTGATGTGATATGGCCATAATGTGATGATGACTATGTATGAGATGATCATTATTGTATTGTGGCAACCGGCAGGAGCCTTATGGTTGTCTTTAAATTTCATGTTGAGTAGTTTTTCAAAGTAGTTGTAATAGTTGCTACATGGAGGACGATCATGAAGACGGCGCCATTGACCTTGGTGCTTCGCCGACGATGATGGAGATCATGCCCGTTGATGATGGAGATCATGTCCGTGCTTTGGAGATGAAGATCAAAGGCGCAAAGACAAAAGGGCCATATCATATCACATATGAATTGCATGTGATGTTAATCCTTTTATGCATCTTATTTTGCTTAGATCGCGACGGTAGCATTATAAGATGATCCCTCTCACTAAAATTTCAAGATAATAAAGTGTTCATCCTTAGTAGCACCGTTGCCAAGACTTGTCGTTTCAAGCATCTCGTGATGATCGGTGTGATAGAATCAACAAGTGCATACAACGGGTGCAAGTCAGTTTTGCACAAGCGGATACTAAGGTGGCCTTGACGAGCCTAGCATGTACAGACATGGTCTCGGAACACGTGATACCGAAAGGTAGAGCATGAATCATATGATTGATATGATGAACACTTTGAGTGTTCGCCATTGAAATTACATCTTGTCTCGTGATGATCGGGCATAGGTGTGATGGATTTGGTTCGTGTGATCACTAAGACAATGCGAGGGATATTGTTTTGAGTGGGAGTTCACCTAGATTTTTAATTATGATGAATTAAAATTTGAACTCAATTTGTCATAAACTTAGTCTAAACTATTGCAAATATGTTGTAGATATGCGTCCCCAATCAATTTTAACCAGTTCCTAGAGAAAGAAAAGCTTAAGAGCAACGGTAGCAACTTCACCGACTGGTTCCGTCATGTGAGGATCTTCCTCAATGGCGGAAATGCAATATGTGCTTGATGCACCGCTAGGTGACTCCTGCAGAAACTGAAACCGATGAAGTAAAGAATGTTTACGCGACTCGGAAAACTCGGTACTCTCAAGTTCAGTGTGCCATCTTATGCAGTCTGGAATCCGATCTTCAAAAACGTTTTGAGCACCACGATCCTCATGAGTTGATGAAAGAGTTGAAGACTATTTTTGAGACTCATGCGGCCGTGGAATGCTATGAAGCATCGAAACATTTTTTCAGCTGTATGATGGAAGAAGGCAGCTCCATTAGTGAGCACATGCTCGTCATGACCGGGCATGCGAAGAAACTCAGTGACTTGGGAATAGTGATTCCTAACAGACTGGGGATTAATCGTGTCCTTCAATCACTGCCACCAAGTTACAAGAACTTTGTGATGAACTACAATATGCAGAACATGAACAAGGAGTTTCCTGAACTCTTTGGCATGCTAAAAGCTGCTGAGATTGAGATCAAGAAAGAGCACCAAGTGTTGATGGTCAACAAGACCACCAGTTTCAAGAAACAGGGCAAGTCTAAGGGAAAATTCAAGAAGGGTGGCAAGAAAGCTGCCACGCCTCCCGTGAAACCTAAGAACGGCCCTAAGCCTGATGCTGAGTGCTATTACTGCAAGGAGAAGGGACACTGGAAGCGTAATTGCTCCAAGTATTTGGCGGATCTGAAGAGCGGCCTTGTCAAGAAGAAGAAAGAAGGTATATCTGATATACATGTTATAGATGTTTATCTCACTGGTTCTCGTACTAGTACCTGGGTATTTGATACTGGTTCGGTTGCTCATATTTGTAACTCGAAACAGGACTAAAGAATAAACGAAGACTACTGAAGGATGAAGTGACGATGCGCGTTGGAAATGGATCCAAAGTCGATGTGATCGCTGTCGGCACACTTCCTCTACATCTACCTTCGGGATTAGTTTTAAGCCTAAATAATTGTTATTTTGTACCCGCGTTAAGCATGAACATTATATCGATCTTGTTTAATGCAAGACGGTTATTCATTCAAGTCTGAGAATAATGGTTGTTCTATTTTTATGAATAATATCTTTTATGGTCGAGCACCTGAAAAGAATGGCTTATTTGTTAGATCTCGATAGTAGTGATACACATATACATAACATTGATGCTAAGCGAATTAAATTGAAAGATAATTCTACTTATATGTGGCACTGTCGTCTTGGTCATATTGGAGTGAAACGCATGAAGAAACTCCATACCGATGGATTACTTGAATCACTTGACTTTGAGTCACTTGATAGATGCGAAGCATGTCTGATGGGAAAAATGACTAAGACTCCATTCTCGGGTATGATGGAGCGAGCTACTGACTTATTGGAAATCATACATACAGATGTGTGTGGACCAATGAGTGTAGCATCGCGCGGTGGTTATCGTTATGTTCTAACCTTCACAGATGATTTGAGTAGATATGGGTATATCTATTTAATGAAACATAAATCCGAAACTTTCGAGAAGTTTAAGGAATTCCAAAGTGAAGTAGAAAATCAACGTAACAAGAAGATTAAATTTCTACGATCTGATCGCGGAGGTGAATATCTGAGTTATGAGTTTGGCATGCATTTAAAGAAATGCGGAATACTTTCACAATTGACACCGGGAACACCACAACGAAACGTCCGAACGTCGTAATCGAACTCTCTTAGATATGGTTCGCTCTATGATGTCTCTGATTTACCTTTATCATTTTGGAGTTATGCATTAGAGACAGCAGCATTCACTTTAAATAGAGCACCATCAAAATCCGTTGAAACGACACCGTATGAATTATGGTTTAATAAGAAACCTAAGCTGTCGTTCCTAAAAGTTTGGGGTTGCGAAGCCTATGTAAAAAAGTTACAACCGGACAAGCTAGAACCCAAAGCGGAGAAATGCGTCTTCATAGGATACCCTAAGGAAACTATAGGGTACACTTTCTATCACAGATCCGAAGGCAAGATCTTTGTTGCTAAGAACGGAACCTTTCTTGAGAAAGAATTTCTCACTAAAGAAGTGACTGGAAGAAAAGTAGAACTCGATGAGATTGAAGAATCTCTACTCGTTGATCGAGGAAGCACCGGAAAATGTTCCTATACTACCTACACCAGCAACAGAGGAAGCTAATGATAATGATCATGAAACTTCAAATGAGACAGCTACTGAACCTCGCAGATCGACAAGGGATCCTGATTGGTATGATCCTTGTCTAAATGTCATGATTGTGGATAACAATGATGAAGACCCTGCGACGTATGAAGAAAGCGATGATGAGCCCAGATTCCAACAAATGGCAAGAAGCCATGAAATCCGAAATGGGATCCATGTATGATAACAAAGTATGGACTTTGGTAGACTTACCTTATAGCCGCAAGGCTGTCGAGAATAAATGGATCTTCAAGAGAAAAACAGATGCTGATGGTAATATTACTGTCTATAAAGCTCGACTTGTCGCAAAGGGTTTCCGACAAATTCAAGGTGTTGACTACGATGAGACTTTCTCACCTGTAGCGAGGTAAAATCTGTGAGGATTTTGTTAGCAATAGCTGCATTTTTCGATTATGAGATTTGGCAGATGGATGTCAAAACGGCGTTCCTTAATGGAGACATTGAGGAAGAGTTGTATATGGTACAACCCAAAGGTTTTGTCGATCCTAAAAATGCTAACAAAGTATGCAAACTTCAGCGTTCAATCTATGGACTGAAGCAAGCATCAAGAAGTTGGAACCGACTCTTTGATAAGGTGATCAAAGACTTCGGGTTTATACAGTGTCATGGAGAGGCTGTATTTACAAGAAAGTGAGTGGGAGCTCTGTAGCGTTCCTGATATTATATGTAGATGACATATTATTGATTGGGAATGATATAGAACTATTAAGCAGTGTAAAAGGTTATTTGAATATTAGTTTTTCAATGAAAGACCTTGGTGAAGCATCATATATATTAGGCATCAAGATTTATAGAGATAGATCAAGACGTCTAATAGGGCTATCACAGAGTACATACCTGGACAAGATTCTAAAGAAGTTTAGAATGGACGAAAGTAAGAAAGGATTCTTACCTATGTTACCAGGCAAGGTCTTGAGTAAGACTCAAGGTCCGGCTACGGCAGAAGAAAGAGAAAGGATGAGTCAGATCCCCTATGCCTCGGCAGTAGGCTCTATAATGTATGCCATGCTATGTACAAGACCGATATAGCACATGATGTTAGTTTGACTAGCAGATATCAAAGTGATCCAGAATGGAACATTGGACAGCGGTCAAGAATATCCTGAAGTACTTAAAAAGAACTAAGGATATGTTTCTTTGTTATGGAGGTGACCAAGAGCTCGTTGTAACAAGTTACACCGATGCAAGTTGGAACACCGATCCTGATGACTCTAAGTCACAATCTGGGTACGTGTTTATATTGAATGGTGGCAGTAAGCTGGGCAAGCTGAAGCGGTGGCGAAATCCTCAACAATCGGAGTACATAGCGGCTTCAGAGGCTTCATCAAGCGGTATGGATGAAGAGGTTCATTGTAGAGCTCGGTGTGGTTCCTAGTGCATTGGACCCACTAGTCATCTACTGTGACAACATGGGTGCCATCGCCAATGCACAAGAACCAAGGTCACACAAGAGGCTGAAGCATATCAAGCTGCGTTACCACTCGATTCGTGAGTACATCGAAGATGGAGAAGTAAAGATTTGCAAAGTACACACTGATCTGAATGTAGCATCCGTTGACTAAAGCTCTCCCTAGGGCAAAGCATGACCAACACCAGAATGCCATGGGTGTTAGGTACCTTACAATGTAATCTAGATTATTGACTCTAGTGCAAGTGGGAGACTGTTGGAGATATGCCCAAGAGGCAATAATAAAAGTGGTTATTATATATCTTTATGTTTATGATAAATGTTTATATACCATGCTATAATTGTATTAACCAAACATTGATACATGTGTGTTATGTAAACAAACAAAGAGTCCCTAGTAAGCCTCTTAACTAGCTTGTTGATTAATAGATGATTAGTTTCATAATCATGAACATTGGATGTTATTAATAACAAGGTTATATCATTATGAATGATGTAATGGACACACCCAATTAAAGCATAAGATCACGTCATTAAGTTATTTGCTATAAGCTTTCGATACATAGTTACCTAGTCCTTATGACCATGAGATCATGTAAATCACTTATACCGGAAAGGTACTTTGATTACATCAAACACCACTGCGTAAATGGGTGGTTATAAAGGTGGGATTAAGTATCCGGAAAGTATGAGTTGAGGCATATGGATCAACAGTGGGATTTGTCCATCCCGATGACGGATAGATATACTGGGCCCTCTCGGTGGAATGTCGTCTAATGTCTTGCAAGCATATGAATAAGTTCATAAGAGACCACATACCACGGTAGAGTAAAGAGTACTTGTCAGAGACGAGGTTAAACAAGGTATAGTGTGATACCGATGATCAAACCTCGGACAAGTAAAATATCGCGTGACAAAAGGAATTGGTATCGTATGTGAATGGTTCATTCGATCACTAAAGTCATCGTTGAATATGTGGGAGCCATTATGGATCTCCAGATCCCGCTATTGGTTATTGGTCGGAGGAGTACTCAACCATGTCCGCATAGTTCGCGAACCGTAGGGTGACACACTTAAAGTTGGATGTTGAAATGGTAGAACTTGAATATGGAATGGAGTTGAATATTTGTTCGGAGTCCCGGATGTGATCCCGGACATCACGGAGTTCCGGAATGGTCCGGAGAATAAGATTCATATATAGGATGTCATTTTATGTGTTGAAAATGATTCGGAAGGTTCTATGGAAGGTTCTAGAAAAGTCCGGAAGAAACCACCAAGGAAGGTGGAGTCCACATGGGACTCCACCTCCATGGCCGCCAACCCTAGTGGGGAGGAGTCCCAAGTGGATTCCCCCAGGGGGCCGGCCATCCATATGGGAGGTGGAAACCCCACCTCTAGTGGGACTCCTAGTTTGGCTAGGTTTCCCCACCATATGGAAGGTTTTTCGTTCGGGTCTTATTCGAAGACTTGGAGACTAACTCTTGGGGATCCACCTATATAATGAGGGGCCAAGGGAGGGGGCCGGCCACCCCAAGACCACAAGCTGGCGGCCAGAAGGGCCACCCCCTCCCAAACCCTAGCCGCCCCTCTCTCCATATCTCCCCGCGTAGCTTAGCGAAGCTCGCCAGTTCATCACCACCACCGCACCACGCCGTCGTGCTGTTTATTCAAGAGGAGCTACTACTCACGCTTCCGCTGGAACGGGGAGGTGGACGTGCCTTCATCAACAACCGAACGTGACCGAGTGCGAGGTGCCGCCCGCTCGTGGCGCCAACCGATCGTGATCAAGATCTTCACGCGCTTTTGCAAGCGGCAAGTAATCGTCTACCGCAGCAACAAGAGCCTCCTCTTGTAGGCTTTGGAATCTCTTCAAGGTGAGACTCGATAATCCCCTCGTTGCTACCGTTCTAGATTGCATCTTGGCTTGTATTGCGTAATAGGCTTAAATTTCATTTACCTGCCTACATTCATCCTCTCACAAGCTTTCATAGAGGGAAGGAGAATTAGTGACAACATTAATTAGAGTGTCATAGGAGACCACTCCTTTTTTTAATTGTCATCCTGGAAGGACAGGGCTTTCATGCTTAAAATTGACCTTGCAAAAGCTTTTGAAGGACATGAATGGAGTTTCGTAGTGTCGGCCCTGGCACGTAAAGGCCTGCATGGTCATTTCACCGGATTTATCCATTTATTCATGCATCCCCGCGCCTTCATTTTCTGTTGTCATCAATGGGCAGGCATACACAAGCTTTGTCGGTACCCACGGAATTCAACAAGGATGTCAACCCCATACCTTTTTGTGCTTGCTATAAATGAGTTGTCCTTGCTTCTTCAGCAAGCTCTTACATACATTGCCCTCGCAGGTATCAGGCTTGGACCGAATTACCCTCCAATCCATTCTCTCCTTTTTGCAGATGATATCCTTATCTGTGGAGAAGCAACAACAATGGAAGCTCAGCGCATTGAACAAATTCTGCAAAACTTTCGTACCCGCTCAGGTCGGCTTCCAAATTGGTCGAAATCTGGAATAGTTTTCAGCAAAGCAGTTGACACTCACACTCAAGAGCAAATCAGAAATATTTTCCCGGTACCTCTCGTAGATGAAACATTTGTCAACCCTCTCATTCTGTCGGCGAAGAACGGAACGGAAGCCTACAACTTTATCATGGGTAGGTTCAAATCAAAGCTTTCCACTTATAAGGCAAATTCTCTTTCCCATGTTGCCCGCCTTTAACTCATCAAATCAGTCTTTTCCTCAATCCATGTTTACTACATGCCTAACATTATCTTTTAAAAAGAAGTTCCTAGCAAAAATTACATCTATCATCAGGGGTGGGCAGGGGTTAACATGGTCCTACCAGGGTCAACTTTAGTCAATCTAACATCCTTTCCCCTTCAATACAAAATAAATTTCAAAGAAGATATATGATTAAAGTACAAACTGCACATACAATATATCGATGCTAAACTAGTGTAACAAAAACGATGATATGCGACAAGTTGATGCCTCAGTTTTATTTGAGCGAGTAGGTTTATGCCTCATTCACATTTTTAATTATGATAGAAGAGCTTAGTTATCATAGAAGATATTAAAAAAAGACGAGTCTTCATTGCTACTTGCTAAAGCATGGGTAAGGTAATGTAGAGAATTAAACCAAGGTTAGTACAACAGATTGTAGGAAAGCATACTACTCTACCGTTTATCGTGACATGAATTAAAGGGGTGGCTTGTAACTCTACTTAGGAGAGTGGGAGAACATATGCAACAATACCGCAAGAAAACTTAAAAAAGATAAGATAAAAGGACTGAGCTTGATGTACTACGCAACTTAGGATAAAATGGATTTGCTTTCCTCTAAGAAAAGTTTGGCTCCTGGTTACATGTTTTGAGTGCATGATCTTTCTATTGATATCATCAAATCCAAGAAACCTGGCAAGACCATGGATCATGTCGCAAATAGAAAGATTATATTCTGGTTTTGAACTCACGTATAGTGTAACAAATATCACATAAATCCCGAAAATTTAATTCGGCTCCCGGGTACTTATGCTCCCTCTACCAAAAATCATATTTTAAAGTGTCAAAAAAATTTGACAAAAAATTCTACATGTACAGCTCCATAATATATGTGTGTTCGTCAAGTTTTCACAAAAAACAATATTTTTGTGGTCTATGTATAAAAGAGAAAATTTATCTTGTGAAAAGCATTATTTTTAGCACTGCATTTTTTCTTTTTTCACACGTCACGTGGTAAGTTGATTTTTTATGAAACGACTTTGTGAGCGTGTAACATGTGAAGACATATAAATTTTTTGTTTCAATTTTTTGAAATTCAAAATATGTGAAGCATTTCAAAATAGAGGAAGCATATGCTCCCATGTCTCTAAAACACCACTCCCATAAATCCTTTCAATATAATGTATTTCATCATGTATTGATTAATCATGATGATTCACTCACTCTGGAAGCATTTTCGTATCCCTGATATCATCTATATATTGACCGTGAATGTACCTATAGTCCACACACGTGTTTTAATACACACACAAAATAGTAGAATTAATGCGCAAATTGGAATTATGGAGAAATAATATTGACATCCAAGAATATGTCTGAACTGCAGTATAGACCGAACAACACATGAATATGATTCCACATAGGCTAGTGATTTTTCAAACAAAAAAATTGTTTTCCACAGGAGAGCGCAAGGTGTATTAGATAGAAGACTACATGAAAACATAAACTTAACTAGTACTACAGTATTGGATGTAGAAGTACACAGTGACGGTCGGAAGCTTTCGGTGTGGTCTCAACAAGCTGTCCCAATTGCAATCTGCGTGGTCTCTAGCCAACGTGAAAAGACAAGTATCCTCCTAGCCATGCAAATATAGTTTTATAATAGTCACCTTTCCCTGTTAGGCACAAAAGGAGATTAGAGTATATAATCTGAGGAGGAGAGCGTATATGGTGACGTTCTCAACTTCTCTTTAGAGACACATGCCATACGATGATTAGAGAAGGGAAACGTATGTTCTTCGAACGGAGAACGTTCATGGTGTCGTTGCAAGGTTTAATAAAAATAGATAGCATTTAGCCTAGATTTTATCTAAGTTTGTGATAAGTATATAAGGCCAGAGAAAGTATAAATTATGTCATTGACATGTCCACGAGCAACACGATGACTAATGGACGGGACCGACAGGGTCATTCCTCGTAGAGTACTTATTACTTGGGCTCAATTAGTTGGTCGGAGGTAGTAAGTCCTTCGGCTCTAAATACTTATTACAGATGTAACGAATCTATGCATGTTGTAGCCTACATATTATTTAAATTTGTGAGAAATATTTAGGGCTGGATTGGAAGGAGAAGTACAATAGTTAATTTGGATCCAAGGGTTAAGTTCGTTAGTTGTGAGTGTTTAATGTCAAATTTTAAATTTATCGGTAGTACATGTTTTCTGAGAGAAAAGGTAGTACGTACATGTTTTTTTTTTGTTGAGAAAAGGTAGTACCAATGTTAGAGCCTTATAGGACTGTTTGAGTGACTTGACACGTTACAATATGTGTTGTGCGAGCGAGCACGTACGTGCATGGCTACGTGTACTCGCCGTTTGGAAACAAAAGAGCGGCCGCAGCGCGCGGTAGCAGGTTTTGCAAAGCTCGGACGAACGGTGGGGCGGTAGGCGCATGTCACCTTTTTGGGCGTATGTCACCTGTCAACTGCAACTTGCACGTACGCAGCGAGCGATTCTTCTCTCAATCGGCCCTGGCCTTGACGTGCACGCGCGAACAAGGACGTCGCGCGCCGTGTGCTGGTGCCCGACGTGGAGCGCTCCAAGCCACCACCTCCGCCTCTAAACTACACGCACCGGCCACCGGCTGGATCCCGATCTGGTAATCATCCATGGCAGGTATACGTGCTAATATATTCGTGAGGCCAGGAAGGAGCCGCTCGAACGAGGTCCTGGGTTTTTATTATTCTCGTATGTACTGTCCACGACGGCGTGCCGTCGTTCAGCGATTTGCACAAAAATAACCCAAAACTGAAAGAAAGACAGATCAATTCCTCCATTTAAACTATTTCACCCGTCTAATCTATCTACGGCCATTACATAGCTGCTGTCTTCTCCGTTTCGCGCCATCGTCTCACGACGTATCGTCATTTAGGCCGGTGCGCCATCCGACAAAAGATGTGTGGCGCCCTCCCAATCGCCACACATTAATTTTGAATTGCCCAAAACATATGCGAGACAAATCCTCCGATCAGCTTGCGAGGTTTTGACATGTCGATGCCATGCGGCGCCACACATCCACTTGTGTGGCGCTCGCGCCTGCCGAATCTCTCTTTCTTCTTCTTCTCTTCCTCTCTGCCTCCTCCCAACTGCGCGCGCCGCCCGTCCTCATCCCCCCACCAAATCGACCAAGGAATCGTCAGATCTATCCGGCCAAGTCCTTCCTCCTCCATTCCTCAAGGTATTCCCCTTCGATTCCCTCTGATTCATCCACTATTGTTGGTGGATTTGGTGGATTTGGATATGAACCCTAGATTTGTCATGTAGATATAAAATGGCTATGTATGTGTTCAAATTCTATGTATGTATGTCTTGAAATGTCTACTATTTGTGATGGAATAATTCATATTTGAACCAAATATTTGTTGGAACCCTAGATATGAATGTATGTGTGTATGTATGGAACTCTCATGTATTTGGATATGAACTCTCATGTATGTGTTGCTCATTTTTGTTAGTGGAATGACTCATAATATGGTTCTGTAAACATGTAGGATGGTGTGGCTTCTGGATGAAGAGTACGATAGGGAGCACCGGGCTGTTCATATGACGGAGAGGGAACGGATCTTCACCCTTGAAGATTCGTTACCATGGCACAGTGGATATACCATATGACGAGAGGTACACGGAGTTCATCTAGCCTACCGGTTTATGCCGTTCATATCCCTTGTGTCGGGCCAACATGAACCCCTCTCGCACTCACCGCCCTTGTCGACCTGGAGGCCGGAGACTCACACCTTCCACTTGAGGGCCGGCGAGATGGCCCCTACTCTCCAGATGTTTCCATGATCCTGACTTCCTATCGTGGCGAGCCACTCATGAACACGCTTCGATGGGTGGCGCAAACAGGATGTGCGCGCTTATTGGCATGGCTCCTCCGGCGCCAAAGAAATACAAGTGAGAGAGCTCGCCGCGCACCTTTCGCTTGGATAAGGACTAACTTTGGCAACTGCCGGAAGAGACAACGAGGACACTGAGGACGTACGCCCGCGTGTACTTATGGTACATGATTTCGAGGACTCTCTTTCCTGACAGTGGGGGGAAGCTGGCCCATTGGTGTTGGCTGAAGGCGCTTACTGTGTTGGACAGCCGGTGGAGTTGGGGAACAGCGGCACTTGCCTACCTCTACCGGCAGGTGATGACTTGTTCTATGTACTATTTTCCTATAGTAGTGTGCTAGACAAAGTAGTAACCAAATGTCTTATGTACGCAGTTGGACAAAGCTTGTCGCAGGACTGGGAGCAGGATTGGGATGCTTGTCTTACTTTCCGTATGAGCTGGGACCGCATATCGCTGAATGCTCTAGTACCTGTGTCGCATTGGCCTCATTACTGGAACAACCCTGATCGGGAGCTCACTTGGGCATACCTTTGGGACAATGTCTCGGAGATGACGAGCGATCCAAAGATCATGTACATGCACTACACGCGGAGTTGGACACTCTTACCCGCTAACCGATCACTCTTTTGCAATCCTAGTTTTCATTGATTCTACTGGCATGTTGTAAATTCTGAACTATTTGTTTTCTGCAGGTGGAATGGGAGCCATATGGTACCTACTACCGTATTGGCGCGGGGATGGCTGACCTCAACCATAAGTGCACGGAGGAGGCGCGGTTCTGGCGTATGCGCTGCCCACTCATATGCATGTGGCTTGTTGAACACCACCAGCCGCAAAGAGTGATGAGAGTTTGGGCTGTATCGAGTGCCCACCAGTGTGGCACGACACGGACAAGGCGCTTCATAGGTAAACTTCTGGAATCATGCGATGGAAGGTTCTTGATAGAAGAGGTACAAACTAACTTGTTGATTCTTGCAGGCTTGATAGACAGCAGCAGAGGAAGATCACAAATTGGCCAGTCCATCATAGCGGCCACATCGCAACGTTCCAACACTGTTTGGAAGCGGCACGGAATGCTGCCTCACGACTTGGCCGCTTTCAACAACTACCTCGAGTGGTTCCATGAGAACACGCGTATCGAGTTAGTGAAGCACACGTATGCTGAGGACATCTTGGACGACCCCATCGAGTTCGATGAGGTTGCGCAAAGCCAACACGACACCTTTGCTCGCAGAGGGAGATCGACTTCTATTGCTTCCGAGCTGAACTTCGTGGTAATGGATTCTCTCACTAACTAGTACATCATCTAGATTGCCATGTGCTCGCTTCAATTGTGTATGCTATGTTTGTCACAGCGGGAGGAGATCCAAAAAACAGCTGAGGAGTGCGAGGTTATGTGGGAGCAGAGCGGGAGAGATGAAAAGCCTGTCGGACCTTTGCGGTATTTCATTAAGGTATGATCACCAACTTTGAATGTATGGTACTATGATGTGGTGGCTTTGTAACCATTAACCATGACGCAGAACACTGCGCGAAAGATGCGGCGGTTAGCCAGCTTGCTAGGTTGCCGGAAGGCGAAATCGCTACATCTTCCTCTTCAGAAGAGCGGGAGGTATGGACTATTTTGTTGCTATCAAACATGTTCTTACTAATTTCAACTTTTGTAATCTCATGTGTTCATGTTTGTGAAGATTCCTGAGGACGACCTAGTTCTGAGTCAAGGCATACTTCCAAAGCATACCTCCAAGCAAGCCCCACGGTCAGCTTACCAGTTCAAGCCAAGGGGCAAGGCTCCAAACCGGTACACTCCGGAAGATTATGTCAACCGAGGAAAGAAGGTTGTCACTGAGGAGGATGACAGGCCGCGCGGAGATCAGCTTTGTGAGGATGACAAACGACGAGCCGTTTCTTCAGATGAGGAGGAGGAGGAGGAGGAGGAGAGCACAGAGCAGCAAGAGCAGCAGAATAACAGCCACGTCAGCGGACGAAGAGGATGGCCGTCCGGAAGCAGCCGCGAGGACGCACGTCGAGGACGCTACTAGGATGTGCTACGTGTTGTTGTAAACTCTATATTCATAAGTATCGATTTGTGAACCCTATGTCATTTCGAACCATGGTCTGTAATGCTACTTGTTGTTTGAATCTACGTGCTACAATGTGACCTATGAAGTGTTATATGTGTATGTCATGAAATTGCTACTTGTTGTGTCCAATGTTGTACTCGGAATCGTTGGAGTTTGGTAGGATTTTTCATGTTTTTAACACAAGTCAATGTGGCGCTTCCCACCGGCGCACAAATGCTAGTGTGGCGCCCGTGGCATCGGCGCACACATGCCAACTTATATGAACTATTGGTTAAAACATCCAATGGACGATAAATGAAGCTGCTGAGCTCTTATGTGTGGCGCCCGTGGCATCGGCGCCACACCTAGTGTGGCGCCCGTGGCATCGGCGCACACATCGAGCCTCGCAAAACGGCTAAGTCCCGAGGATTTGTCTCGCATGTTTTGGGCAATTCCAAGTGCATGTGTGGCGCCGTTTGGAGGGCTCCACACATGCTGCCACGTCGGATGGGCGCACTGGCCTCAGCGGCGAGGGGGCCACGTCGGCTGCAGGCGCGAGGAGGGAGCCACATGGCATGTGGCGCCTGGGAGGGCGCCACACAAAAGGGTTAGATTGGTGAAATAGTTTCGCCGGAGGGTTATGTGCTTTTCTTTCACTTTTGGGTTATTTTTGTGTAAATCGCCTCGTTCTTCACGGCCGGACACGCGACGGGCCCTTTCCCTTCCTATCTTCTCCAGTTCTGTTTTCTTTTTTTTTTGCCGAAAGAACTCTATATATGACATGAGTTTATAAGAAGTACAAACCACTCAAAATATAATAAATTTATATCGAGGTTTTTGGACCAAGCAAGCCGCTGACGCGTCGTTGTCGCCACCCCTTTGCCAGCGTTGTGATGACAGTCGGGACGTCTTCGTGAACGTACCTCTAACGACTAGCACCCCAGAGCCGAATTCGCCACCATTGAATTGATCTAACTTCTAAGTTCTAGCACCAAACCTATAACACATTTAGATTGAACGAGATCCACCACTCCAGAAAAGTGACGACCAGACGAATCCCACCGTCCTCAACGAGATCTCCGCTGACGAGGTGGACGAGGAGGCAGGTATGCCTTATTCTTGCCCCGCATAACGCCACTATAACCACCATAACGATAATACCGGTTGACCAAAACTCTAACTTTAGGGACCTTTCTAAAGCGTCGATCGCGGGTCCGATGTCCCCACCCGCTCCTCCCGCCGGAGCTGCTAGCAGAGGACGCGGGGACCCGTCGATCCCCGGTCGTAGACGGTGAGGAGGAGGAAGATGGCAGCAGCTGCTAGCATTTCCACCCTAATACAACTTTGGGTAAGAAGCCCTTCAAGCAGTTCAATAGAAGTTATTTTGGTGTGTACGACGACAGAGCGGGCACTAGCACTCGAACTCGAAATCTCACGGGTAGGACTGGTATCAACACTAGCCAAGCATCCATGTTATGCCTCAGTTTACTCTCCAGTCACGATTAATTAGCAACCACACCCAAACTCAAAAAAAAAAAGATCGAAGTGACCAAGTGATGCGTCCCGACACTCAAACGAAGAACAAATACGTAGCACTCATTCGTACTATAAAAAATTTCTGAGATTTATTTTAATTTAGATATATCTACATACTAGATAGTGTTAACAAACATTTAATTTTTTACGGGTAAAGAAACATTCAAATTTTAATAAATATAAGACAATTTTATCGGATTGTCATGGTTTCTATTTTCCGGGCTGATGCGTCCTCGCACTACAATCTCGACCCGGAACAAACAACGAGCGATGCGGGCACCAGCATGGGGCGCACGCGATTTCCACCCAGCATGATAGGGGAGCTAACAAAGCTAGAGTACAATCTCTCCATTTCCACCCACCCGATCGACCCATCGATCGGTTCTGGTTCGACAAAAAGATTCATCTCGCCTGGCAACAAGATAACCTATCTAGTGGCGTGCACACGAGTACTACATACAGTGCTGCTCCTAATTATGGGCTACCACCAGATCTTTTTCTCTTCCATCCCGATACGAGCGTCCGCTATGCTAAAAAAAGGAGTGCCGCAATGGATATGGTCTACACAACTGGTACACTACAGTAGTAGATTTTTATTCTGGGGGAAGTGTACAAAGGTACATGTGTCGTGTCGTCATCCCTCCCGTAAATAAACAATGCCCCGGGAACCTGAAATAGTATAGCGAGCCAATACTTTATGCTAGGATGCACCGACGCACGAGGATGGAGGTGAAGCCGGCCCATGATACCACCTTCGTTTAAATCATGGCTGTTATCTGCCGCTCATTCTTCTTCTTCTTCTTCTTCATAATCATAGATGACGATACTGTGACACCATGTGCCAGTGCCTGATTGACTCTTAATTTCTTAACCTACTTCCACTTCCATATTTTTTATTGATCGAGATATTTTAGTGTACGATATACAACATACGGTGGTGCTCAGATGCTTTCACATTGTACATCGTATCTGCAAAAAAAATCTTCTCGTGAAGAAAAGAAGTTCTCGTGTTTTTCTTCGCCTCGCTGCTCGTGCGTGATTTCTACTTGGGTTGAACGGAGAAGAGGAGCAGCCCAACTCATTAGGGCCGCCTGAAAATTTTATGCTTGAGCTCCATGAAGCCAGGCTGAGGACCCAGCCCATCACGCCCTCCAAAAATACGGTTTTGCTATGTCTCAGTAACTGAGATTTTCTTAAATCTAAGTCACTTATAAAAATATGCTTTGAGTTGCACTTTTCTGTTAAAAAAGTGCAATTGCACTTTTCTGACAGAAATGTGCAACCAACTGAGTTGCACTTTTCTTTGAACTGTAGTTGCACTTTTCTGAGTTGACTGAGACTTAAGAAAATCTCAGTCAACTGAGATATAGACACACCCCCAAAATATCCATTCGGAACAGGAGGTTTTATCACCACCCCTCCTCTTACCCACCGCGGCGATGCTGCGATGCGCCACGACACTGGACGCCATGAACCTGCTGCTCTCATTCCCTTCCATGCCCATCGCTCACCGTCCGACTAACGGAGAAATATCAAACAGGTAGCCCTGTGAGGAAAACGGTACAGATGACTAGCGGGGCCATAATTGATTTACGACCGCCTCACTTGGTGGGATTGCACAGAGAGGCGTATGTCAGTTCAGGAGAAAGTCTGAGATCAAGATGCTCTCTAAGGACCTTCAACGGGGCGACGCAAAACGGACGCGAAAATAGTTGTTTTTGTTCACGCGTCCATTTACGCCTTGGGTACCTCCAGCGGCCTGACGTATATTATTTTTCTATTTTTTTAGTTTTTCATTTAAATATAGTTGTAAACATTACACAAACTAATACATAATTGAAAACATGGTTTTACACAAACTAATATATAGTTTGGAACATGGTTTGCATAAACTAATACATAGTTAAAACATTGCAAAATGAGAAAATCTAACTAGTGTTGGCTTCGCAGATTTCGTATATTCGCTGCCAAGAAAGAACACTCTCTGGCATACTCAATCACCTAAACTGGAAAACCCAGCTAGCAATGATAGCCCCGTTGTTCCTATCGAGGACGAACATCCAGAAACCGCCACTTGCGGCTTCAATTGGCCCGTGTCCATATTCGCTGCAAAGAAAGAACACTCTCACGTTCTAACCGTCGGTGTCCAAGCCGGGCTCGTCGGTGTGGTAGTGCCTGCGGCAGGATGTGTCGTCGAACACCTTGACGATCATCTCGACATCCCCCTCGTAGAGGAAGGTGAGCTGGCAGCTGGCTCGAGAGCAAGGTCAGGCGAACTTGTTCCACCCGGTGTGCAGGTACATCTTGCCCTGCCCATCAACCGGCAAAAGTTGCAGCTGGCCTCCCGTAGCTGCAACTGGGCCGGCTCGACGCCATCGACGAGCTTGACGAATTTGTCCGGGAGCAGCTTGATGCCGAGGGATTCTTGGTCGATGCAGAGGAGGAACTCGAAGCACCGGTCCTCCTGCGAAGACGACGACGACCATGGGGTTGTAGCTTCTCCACCTCGGCGGCCCCGGCCGCAGGGCCGGCCACGCCCGTGGCCTCGACCACCTCGCCGGCCACCTGGACCCACCATGGAGTTCCTCGCGGGGTTGGTTGCGTCGCACGAAGAGCTAGGCGGCACTATGGTGGAGGTTGTGGCGGCTAAGGTTTGTGTGGCGGAGAGGATGAGGAAGACGAGTGCGCACCCTCTTTATATACGCTGGAGGTAGGCGAGGGGCGCGGCACGCGTGGCATCACCATAACTTCGTTGCCAGAGGTGGGCGGCGGCCGCTCGACAGGCGAGGCATCGCTATTAACGTGGCGCAGACTGCCGAAGCGACGCCTCAGCGCCATTAACTGGTGCGCCTGAGAAGACGCAACATGCCAGGGTCGCTGCCACGCGGAAATGTTCGCCAGACGCGAGCGAACACTCATCGCGTCCGCGCAGCGTCAGTAGAGACGCATCCGAGGCGCATATTTGGGCCAGGTTTGCGCCTCCGTGGCAGCCCAGTCACTATGCGTCGGGCCGCTGGGCCTGATCCCAGACACATTTTTTGACCGCGCGGACGCAAACGGCCGCTCATCGTTCGTTCGTGGAGATGCCCTAAGAATTGACGTAGAAGACAAGTAGATGGATGTCAACTCCTATACGGACTATTTGACCCGTACCGACTCGGGTTACACCTTGCAATCCCTATGCTGTCCCACTAGATAAGGTGGCATATTTTTTTCGAAATGGAGACTCTCAACCCAGCCTCTGGATCGAGTGATGCATATAACTTTTATTGATAAAGATAAGGTGACATATGATGATAAATTCAAGACAAGCAATATAGAGGAACCATGTCGACTTAGAGAAAGTAGGTCTTTACCTCTAGAGAGAGGGGCTAAACCTAGGAACATCGTGTACTGATCCCGTCCCTCGTAGTAGGGGTGCAAAGCGGCACCCAACCCACCCTTCTTCGTAGTCAAAACAAGTCAGATTAGTTGTAACCTTTTCTTTAGAAAATTAGTCTAGTTTGAACTAGATAATACCTTCTCGGGCTTATGCGGGATACCACTTGCAAGACTTCCTACCCCAACTCGTAAGTTATCTTCGATGCCACATGTTGTGACTTTCCCACAACATTTGGCACCCACCGTGGGGAAGGAGGCCTCTGGAGTCGAGCTCCATGCAGTACCTCTTGATTTGTTTTTATTGAAGAAATAGTTTTATCTCCCCAACTTCATCGAGGTGTTTGTGAGGCACAACGATGTATAAGTAATATAAATTAAGTAAATAAAGCAAATAAGTGCAAAGTATTTTTTATATTTTCTAAATTAATAAGAGCTAAAAGTATAAAACAAGTGCAAGCAAAGTAAAGTAAATCGTGTTTTTATGGTTTAAAATGGACTGGGATTTATGGTATCACTTGACATCTCTCTCATAAACATGGTGACATGAATATAATATTTTAATAGCAAGCAACAAGTGATAGCAAAATAAATGTTGTTCACAATAAGCATTCATATGGGCATCGCCTATTAGCATAGAGATGATGCAACACATTGTTACTAATACTCTTCCCCTACCAAGATTAAGAGAAATAAAGTATTTCCTTAAGAACTTTGACATGAAGTTGTTTAACATAATATCATCTTTAGAAAAAAGGCTATCTAGATTATCACTAGATCCACAATAGCATAAGCAATAATTTATCCCTAGTGAGGTATCCAATGAGAAGGTAACAACCATTACAACATACATATTGGCATCACTTCCACATACCTACTACCAAGTTACTCCAACTAACACACATCCCCCTTATGGCTTCTTGCTTACAAGGTTGATCATAATAACATACATGAACGGGGTAACATCGGAAAGAAAATATCAACTGCACCTCATAACTCATCTCATAACAAAAGATCCACCATCAAAGTAATGCAGATATGGCCATAATCACGTAGGGAGCTCATATGGCTCTAATTAGTGAAGTACATAAGGAAATATTGATGAAAACCGACAATGGTGATGATGTGGATGGAGACGGATGAGCAATCGGGGGACTCCAACAACGTTTCTTCCTCATATCTTCACATGAAAATTTCTCTGTTTCGTGTATTTCTCCGTTGAGGGCAGCCTCTCTAGGGCTTTACAACATCAGAACTTTATATAGGAAGTTTTAGGTCAAAACTCATTGGATGGCAGAGGCAATATTGTGCACAAGGCGGCTGGTGGGTCCCATGGCACCACCCATAGTGGTGGCCGCGACATGGGCCTCTGCCGGTCCAGACAGCTCCAGATCCATCTCCTTTGCCCATCCTCTTATATTCCCGAAAAAATGAGTTTGCGAAAAACATGGGTCCATTAGGTGTTCATAATGTCCCTTAAGCTAAAAAATACATGAAACATGGTTTTCTTATTATGCAACATTAAATTCCATCAAACGGAACTTTGTTACAAATACCCATAAATCAATGTAAAACATGTAGTATGTCACATATCACGTATATATTATATAACTAACACAAAAGTTCATGGAAACATTTTCAATGTATCAATTGTTAGAACTTTGTAATAACACCGAAGGTTCCTTTCGCTCAAACCTGGGGTCCTTTATAGAGAGTTGCACCATCTGGTGGAACTCAAAATATTTGTCCGGAGGCAACGACCGGAAGTTGGCATCGGTTCTGGTGTTTATACACCGGAACTTCCGACTTCCGCCCTGAAACTTAAGCAAACAACTGGATATAGTGGTGTTCTCTCTACCAACATAAGAGTTATGCGCCAGTATGAAGTTTAAACAGTATGAAGTTTAAACGCGGGAAACGTTCACGTCGCTCCTGAATGGAGCAGAGCCTTTTGGGGAGTGTGACTATGATGGCCGCCTCGAGAGGATGCAACCTCTTCCTGAGTTCCTTGATGCGCCTTATTCTTAGTTTCTCGTAGTTCTTGAGTATGAGCTTCTCGTCGCGGTCACCTCGGTCAAGCATATGGAGATTCATGCAAGCTCGCTGCTCTCTTAGGCGAGGAGGTCGACATGGATGACAAGGGTGGATGCACTCTTGTTTGTTGGAGGCGACGATAACGTAGAGAGAGGCATGAGGAGTAGGAGGAGGAGGAGAGAGATGGCAGGAGAGCCAATGCCCAATGATGAGTTCGCTGGAAGAGAGGAAACGATTAACGGGGATTAGTGGGTGGAACATATTTGTATATAACACTGCAATTTATTTGATTGCACGATTACGTCCGTTCAAGTCAAACCAAACATGAACTAATGTCACTGTTATTGTATTTTTTACAATAATGCCACTGTTATTGTTTTTATACAATAATAATACTTCTGTTATTGTTGGATTCTGTTACAAAAAACACCAAACCAAACAAGTTCATAGTGTAGAGTCAAAACAAGCATGGGGTACAAATAATCGTTCATTTCATATATGGTACATATATAGTGGTTACCCAAAGCAATCTCATGCTATAGTTAGGAGTGGCCTCATGCTGTTTTGATCAGGCTGGGTTTATTCAAGTACTATGTATATTTTTAAAAATTTATGAATCTTGTGTGCTTGCGAGTTGGGCTGAGCGTAGACTCATGCGACAGGGTAAGAGGCCATCAGGGCAACGCCGCAGGCGCCGGTGCCTCTCTCGAGCTTCATGTAGCCTCCTTCTCCCCAGTTTTCGCCCCATGAGTTCTTGAGGAGCCAGTAGCTGGTCCCGTCCTGCTGGACACCGTACCCCACCACGGTGACCGCGTGGGTCAAGTGCGTGCCGCAGGCGTCCGCGGTCATGATGCCGCCACCGTAGAGATGGAAGCTCCGGCTCTCCCCGTCAATGCCCACGGACACGGGCTGGTTGGCGACGGCCAGGGCGAGCGCGTCCTCGTCGTTGGCGGGCACGCGCTGGTAGCCGCTGATCGTGGCGGCCGGCTGCATGCCACCGGAGTTGCAGGTGCCTTGGGCATGGACGTATGGGTAGGCGTCCTCAGTGGTGATGCCTCCGTTGTTGGCGATGTACTGGAAGGCGTAGTTCATGACGCCGCCGTGGCAGCCGTTGTTCCGGCCGGTGGTGCAGTCGAGCAGCTGCTGCTCCGAGAGGGAGACCAGCTGGCCGGTGGTGATCTGGTGGATGCCCTCCACTGCAGCCGCCGCAGAGAAGGCCCAGCAGCACTCTGTACGTCGTGCGTGTGTAAGTTTATGTACTTGCTAGTGCTATGTATAAGTATATCGGTAAGGAATGCAATGAGTTGGACGGTACTCTACCACAGTGTCCTTGGATCTTTACACCGGTAACTGCGCCTCTGGTCCTCCAGTCAACGCCCTGCTCCTCCTCGGCGGAGAGGCTGACGTTCTCGTACTTGAATCCCGGCAGCTTCTCGGCTCCGGGCGGCGCGGGCTTGAACCCGGTGTGCGTGGCGGCGAACTCCTCGCTGGTCAGGTCGGCGAACTTGTTGATGGCGAGGCGGTACTTCTTTTCGCCGTCGGCGTTGGACCTGTCGACGTGCTCCGAGTTGGCCTTGAACACCTGGAAGCGCCACGCCTTCTCGGCGTCGTCCTTGTACTTGCGCCCGTGCTTTGCCATCCACTCCTCGTGCCTCGCCCGCATCGCCGCCGCCTCGCCGGCCAACTCACGGGCCGCCACCCCGCTCGATGCTATGCTCATTAGGGCAATGAGCAGCAGCAGTAAGAAAGGGCTAGCCATCTTCGTCCCTGCCATGTATTCGAGTGATTTGCGAGACAAGTGTGGTATGGTAGTTTGGTGCTGAAGGTAGCGGGATGGATCGGGGGCTTAAATAGGCGGCCTGCATGAGCTGGGATTCAGTTAAACAGCCTGTGTATGTTACGGCAGATGTAGGCATGCATGTAGCTGAATATTCTACAGGTCGGAGCTAATTTAATTTTAGCCCCTCTTGTAGTCTTGTGTGGAAAAAGGGAAAATCCTACGAAACTCCGTCTTGAGTTATTTAAGTATTTTTCTCCGTCCTCTCTTTGGTCGCTGCAGGATGCACTCGAATACGTATAAGACGGGGTGTGAGTTTGAATGCTGACCAAAGATTACTTGTATGAAACCTTGGACATATAGTGCCATCGTCCAAGTTCAGTACTCCCCGGATTTGTCTACATTCGTTTGCAAAAGAAAAATTATTCCTTCAATCATTAATACTGGTCACAAATTTCAACAAAATATAGGGTAAAATATGACACCTAACTCGGCTGTTTGCAAAGGTGGGAACTGGGAACATACCAAAAGAGCTTAGTAACTGCAAAAAGCATACACTCATAAATCTGTCCTTCGATGCTTTCACAGGCTCAATCCCTGAAGAACTTGCAGATTTAGAAGCAATTGCCACATTTCCACTAAAGAACTTTCAGGTCATATTCCAGATTGGATATGGAGTAGAGCGAGCGTTCGATCCATATCTCTTGCAGAAAACATGTTCAGTGGGCCTTGCAGCATCTTGTTAGTTTCTCAGCAGAAAGCAACCACCTCTCAGGTTCCTGCCAAGATATGTCAAGCCACCTCTCTGCAGTTACTCACATTGCACAATAACAATCTGAATTGGAGTACTATAGAGACATTCATTTAAAGGATGCAAGAACCTCACAAAGCTGAACTTCCTAGGCCGGTAACCGTCTTAATGGGGATATATCAGATTACTTGGCTCAGCTATCGCTAGTAAAACTGGAATTGTCCCAAAACAATCTCACATGAATGCCGCCTTGTGGGAGTCATCAACCATTTTGGAGATTCCTTGGTGTCCACATGTTCGAACTCTCTTTACCCAAAGTAGTATACCAGAATGACTTTTTTTACTAAGCACTACCAGAAGCCCTCCGCAGGCATCCCAGGTAGAAATGTGGCGCCTAGGTAGGTGGTCGAATGATCGATCGAACTGAGTGAGTGGACATTGGAATCCGTACTTTACCTTCCTCATTGTCTTAGCTTGCAAAAAGAATCTGAACAGAGAGCTTTAGAGTCTACGACCGATAGATGTCTTGACCCTCCCTTGCTAAGATATGTTATCCTCCCACGTAGAAAACCAAGAGCAGTTTCAGAACTTTGGATTCATCAAATATGTGACAAGTATTTAGAGGAGAAAGAGTATCACTTTAATTGCTGATAGTACTACTCCTTCCGGTTCAAATTAATTGACTCAACTTTATCTAGATACGTATGTATCTAGAGATAAAATATTTTATATACATCCTTATCTATATAAAGTTGAGTCAATTAATTTAAAACAAAGGGAGTAATAGTATCCTAACATGTGCGGCGATTGTATACAATGTCATACCCAATGACCTTTGGCCGTGTATACCCACATTGAGCTAACTAAGGGGGTACTCAATGACTCGATTAGCATTTGACGGGATTCTCAATTTAGTCAAAGTCAAAATCTGTAAAGTTTAATAGTATAAGAAAAATATAAGAAACCATAATTCTATAAAATATGCTTTATATGATTCCAATACTATAGATTTTACATTATAAGCGTTGATATTATACTAAATAATTGGTCAGCTTTTTTAAAACTTTGATTGAAATAAAATGCAAAGTAATTAGGAGCGGAGTAACTAAGTCACCCGATTAAGCTAGGTTGTGAGTATAATTCATCAGAGTCACCCCTCAATTCCAACCTCTATGAGCTTAGTTAACTTAACGATTTTACTAGTTCTGAGTTAAGATTCGTGCACTTGAGTTGCAAGTTAGGTAATCACTGAGATTTTTTTAGTTATAACTTGGGTTGCCGCTGAATATTTTTAATTACTACTGAAGTTGCAACTAAAAAAAAATCTTCAAACCGTTAGATTTGATTCATGATCCGTGCTAATGGTTTAGCTAATAAATTTATGAAGGTTCACATGTCACCTCAAAGACATGCTATTAGTGATCGGGCCAAGCGGGCGAAGATTGGCTAACGAAGAAAAAGGTGTAGTCATCGGCAGGTGATGCCGTTGGACTAAGGTCCACACGTGCTTAGTCTCTCCAAACTGAGACATACGACTGGTGCCAACAACTCAAACTCTGAGGAACAAACATGTGTCTTCCTCCTTTCCTATTTTTTTTTTGTTCGTGTTTAATCTTTCTTTACTTGGAATCTTGGTTGAGGTACTGTTTGTGCTATGTTTCCTTTTGAATTATGCTTGAAGCTTTCCGTATATATTTTATTCAGCTGTAACTTAGTTACACTCCTATTCACCCCCACTAGTTGTTATATCCGATATGACCGATGAAGAAGCGAATGGTTCCTAAGACGGTCTCGCCACATACCCATGAAAGAGGGGTTTGGTTCAAAACAGTAGAGTTGCTTGCATGGGGAATCGAGATGGTTCCCACCATAGGGGAGTGCCGAGCGGCCAACCTCTCACCTCTCTTGCACGTCTTCCTTCTCCCCCAGGATGGTATCTTGATGAGATGAGATGAAGAAATTATTCAAGGATTTTGTGGACGAGCGGAGAAAATTATTTTGCAAAACCCTGGCCTAGTTGCTCGTGTGTTCCCTATTTGGGCTGAGCAGCGACATTTGGAAAGTCTATAAATAGGATCGCGATTTTGCAATATTGTATAGGATTCTATGACTTGGATCGGGATTCAACATGGATTCTACTAGGATGGATTCATAGTGGGATTTGGATCGAAATGAAGCTCTAGGATCGAGAAATCGTAGGATTTCAGGAGTTCGATCGGGATTCTAACTACCTTGCGCGATGTGAGAGGCGCCTCACTTTGTGATGCCTGTTTCCTTTTAATCATCTTTAGGTGGCTTATCCATGTTGAAACTCTTTCTGATCCATAAGCTGCGATTATTTATAGTACTTTGTAATACTATGCTTAGTCTGCTATGACTTTTTTTTTGATGTTTGGCTGTCCCATTTCGGAAAAAAAAGGAACTAGGAAGTAGCGACCGAGATCACATACCCCTTTTCCCCTCTCAGGACGCTACAGTAGCTTCGTTGAGAGTCCGCCGCTCGTCACCACCATCGCCAGCCCGACCCGGAATCTTCTCCGTCGGCGTTGCCAGCCGGAGAGGAGGATGGAGAGGCGCCTGGCCACTTGTAAATAGTAGTCTAGGCTGTAGATCTTTGCTGTTTACCCATGTGGAGTCTGCGAGTAGGATACCGGATCCCCTTGGCCAGATCCGGTCCGTCCTCGCTTCCTTCTTCGCGGCTGCCCTTCTCCGGTGGCAGGCGGCGAGGAGGTGGCGTGGCATCTCCGCCAATAAGTCCTCTCCCTTCTTCCATCCGATGTGGGTGCCTGTGAGCAGCAACCAGATCGTGGATTTTATCCTTCCCGGTGCTCGTCCATGGTGGACGGTCGGAGGAAGAAGACGATCCGGGGATGGATTCCTTAATAAGCTCATCTATCGGATCCGTCGGCGTTGCCATCATCTACGCTCACCTCCCCGAGTCTGTGGCAGGTGCTTCGGGTCCGATGGCGGGTCAATATCTTCGTCGCGGTGCAGAGCTGGCCATGCTGCTTCTTCTACCTGGACTCCTCTGCTTCTCTCCCTTGTTCCAAGCGCCAAGGTAGTGACAGGCAAGGGAATTTGCAGGGTGGGTGGGGTGCGGAAGTGGTATCGGAGTTCTACTGAAGCAATCTCCTCGAGCAGCACATCGGCGACGATTTTACTTGCCGTTATACATACCATTTACTTCTGGCGATGTTTCAACCTCAATCGGAGGCCCTTTCAGAGATTGGAGGCCGCGTTTTTCGTCGACTTTGAAGCAAGTGGTGCCGTCCCCGCCTTGGAGTCCGGCGGCGGCTCTCTGGTCTCTTGCTCATCGGTGGGGATAGAGAAGGACCTGATTGCATTCTTCCTTTTCTTAATGAGGTCTTTTCTGCATTTACTAGGGGTCTATGTGTTATTTTTCTATGTCATGAGGTCCTTTGTAATATATTGTACACCCACCGCTTGGAATGAATGGAGCTTCTACGCCCTTCGCGCGCTCCGTGTTTAAAAAAAAAAGGAAGTAGCGACTGGCACTGCGTCAGGTACCTAGATTGCAGGCACACAAAAGTGCCGGCAAAGGCATCAAAAGTGCCGGCAAAGATTTTTCAAGGCACAAAAAAAAGTGCTGCTTATTCCAGTCGAGGTAGGTCTTTGCCGGCATTTTTAGAAAAGCACCGCATCATTTTAAGGCACTTCCAAAATGCCGCTAGTTAGTATCGCCGGACTTTTGAAAGATGCCACTAATCTTTTTTTACACCATCCGAAATGCCATAATCTTTTTTTGCCAGCACTTTTCAAAAAATGTCACGAAATCTTCTTACTGGCACTTTTCTAGAGTACCATCTAAACTTTTTGCCGGCACTTTTAAAGGATGCCTACAATTACTTTTTCAGGCTTTTAATTCTGGTGCCGCTGATTATTTTCTTAGGCATTTTTAAGTTTGCTATACTGCCTGCAAACATTCAAGCAATCTACAATCAAGCATACATCACACTCAAGAAGTTAAAACCAATATTTCCAAGCAATCTATGTTTGAAACCAACATTTTGAAACATTCAAGGATTCACAATCCAGGCATCTAACTTACATGACCAACAGGGTTCATCTCCACATCATGAACAACATGGTTTGAAACAATTAGATAAAATATACAACAGGGTTCATCTCCACATCATGAACAACAAGGTTCATCTGCCGCCGAGGAAGAAAGTTGTCATGGAGTTTGGGCCCTGCCTCGCCGCGCGGCCAGATGCCTCCTCGTGCGGCTAGAGAAAGCTGCGCCAGCTGCGCCATGCATCCAACGCCGCAGTCAGGTTCCCGTCCCCGACGCCAAGCCCTCTTCCTCGTCGAGCAGGATGCCAGAGCACCGGTGAGCGCACCCTCCGCCCACCCTCCTGCAGTTCACTGAAAATGTTCCAAGTCCTTCATCCTTTTGATAGTAAATATGAAGATAAAACACCCACAGGATAACTGTGCTTGGATCTGCCTCAATGGAGCGTGCAAGAACTAAAAGAGCCTACAGAATGTATGTTCAGAATTAGAGGTAAGCTGAGTAGCTGAGAACACAATAAATCCAATTCATGTTTGATTGTGTAACTGTAACATGTCCCTAAGCAGTAAGCAATACAATGATCACCTTTAGCCTGTCAGGTTTGTTTACTTTTCCATAATATAAACCAAGTGCAGCCTCTAAGAATAGTGACTGAAATACTTTTCAATGGTGTATATGGCAAGAACGGCATGTGCATGTTTGAGAAGCAGTAACAAGGCTAGTCTGTACCTCGTACCTCAAGTGTAGAAGCTCGTGTAGGGTATGGCTTTCACGAAGAATCTGTCCTACATTCTTGCTTCAGCCTCAACTGAGCTCAACTGTGTACAACCCAGCCTCTGTACCCAGGAAGATGAAAGCAACACCTTCTGTGAAGCCAACCACCAAAATGCACAAAATGGCACACGGAGGGGGCAACGGGTCGAGTTCGAAGACCCTACGAGGCTACGACATGCCCATGCCGCAACACCGTTAGGGCCAGCAGCCTCCATTGACCAGGTCAGAGCTGACCTTCAAGTGCTCTACAAAATAAAGGATCACTTCATTGCCAAACCAGAAAACATGGAGAGGATATCAGAGTACTCAACTAATCCAGCAAAACATATGCAATTTGTTAATTATACTCATGCATGCTCTCAGAGTTCAAATACTACACCCAAATGTTGTTCAATAGTTATAAGTGAAAACACATGCATTCTCGCAGAGTTCATGCTCCTTCAAGTGCAGTACTAACAAAGACAGATTGTTTTTTGAATGTAGTCCAATGCCAAATTGAATAATGAAAATGCCTCTGCCAGATTTTGGATACTCGTTAGAAATCATCACGGTGGCTTAGGGCACATACTGATCTGTTGGAATAAATCATTAATTAAGCAGGCCTACAACATAAGCAGATGTCCCAAAATATGTACGTACAACTTAAAAAACTCACAAAATAAGTGGTTTGCCCATATATGTGAAAAAACCAAGCAACTAAATAAGTGGTTTGCCCATATATGTAAGAAACTAACTTATAAGATATCTTCATTTTCCAAGTATCATATTACAAATGTGAAGAGGTAAATCGAAGAAAGCATAAAACATGGCATACATTGCAAAAGCTGCTAAATTAAACCTTTAAAAGTAACTTTTCTATTGGGCTTACAACTTTAATATTCTACTTAATTATTATGAATAGCCTTCACAAAATAAGGTCTACCACTTGTCATTATATTGCAAAAATGACCATGAGGGAAATATGGGTACTCTTACATATGTGCAGATGGCAAAAGAGATTAGTCATAAGTTATTATTAATAGTAGCTAAATGGAATTTTATCAAAGGTTGGATGTGCTTTCTGTCAGATTTTGATGCCTAGCTTTACTTCCTACGGAAAATAGGAGGTTATCCCATATATAAATAATTTGATGCAGCCATACACCAATTGGCAGCTTGGAAAAATAACTTGGGTGATGTGGAATTGTTATCATCAGCCCGGTATGACTTGGCAGCATGTTCAATAACCTGACGAAGTGCACTTCACAAACTGGAGTATAGCAAGCACATAAATAGTGTATAAACATAGTGCAGCAACTACTGCGTGTGATTTCACACAAAATTCACCTAGCAATGTAATCATTGGCACACCTCACCAATTGGAAGACAGGGGTAGTGAAACATAATTGTCGGAGATAGATCTTTAAAGATAAAAGCATTGCCTAACCATACTGAATTAGACTATTTCTAGGTAACCAAAAAAACATGAAACGAATACATATGGTAGAGCATAGATGGAAGATTGTTACACGTGGGCACAACAACAATTCTATTATAGATCCACTACCACTATATTCAGAGTAAGAAAAGGGAAACACAAATTATCTTTAGAATATGCAAGGCATACAAAATATAGAAGTGCAATGAAAGAAGGCAAGGGAAGCTAAAGGATCATCCGTGCTTACCACTCGCACTGCATCTACAGCAGAAAATGTAATACTCAATCTGCTGAGCCTCTTGGTGCACAGACAACTTCGCTTTCTCCATTAACTGTAGTAAAGGAAGCATAGGCTAAAAATTATATTGAGAAAATAAATGTAAGGGGTGATGAATTTCTATTAAATTTAAAATCCAGTGCATGCCTACAGAGCTAAAACACACAAGCACAATCATGCGCATAAATATTCACTTGACCCAGCAAGAGGAATCAATTATATACTCCAGCCTAGTACGATCATTTTGTGGTATCTGTAACAGATGCCTTACTGCAAAATAAATATATCTTGCTGGGTATAGCTATCTAGATGAAACCTGACTGTGTATAGGCATCGTCAGGAACTCAGGATGTGAGAAGGTACTTTCTGAAGCATTCAGCTAGCCATCACAGCAAGGTAAGATTACCGTATAAAGTACCACATGTAGAAATTTGGAGCACTACCACCAATAATCAAGGAATTGTATACTCCTCGAATGGCTCACCTTGGTGCAGTGTCCTCTCAGCACAGATATACCATTGTTCAAGGTCCCCTGGCCTGAAGTGGCTGAACACCATGATGTGCGCCGCAGAAGCGTCGGTGTGACTCATTCATGTACGCCTTGGCCTTGCTAGTGAGGTACTTGACTATGTGTCTGGTCGTGGTTGTCATGCCGGGCTGAGTAAGCTCACCGGCATAGGCAATATCACAAACACATACTGGACACCAATTATCCAGATACCACAATTGATGTCAGTTCCAAACACTTGGCTGTAGAAGGTAGACTAAACATAGCTGGTCCATGGGGAGAAGGCCAACGCACCTCAAACATCATGGCTCGTCGAAGATGTGGCCGCGCGGGCGCCTACCCCGATGATCAGCGTCCATCGAGATGGCCCCATCGAGCAGTTTCTCCCGAGGGGCCAAGGTATTGCTGCCACCATGGCCGAAGCTGTGAAGGGGCCGATCCGCGAGGTGGCGGAGGACCGCGACGAGGGGGCTCCCTTCTCCCGGTTTCCACCCGTGGCCGCCCCAACCACACGCGGCCGGAAGGACGACGGAGAGGTGGCGCAGAGGATGGGGGCGGCGATCATGATGCGGTAAGCTGAGGACCCGCGGTGGTGGTGGGCGGGCGGTCACGCCACCTTCCTTCCCTTACCTGTGGCGCGCGCGGATCACTCGGCGAGGGCGTCGGCGGATGCGGCGAGCTCCTGCTGCTGGAGGCGCTCGAGCGCCCTCTGGTGCGCCCAGGTCTCGATTTTGAGATCGGGCTTGGCGTTGAGGAGGATGACGACGGTGAGGAAGGAGGTGAGGTAGCAGGGCAGCTCCCAGTCCTCCCACTTGCGCGACTCCCCCGGCGGCGGCGGCGTGCAGTTCATCGGGCACCCCTTGGGCCGCACCTCGTGCCCCGGCGTCGTCCACCGCCCCGCACCGTCGCCGTGCCCGCCGCGGACGTGCGCCGCCGCGCGCAGACGCGCCCGCAGCATGCCTCCCGCCGCCGATGAGATCGCCCGCATCGTGCTAGGTTGGTGCGTGTGCGCGAGGTGGAGGATGGACGAGGCGTCCCGCCGCCAGGAGAGCTAGGGTTCCCCGTCGAATGGAATGGGTGGTTGTGCTTGCCGGAGATCTGGGACTGCGGATTTTCTTTTACATGGACTGCGGATTAATTAATATAATCTAAATGGACTTATGTGCAAAACAGTCAGGTGCGCATCAGCCTTCGCCGGCACTTCCGCATCAAACTTTAGCGGCACTTCTCCAGATCGCCAGCGCACCATTATCGGCACCAATTATAAATCGCCGGTAATTACTGGCCCATTAGCGGCACTAGTTATAAACTGCCGTGCAAAACAATTATTACCGGCAGTTGGCTAAAACGCCGGAACCAAAATGCCGCGAATCGTGGGACGTGGGGTAGTGTATGCCGGCACTTTCCAAAACTGCCTGTAATCATGCACACTATGTCGGCACTTTTCCAAATTGCCAAGAATTGGTACAACAATGGCGGCGGTATTAGCAAAAGTGCCTACAAAAGCTAGTATCACCGGCGCTATGTTAAAGTGCCGTCCTCAAACTGCCGGCAATTCATGCATGTGACGTAGTGTGGGCTGGTATTGCCTTACTTGGGCTAAGTAGTGAAGGAACAGTACATATCTCAATCCAGAGTTCCAGACTGAAAATTGTCGAGGCCAGTGAACCTACAGGTGATAGCCCAGCCCATTGTGCCCTCCCAAAATATCGCCGCCCAGGAAAGGACCCAAAATATCCATTCGGAACGGGAGGTTTATCCCCACCTTCCCCCAGTGCGGCGACGCTGCGCTGAGCCGCGGCAATGGAAGCCATGAACCTGCTGCTCTCCTTTCCCTCCCCGCCCGCCGCTCTCCACCACCCTCCGCCGCCGCCACCCAAGTCCCTCTTCCTCGGCGCCTCCCTCCCGCTCCGCCCGCTCGCCGCACACCCCCCGCCGCCGCCGCCGCTGCGCCTCCTCCGGCCCCGGCTCGCCGTTGTCGCGCAGGCGGCGGCCGTGAAGCGCCGCAAGGAGGTCCCCTTCGACAACGTGATCCAGCGCGACAAGAAGCTGAAGCTCGTCCTCAAGCTCCGCAACATCCTCGTCTCCAGCCCGGACCGCATCATGAGCCTGCGGGACCTGGGCCGCTTCCGCCGCGACCTCGGCCTCACCCGCAAGCGCCGCCTCATCGCGCTCCTCAAGCGCTTCCCGGGCGTCTTCGAGGTCGTCGAGGAGGGGGTCTACTCCCTCCGCTTCCGCCTCACCCCCGCCGCCGAGCGCCTCTACCTCGACGAGCTCCAGCTCCGCAACGAGTCCGAGGGCCTCGCCGTCACCAAGCTCCGCAAGCTGCTCATGATGTCCCTCGACCGCCGCATACTCATCGAGCGGATCGCGCACCTCAAGTCCGACCTCGGCCTGCCGCCCAACTTCAGGGACACCGTCTGCGTCAGGTACCCGCAGCACTTCCGCGTCGTCAGGATGGACCGCGGGCCCGCGCTGGAGCTCACGGACTGGGACCCCGAGCTGGCCGTGTCCGCCGCCGAGGTCGCCGAGGAGGACAACCGCAGAAGAGAAGCCGAGGAGAGGAATCTCATCATCGACCGCCCGCTCAAGTTCAACCGGGTGAAGCTGCCCAAGGGGCTCAAAGTGTCGCGGGGGGAGGCGCGGAGGATTACACAGTTCAGGGAGATGCCCTACATTTCGCCGTACGCCGACTTCTCGCACCTGCGGTCTGGGTCTGCCGAGAAGGAGAAGCATGCCTGCGCGGTGGTGCACGAGATCCTCAGCATGACGCTCGAGAAGCGCACCCTGGTGGACCACCTCACTCACTTCCGCGAGGAGTTCCGGTTCTCGCAGTCTCTGCGGGGGATGCTCATCCGCCACCCGGACATGTTCTATGTGTCCCTCAAGGGGGACAGGGACTCGGTGTTCCTCCGCGAGGCGTACAGGAACTCGCAGCTCATCGAGAAGAGCCATCTCGTGCTGCTTAAGGAGAAGATGAGGGCTCTTGTTGCCGTTCCGCGCTTCCCTCGACGCGGCGGGCCTAGGACTGGCGAGGAGACTGAGGGCGCCAATGAAGGAAGCGACACAGAAGAAGATGAAGACGATGATTTTTCAGATATGGATGATTTGATTGGGGAACTTGGTGGCAAGTCTGACAATGACTACCACTGGGGTGATGGCTGGGTTGGTGAGAGTGATGCGACGCCGCCGGACTTTGGAGATGGTGATGACTCCAGTTCAGAAGAAGCTGAGGTGACAATGAAAGAGCCGGTTAATTCCATCAACGGCGACTCGTCTGATCCTGTATTTCCTGATGGCAGACAAAGGGAACGGTGGTAAATCAGGCTATTTTGAGTTCTAGCTGATAGAAATTTTTATCTGTACTGTTAGTTTGATCATCTTGTCTGATTGCATTGCCCTCTGTCTTTTGATGTTCCCTGCTGGCTAGTGTTATGTATCACCATGCGAGCCAGTAGAATACAGTATGCGATTCTTGAAACCCTGCATGTTAACACTTGAATTGTCTCAAGTATAGTCATGTAAGAAATATTCACAATAGACATAAATGGAAAACTGCATTTGACATGAATGAAAGATGGTCATGGTTGCAAATGGTACCACCTGGTTTGAAAATTGTGTGTGTGTGTGTGATCGAGTATACATTGTGATATGTTGATGTGATGTGCTATATAACGTCTTGTTAGCCATGCTTGTCTTCTCTTGGAAAAATGGCTTTGCTGTTTATGCAGTTTAAAGTGTCTACTTAAAACATTTGATCTGTGTAGTTAGTTTTTTCATCTTATCTGATTGCAAAGCCCTCTGTCTTTTGATCTGCACAGCTAGCCAATGTTATGTATCACCGAGCACATGAGTAGCATATACTATCACATTCTGAACAACCTGTATGATCACAAAATAGTTGTCTTCAGTACAGTCCTCCAATGAATATTCACAATAGACATATTTATAAAAATATATTTCACATGCATAGTTGCAAATTTACCATCTGCTCGGACAATGTTGAGTGCATGATTGATGATACCCTCATATAGTGATATGTTGATTTGTATGTAAGGACGAAATAGCAGTATGAAGATACAATATTTCAATATAACATCTTGTTATAGACATCTGCCTTCTCTTGGAAAAATGTGGCAGAATACACCGTGTAGACTCTCAACATTTGCAAAATCATTCATATATTGTAGTTTCGAACTGTCATTTTCTAGGACATACTTGTGGGTTTAAGATCATTAGTAACCTCCTGGGGACATGTTTTAGACTTTTAGTGCAACTGGGACGAAAGGCATCATTGCTTGTTGAAGTTAATACCAAAGCAACGAAGTGGAATGTCCACACTGAATTATATCTCTTGCAGTTTACTGTGTTAATTTTATCACAGTTTAATGATGAGATCGAATCCTGGGGAGACCCAATCACAGTTTGATCAAAACTGATCCTGGAGTGCTGTACTCTGGTAGCTTATCTTTCCCTTTCTGAATTGTCGGTAATAACTTCCAGAAGCATTAAATGATTCATCAGTTGAACAACAATCTAGATCAAATTGTGTAAGTCCCACATGTTTGTTTTTACTCTTTTGTCCTTGCCAATTCACAACTTAAGCATTCAGTGGCCTCCCCTCGACCTCGTGGACATGTGTCACAGCACTGGAATCTGCCGGCACACGGAGTGGAGCACGTTCTGAGTGGTTGGTTTATTTTTAACAACCTGCATGATAGTAAATTGTCTCGAGTATAGTCCCGTGAAGCTGATCATTGTTCGACCACTCAAGTTGAACCGTGTGAAACTGCCCAACAGGCTGAAGGTTGTCCTGGGTAGAGGCGCAGAGGGTTACACAGTTCAGGGGAATGCTGTACATTTCGCCGTACGCTGACTTTTCGCATCTGTGGTCCGGGTCGGCCGAGAAGGAGAAGCATGCCTGCACGGTAGTTCACGAGATTCTGAGCATGACACTCGAGAAGCGCAGGCTGGTGGACCACCTGCCTGTTTCCGGGAGGAGTTCCTGTTCTCGCAATCTTTGGGGGATGCTCATTCGCCACCCTGACATGTTCTATGTGTCACTCAAGGGGGACAGGGACCTGGTGTTCCTCCGTGAGGCATACAAGAACTCGCAGCTGATGGAGAAGAGCCATCTCGTGCTGCTTAAGGAGAAGATGGCTCTTGTTACGGTTCCACGCTTCCCTCGACGCGGTGGGCCAAGGACTGGTGAGGAGACTGAGGAATGGCGGTGCACACAGGTTTAGTGATGGAAGCGACACGGAAGATGAAGATGATGATTTTTCAGATATGGATGATTTGATTGGAGAACTTGGTGGCAAGTCTGAGAATGACTACCACTGGGGTGATGGTTGGGTTGGTGAAAGTGATGCGACACCGCCGGACTTTGGAGATGGGGATGACTTGAGTTCAGAAGAAGTCAAGGTGACAATTGAAGAGCCTGCTATTTCTACCAATGGTGACTCGTCTGATCCTGTATTTCCTGATGGCAGACAAAGGGAACGGTGGTAAATCAGGCTATTTTGAGTTCTAGCTGATATAATTTTTAATCTGTATTGTTAGTTTTGTCATCTTGTCCGATTGCAAAGCCCTCTATCTTTTGATGTGCCCTGCTGGCCAGTGTTATGTATCACCACGGGCACCAGTAGATTAACAATAACTTGTTTTGAACAACCTGCATGATAATCTAAAATTGTCTTGCAGTCCTCTGATGAATATTCGCAATAGACATGTTTCTAGAACTGTACTATTAGACATGAATTGCAGATAGTCATGGTTCACGGCTGCAAATATACTACTGTATTTGTTTTGAAGCTATCGAGTGCATGATCAACCATATGCTGCATATGTTGATTTGTATGTGAAGCCTAAGTATCAACCAGGAAGATACAATGTGATATCATAACATCTTGTAGCCATGGCGATGTCGGCCTTATCTCAGAAAAATGCATTTTCTTGTTATATAGCTAAAAGAGTATCTTGAAAGCCCGAGAGTCTGGCATAATACACCTTGTAAATTGTGAATGTTTGCAAAATAATGTATGTGTTGTAGTTTTATAGTGTCTTCTTTTTTAACTACTTGTGGGTTTAAGATCATCGTAACCTCCGTGGAATCTGTTCTAGTGCCACCTGGACGAAATACAAGGCTGATACCAGAAAGGAAATGCAATGCTGAATTTATATGTTCTGCAGTTTACTGTGTTAATTTACTGTGTTAATTTTATCACAGGTTGATGAGATCGAATTCTGGGGAGACCCACAATCACAGTTTGATCAGAAAGATGATCCTGGAGTGTTGTACTCTGCTACCTTATCTTTTTTAATGTCAGCAATAACATTCAGAAGCATTAAGTCGTTTATCAATCTAGATCTCCAGTGTGTACAGCTACATGTTCTTTTTTTCTTTTTTGAAGAAAGAGGCAAAAGCTTTGCCTTTTATATTGATATAGTAGGAGCAAACATGATACGGCCTAGGCCAAAAAGGGGGAAAAAACAGTCAAAAGCAGTTCACATGGTAGGAAAACCGGAAAAAAGACTGCTAGGCGATGATTTTCGCAAGATGCTTTGCGCCAGCCAAGATCCAGTTTGCGTCCTCGTCTTTGATCTTCTGAAAGATAGCCGGTGGCGTTTGCTCCTTGTTGTTGAAGACCCAAGCGTTTCTCTCCTTCCAGATCTCCCAAGTGATCAGGATGACCGCAGATTTGAGCCCTTGCGCACAGGCGGTGGGAGACTTTGTGGCGGCGTGCCAGTATTGTAGCACAGTCGCCCGGACGGCCCCAAGGTCTTGGACAAGGGAGGGATAGGAAAGCCAAGTAGCGGCCTGCCGCCAGCTGCGAGAGAAACGACACTCGAACAACATGTGTCTGGCGGTTTCTGGGAGGCTCCTGCAAAGCTGGCAAACCGGCTGGTGTGGCCAACCCCGAACAGCCAGGCGGTCTGAGGTCCAGTGCAAATTCACAACCTGAACAGTCAGTGGCCTCCTCTCTGACCTTCGCACATGTGTCGAGTGTCGTGGCACTGAAATCCCCAGGCACACGGAATATAGGACGTTCTGAGTGGGTACAGTTTATTTTTATGAATCTGCATGATAACGCTAAAATTATCTCGAGTAGTCTGCGTGATCGATCATACCTCTTAACATGCTGATATCTATGAAAGGATTTGGTATGAACTATCAAGACGCATTGTGTTAAAATAACGTTTTTTTAATCTATATATATGCTGGTCTTCTCTTGGGAAAGATCTTTGTTTTTCACAGTCAAAAGTGTCCATTTTGAATGGCAGCTTGTGCCTAAGCTCTGAACTAAGCAGGCATATATTGTAGTTTCGATGTGCCATCTTTTAGAAAAAAATGATTGTGATTTTAAGACCGCAGGTAACCTCCTAGAAATCTGGGCAAGTGCCAGTGGGATATAAGGCATCGATGCCTCATCAGGTTGATGTCGAAGGAACGAGACGCCGAGACGGATATTAGAAATTCAGTAGACTAGTTATTCTGTAGGAACTCAGGAAATATCTTGCTGTTTACTAGTTCAATGCTTAAATTATTATGGTGCGGTATATGCAATCTATTTCTCGGGTGTTTCTCATTTCTTGCCTCGCTTGGAGATTACCCTTTTACACCGAAGACCAGATGATCCGAAAGACTCCATGTTACTCAGTTAAGTTATCTTTCTGTATTTCTGAAGTGTCGGTCATTACTTTCTGAAGCATTCATTGATTTATCAGCTACAATCAATAGTACACGGGACGAACTTCGTCACCAGAATCATCATTTCACAAGTTATCATTATTAGAAGATGAGTAGCAGAAACTAAAACAGCCGTCAGGGATCGAAACCAGCAACCGTCAGGAGGTTTATTTGGTAAAATAAGAGAACAAAGTGCATTGTGCGTCAGTTGATACTCAATGAATGTCGAGGACACCATATTGCATTGGCCTTCTGCCCTTGAGCATGCCATGCGACAACGACTATCATCAACAAGCTGACGCGTCCCAGCCCTTCGATGATAATAATTATAATAACGATTATTCTACCAAAAAGACCAATGGAGGAGGAAGAACGATTGTATTATTATTATGTTACTTTTCTTGACTTACATCCTTCGAAAGATGTTATCTTCTTAAGGGACACGTTGACAAAAGAGAACGGACTATCATTTAAATAGCTCATGGGTCCAATTTTTAGTCGAAACTACGTCCAAAGACTCCTCCTTATAACGTGTCATTTTCTTAAAATAGTTAGTTTACGATCTCATCAGAAATTGCCAAGGATGTTTAAATAACTAGTCAACTCACTAAGATGCAACTTTTTTATAGTCCACATTTTCTTAAACTTTAATTGTATATATGATGAGAATAATTACAGTTGCATTACGACCTAAATGTGAATCTTCCATTATTAGCATGGTTGTCCAAATATGTACATGTCTAGAGTTTATTAGTCATTACGTTACCCTTAGTATATATTGGTATGACCTTATGCTGATGGTCAAATATGGTCTATCTTCGTTCCAACTCTTGAGAGAAACAGTCAATGCACAAACTTATCGCAAACAATATGCACCACACCACATACATTTGCTCCATTGTTTATGTAGAAATTAACCTTACACGACTCGTACCCTTTAACGATTCCATTGTTTATATTTTTTATTTTTATTTTTTTCCAGCTCATTCTCTACATGTATGATCTTAATCATACTATTCTCCCGTTGCTCATCGTTGGGGGAGAGAGAGATCGAGAGGACAATCGCAGAAGAAGAAGTCCAAGAAGTATTCCGCAATCCAGTTTTAACAAAATGACAATTTCAAACTAGTTTTCCTAAAATTCCTCGTACAATCCATTTTACTAAACTTTCTCCAAATACATGTTATCCAAACAAGCAGCAGATGAATTTTCATATATATGTTTTAGAAAAATATAGTCCCGGTGGTATATCAGGTAACGATTAATGATTAAATTATTTATACTAAACTCTTTTGCTTATTACAACTAGTTCTCTAAAAATACAATCTCAATGATAAATGCATTCGAATACACCTCAGAAATTTACTAAATTTATATCACATTATCAAGGATTTTACATTATTTTTTTAGAACACGCCTTTAGAAAACCTTCTGTTAAATGTATTAAATGCTCTTTTTAAATGTACTAAATGCTACTAGATCGCAGAAACAAACAAGGACAAAATCATATATCTGCATGGGTTAATGTGTCACTTAGATGCATTGTAGGTATATCTGTTTATGTCTATAAAAGTAACCTTAAATATGGGAGATATCTTGTTTTACATCTCTAATCATACACTCAGATAAATATCTCAATAGAGGTTTTTTTTAACATAACTAATGTATACTTTTAGGTTAAACAAATGCAAATTTCGGGGTTTATATGTTGTCTAGCAGCCTTGAATAACTCTATTTTGTTGTTTTAATAGTTATTTCATTGTTAAATATATCAATCATGTTGAGAACCAACCTGAGGTTGGGTGGTTAGGAGGGTGGTTGTACCCCCAGCCCACCAGAGTTCAAACCCCAGGTTTGACATCTGGTGTCTCATAAAGGTAATATTTTTCTGGGAGGCGCACGTTCCCGTCGATAATGAGGCGCTCCTGGTGACTTCGTCAATTTCAAGATTCGATCCGCCGGCTCAGTCTTCCGGAGGTGCTCATAGGGGTAGGATGTGCGTGTGTGCGTTCATAGGGATGAGTGTATGCGCGTGTATGTGAGCGCCTGCGTTTGTACTGTGTTTCTCAAAAAACAAAAAATATCAATCATGTTTCTTGGTTCAACAATTAGAGCATTGCACGCTTGTATTCTACTTGGTGTTGTAACATGGCTCAGTCGAGATGTCATGCCTGCTCTTTACTTGGCAAAATAGCATGATTTGTTATAGATACACATGAAAATCGTACATATGTATATTTTCCTTAGTTTGAGACAATATTTATAAACACTCTCCATCCAAACCCAAAATAACATTGCCTTAAAGACCCCCTTGTAACCCAAACAACCTAAATCATAAAGAAATATGTATTAATTATAGAACGATAGAGATAGGTTTGGCGTAATGTGTTGGATGTTGTATTGAGCCTCTCCAAGTATATATATAGTGGTATAGACTTGGAGGCTAAGATAGCTCTCCTAGAGATATGATAGGTAGAGATTACAAATCCTAGACTACCTAATATAACTATACCAAATATATCTCTAACACCCTCAGCATGTATTGGTAGTGACGTGAACAACAGTAGCGTCGCAGACGGTCAGCCGGAGAGAAGCCGAAGGTGGAACCAACGGGCCGACACTCCCACGTGTAGTGTGAGCGTCGTGGACGATGTCGCTGCCGCGGATGCTTGGACTGTAGAAGAACCCGAGATGCTCATGCAAGGCGATAGCCCTTTGTGCCGATGTCGAGGTAACCGAGAGCGTGGGTGCTGGTCGCGCGAGGGATTGCCGTGGTCGATGTCGATGTCGTGGCTGGGTGCGATGTTGATGTAGCCACATGCGAGGTGGTGTGCGAGGAGAGTGACGAGACGCGCCGCCAGCCGTGGAGATGGTCGATGCCGAAGTCGATGCGCTCCGAGCTGCCGAGGACGAAGTGCAACCACAGCTTGCGTAACCAAAGGTATGTCGGGGACGAAGGCATACTCTAGTTTTGCCTGCAACCAGCACGCATAGAAGAACTCGGCGGTGACGCGGTCGAGGCAGTCGTAGAGGCGATGCCGATGAAGACGTCATCGAACCCGATGAAGACGAGGCGCCGGTCCGAGCTTGTCAGGCCCGGGGACGCGTCGGGAACGAAGGCACGTACCGGTGTTGCCAGTACCGAGCGTGCGGGGGTAGGGAACATTACAAAGTGCGCGCCATGTCGGAGTAGACTAGCAGAGAGGTCTCGACGACGGTCCTGAGGAGAGCAGTGGCATAGTCGGGAAGAGGCGAGGACGGGCGCAAAGCTGAGTGTATGAAGATCGAGAGCAAGGGCTAACCCAGCGGTGACATGGGATGGTCATGTCGGATGCCTAGACGGGCGTTGGTGGTCGACGAGCCCGGCCGCGACTGGAGTGGTTGCTGAGCCCAGCGGCGACCCTGGGGTGAGGCGCACGGGCGGTACACCGTAGGCGAGGAAGAACCCTGGCGGCGTGACGAAGCATGCGCACGACGGAGGCGACATGCGCCGAAGGGGCGGCGCTATGGTGGCCTCTGACGTCTGCAAGGCTGGGACGGCGAAGGTGACCGCGTGCGGCGACGCCACGACCCGAGGGGGCGGCGAGATGTAGGCGCGAGTCGTGCGGCGGCGGACGCCACCCGACGACACGCCTAAGACGCGCATGCTATTGGGGCAAAGATGGACCAAAGGTGGCGGCGCTGCGGCCCGAAGGGGCGATGCACGGCGCACCCGATGCTCAACCTGGCAGGCGCGTGCACGGGACGTGCTTGGCGGAGACGTGCGGGGTCGATTGATCAGACCGACGGCCGCGCACACGTGCCATGGCGGACGACGTGCCGCAGATCGAAGTCGTTGGCGACGTTGTCGGTGATGTCCTGGGCGATGACGGCGAAGACGGACTAGCGATGGAGACCACGCGGGCGAGATAGCCTGCTGCGTCGCACGTAGGCATCCCGTGTGTGACGCGTGCGGCCGTGCCGCGATGGCCGGTGCAGTCGACGCCGAGGTTGGAGTAGAGGCGCGTGATGACGGCGGCGGTGGGCGACTCAGATCGATGATTGGCAAAAACCAAAAAAACGCCGATCGAGTGACCGGTGAGCAAAAAGAAAACCAATCTATAGATTGGAAAAAAACTCGAGGGCAGCGGATCAACGGATCGGCGAACGAACCCTCATACGGTTGCGGCCCGGAGTGGGATCATGGAGATCGACCTCCTCGAAGCGGCGGTGCGAAGCTGGGCGGCGCTTGTGTTATACTTTCGCTTGATATCATGTAGAGCGATAGAAAGAGGTTTGACATAATGTGTTGGGTGTTGTATTGAGACTCTTGCAAGATATACTCCATAGTCTGAGGGCATCTCCACGGCGACCCAACGACGCGCCGGGTCGTCTGTTTGGGCCGTTTGGTGGCCGAACGACACTGACAAGGCCTGCGTCCGCAGTGTCCATGGGTCGCACGCGGCGCCCAACGCGCGACCCAAAGAGACGCCACGTGGTTCGTCTTCCTTGCGCGGCGCTGCGCCATGGCCATGGTGTGCCCTCGACGGGACAGCCATGAGAGAACGCGCGGGAAAGTTCCCGCGCACCAAGGTTCCCGCGCGCGCGAAAACGCCATTGGCGCGCGCTCGTGCCCCCGGCTTATAAAAGACGGCGTGTCTCAAACAGCCCCACCTCCTCTCCCCTCCACCTTCTCCGGCGCCATGCCTCGCACCCTGCAGACCACGTGGGCCAAGCTTCCTCGCCGCCCGGCGAGGTTCCCGCGACGGGAGGAGGAGGAGCGCCATGGGAGGACAACAATGACCGAGGCGCTCCGCGTCGCTGCCGAGGCGGCGGCAAAGAAGGCCGGCGACGGCTGGAGATGGCGAGGCGGCCGCGCGAGGGTCGGCACGAGACCGCGGACTACTGTAGGAGGTCGCGGAGAGGGTGCGACCGCCAGCCGAGAGCCTGGCCCAAGAGGAGGACCTCGCGTCGGGCGAACATCAACGCCGCCGACGAGGAGCGCCTCACGACCTCACGTCGCTGCGACCGTTGACACGAGGCCACCTCGGGCGTGGCTGCCGCCGCCGTCAGGCGACCTCCTGCTGAAGAACGAGCTGCTCGGCCAGGCGAGCACCGTCACCTCATCCGTATGCTCGGCCCACAGCCGGCGCGCCTGTGAGGACGCCGACTTGCGGAGCGCGGCCGGCAAGAGCTTATGCGCCGGCGTGTGGGAACCACGAGGCCTGTGCAGCCCGGCCGCGTCCGGGCCCGGAGGCGCGCACCGGCCGTGGAACGCGCCCGCCCCGGCAGAGCCGGAGCCGTGCGAGGCTGGGATGATTCCGTCAGCAGAGGCGGAGCGAGCGCGCTCCCGAGGTGCTGGACGGAAAGAGAGAGGAGTGAGCGGCTCGCTTGACAGCCATGCCGCCGCCCTGCGGGGCCGCCGCCGTCGTCGCGCCACCCGGCCCAGAGTCGAGGAATCCTCACGCGAGCTGTCGCCTCGCGCGAGTGAAATCCACGGCCCGACGGCGAGCTGCGAGAGCCGCGGGCCACGCCGCCGGTCCCGTACGTATTTAGATAGAGTAGAAGTAAAAATTGTAATGACTCTATTTAATGAAAAATATTATTTGCGCCTATGACACGCGGGCCGTGGATCTTGACAGGGCTGGACGCGAGCGATCTCTGGCTCATTCTCTGCTGCGATCACGCAAACCCGTCCAAGATTTGGGCTCGTTTGCGCCGATCCCATCGATGCGCCGGCCTCATGGCGCGCCTCATGGGCCGGTTTTTGTCCGCTGGAATCTATCCCGACGCTACGCCATGGACGGGCCGCTTCATTGAGATGCCCGAATATAAGAGAGGACGCGTCAAGGCATCGATCGTTGCCGGCCCGTCGTCGTACGTACACTCGGCGATCCTGCTCTGGGGCCACCGTGATCTGCCACAGTGGTATATGCCCCTGATGTGCACGGTTGATGCTGCAAACTGCGTGCCCAATCTTCTCCCCTGTCCATCATACCCCCTTACCCTACGTGCCAGCAGCCGTGACTACCTATCCGGCTATCCCTCTAGGGCCAGGTTTTTCTTCCGTTCACTTCAAAAGGTAACCCATCGAACAAACACTCTGGTAATGCTCTTGCATGTGTAACAGCAGCGAAACTTCACCGAAAAATCGACCGATCGAGATTAGGGGCGACCAAATGAAGACCACACGTACACTCGCTAGTTGCGCCATTTTCAGTCTAATCGTGTTGCGTGTTCTCGAGGGAACGGCGGACACGCTAGAACGGCGACCGCACCTCGGGCCATGTCGCTGTATTGTCCTTGCACCTTTGTAGTCGTACATGTAAATGCATGCATGGTACCAATCCAGGTCCGGCAGCCGCACGCGCTTTAAGAGCATCGCCAATACCTTACCCATAATTCGCATATCTAAAGTATTTTCTTTATTTTTAAAAAGAGAGCCATCGGAGGCGTCAATTTTATTCAGCTCATAAACAGGTCACATCGAAGTAGAGTTCTGAATAGCTAGAGCTATGGGACAAATCATGTTGGCATGAGCTGAGGAAACAAAATTAAAGATATGCCTAGATGTTAGACTTCTAATGGCATCTTGTCAGCATGTTCTGAGCAGTTGTGTCCCACACCGTTTAAATTCCTGGAAATGTGGTAAATCTTGACATGTACTCCCTTCAGTCTCTTTTTCTCCACTCGCTTATATGTTCCGCTCGTCTGCTGATCAAGGCCTATCTGGCCGGCTTCTCCGCTCGCTCGTTCGACTTCTTATTTCATTTCGCGTCGCGGCCGGTTGCATCGACCACGCCCACGTGTTCGGTCCATTTGCCTCGCTGCCATGGACTCTGACGAAGAGGGAGGAGCGACAACTGCCGAGCTTATGCGAGAAGAGATGGCAGCCGCCACCCAAGACGAGGAGAAACATATTTTTTTCGCATTTTTTATGTTTAATTTGTTTGAAATATGTCAAATGCCCTAAGTTGTGTCCCGCTGGGAGACGGCCGAACTTCTGTCTCAGTTAATTTTTCTCTCCAATCCCATAAAACTGGGCTGGATTTGGGCGCGGGGGGAGCTGCCAACGCAGTGGAGATGCTCTAATTTGCTTATTCTAAAGTTTTTTTCTTCAAACAAAGAGAGCCAACGAGGCGTCAATTTCATTCAGCTCATAAACAAGTCACATCTAAGTAGAGTTCTGGCCACAGAGCTATGGGACAAATCATGTTGGCATGAGCTGAGAAAACACAATTGAATGGCTCATTTGATTCATCGGATTTGTATAGGATCTGTGTAGTGACTTAGATCCTATAATTTTTTTCTCACACACTAGTTGTCGGTTCCAGGATCATATCCTATAGGAAATAATCATATAAAAAATATAAAAAAATTGCAGTGCAAATCCTATAGGGAAAAAAACATGAGGTCATACTTCATGGAAAATTTTCTTTGGCTCAATCAAAAATAAATAATCTTCCTACATGAATCAACTAGGCATGACATGCTAATCCTATGTTTTTCATATTTCTATGATTTTCCTAACCTATAAATCAAAGGAGGCCGAGGATAGACCAGATGCTAGACTTGTAATGGTCTCATAGAGCATTGTGTGCTTTCACACGGTTTACATCCCCTAAGATGTGGTAAATATTCACATGTAGCAACTCGGAATTGAGAAAAGTGAATCGAACACCTTTCTACCCATGCGTCGCTCTTGTAGTGGCGACAGACGGCAAGGCTCAAACCCTAGCACATGCAGCTACTCCCTCCCTTTCCTCCGCATTCCTCCCCTTTGTCATCGAGGACGCGCTGCCCGACTTAAGCCCACACGACTAATCGCGATTGTGGGTTTCTCGTCCAGCTAGGATTCACACGGACGCATGATCTCCTCGCGCCTCCCGGTGAAGCACGGCCGCAGCCCCCGCCTCCGGGAGCCGACGCCACTGCTGTCGTCGCCTTCGCCACCAGCTGGGGATGGCTTGCCTGGAGAGTTCGAGTGGTGTCTTCCGGTGTTATGGTTGGGTGGATCTCGCTCGGAGGTTGTTGTGGTGTGCTTGGGTGTCACCGTGGCATGGATTCCCTATGGTCGGCAATGAACCTTCCCCCACCTGCTCGCTCTGCAGGAGCTAGGTGTGCTAACTCGTTTGGCAGCTCACACATGGTTAGGGAAGGGGTTTCATGGTTGGGGGTGGTCTCCACTCAGATCTCAGCCACTGCCGGCAAAGACAACCTTCGCCCTCTAAGGTTTTTCTTCCATCTAGCCAGATCGGACGACTCATCATGCGGTCGCCTGAACCCACTATCCAGGATGACCTCACACAAATACATTGCGGGGTGCCGATGCATGTAAAATGCATACATGAACTTTGTACTTTATTGACACATATTCCCACATATTTGCAACATATATGAGGTTATATCCATGTTTTATATTATGATGATTTACCAATGATCCCCTTTATTTGGGTTATAACTCTGCAGAACAAGTAAACCCTAGTTTATGTATTTTCCACTTTCAGGATCTATATGGAGTCAAATTGAGCTAGAATTTTGGGGACGTCAATGTTTCACCACGAGAAGCACCTGGAGCACTTGGACCTGATAAGGGAGGGCCTGAGGCCCAAACGAGATGTGGTGGCGCGCCTAGTAGGAGGGCACCCATGCTCGTTTCGCCATCAACCATCCGCTTCGCCTGATTCTTTCGCCCACAAACTCCGTTTGACATAAAATCCCCTATATATATGACCCCCTAGGGTTTCCTCAAGGAGAGCGCGGCAGAAAGACCGAAACACCAAAACAGAGGATGCAGTAGGGAAGATTGGAGGGGAAAACTCCGCTGGAGCCATCACCGGAGGGATCTCCACCTTCTCCAACGCTTTGAAATCACACCATGATGAAGGGGAGTAGTCCTCCGGACTATGGGTTTGTGGCAAGAGATTGATCTAGTTGTATGTTGTTCTTCATGGATCTTAGTACCATATGAGCTGTCCAACATGATTATGGTCATAAATGTACCTATGTGGTGGATCTTTATTCTGTGATATTGTGATATGAGATTGAAATCTAATGTGTAAGATGTATTGATAGATGCCAAGTATGTACCCTGCTCTTAAGTGATTGTTCCGATCCAACTTGTATGCAAGAACATGTGTCAGGATGTGTATTAGATGGATTAGCATGGTTTTAGTGATTGAATAGTGACAACAACTTCATGATCTATTATGGTTTTATTCTTTTCACCTCACTAGGGATAAAGTGAATGCATGTGCTATGTTTATCATGTGACAAAAGTGATAATCTTGTTTGCTCAAGGTAGCATATTTGATATTCAAACATCATGTCAAAGTACTTTTGGCTATGCTCTGTTAATTCTTAATACAAGATTGCATGGAGTTTTCCCTTTGTTGTGGAGTATAAGAGAGATGTGTTGCACTCATCTCTATGTTAGGACATGATGCTCATATGAATGTGTATCTTACACATATTGAAGTTCCATTATTATTATCTCATTGATGAATTTTTATTATCCACTACAACTTTAAAGAGAGAGTAGACAAGTGAACCCATGAACCCTGGTCCAATTTTAACCTGAAGAAACACTTTTCCATTAATCGCATTTATCTTACTTTTCACTTGTAGCACTATTTGGTGTGTGTTTAGTTGAAGACTTGGGCTTTTGGGTGGTGACAAGTAGTTCAAAGCCTCTTCTCAGTTGTTCTTTTTCTTTGTGTTTAACCTGCTCACACAAGTACTTGTGTCTCGAGCTAGTTTCCTGGTGACCCTGCATACTAATCGCATGGTGTAGTATGCAAGTCCGATATAACACCAATGAAACACCGTTCCACTAGTATTATATCGCTCAGAGTGGTACAACAGAAACATATGCGGTCCAAGGCATGTCTTAGAATTACAACATTTACTCTGTTACATAAGATCATCACAGCCTCCTACTTTACAATGAGGTAAATTTGCAAATAAACTCCAGAAGAACGACTCGTAGTCTAATCCTATCACGAAATCTATTTGTAGAGTATTTAACTAGTTATAGAGGCTATGAATAGATTCTAGCTAAATAGGAGCTAGGTTAAGGAAGTCTACTACTAATCTAGGTTTTCTCCTTGCTGGATGTGGTATTTGACTCCTCTGGCACGTCCCCTGAAGTGGTTGTTGATTCTCTCGCTTTCGAGTTGCATTGTAGATCTTCCTTCGATGCCTCCATATCTAAGGAGGGGATTTAAGAGTACGAGCGCACTCAACAAGTTCATTATAGGGAAGAGGTGTTTAACGCACTAGCTACACCCATAGACCAGAAAGTCATAGGCAATGCAAGTTTTTGTAAACATTTCTTCAAAAGGTTGCTTATTCTCAAGAGCTATGTCCCACATGCCTCACCGTTGACTAGAACTCTATGAGAAGCATTTTCCTGTTACTGTCATAGCTCCATATCCCTGAACAGGAGTGACTGGCTCACAGCCGTTACATCAGAGGTGTTGCTTTACCCATAAGAGATCTTAACCTTGGTGCCAACCGGTCGATCTTCCCGTCCACACTTCCTTTGGTGTGAGGCCAGATAAGGTCTTAGCCGCTCATATTCCTCCGCTACCTCGCACACCCACCCTTGTTGCAGTTCCGCCGACTGGTCCTCGTCGGTCCTCTTATACCACTTAAGGATGGACCCCGACCACGACAACAGTGGGCTCTACCATACACTCCTACGCCGGTGGCTGCAACCCATCATAGACCACATTGCCGGGGAATTAGAAGGGATCCCCACCCTCAAGTTGTTCCGCAAGTCGCAACCGCTACGGTAAGCACCGCTTTACCGTGGGGAATTAGAAGGGGCTCCCCACCCTCAAGTTGCTCGCTGCCACAAGACACAATCAAGCACAGAAGCTTACATCCGTTGATGTACCCAGGTGAGGTGAATATACACTGGCTACTCCATTCCACTCCAGATCTTATGGTAACACTGTTTTACTTCGCACAAGAATCATCGACGACATTTGTTGTTTAATCCTAGGTGGATATAAACCCTTGCAATGAAACCTCCACCTATCAACACAACCATGGTTCCATTGCCACCACATAGTCATAATTGTCATATTCATAGTTATGAAAATAGAGGTTTTGATTTTTATGCAATAGTGATAAATATGCCTTGCAAGTAATTTGTAAAAATATTCTCAAATGACATGAGCAAGCTATGAACTTGCCTTCTTGACTGCAAGATTATGTAGCTTCGACACGCAATAACTCCAAATTCTGATACATCATCGTCCGTAAGGACGATGTTTAAAAGATTGGCAAGCATGCAATAATGCATAAGTATGAGAGGCAATGCCGCTTCTAAGCGTGACCTAACCCTGACGAGGATTTAGGATTAGTGAGTTGCAATGATTAGTTTTCGGGTGTGCTGTATTATAACCACCATATTTTAATGATTAACTGAGGATAATAATAGAAGTTAATTCTCAAATCCTTAGTAATTAGAGAATCACATAAGACATGAATCAAGTAACCATCTTATCTTGGTTAGGGGAGATTAAATCCTAGCAAATGCAATATGATGTCATCCCAACCCTACAAACTAGAAGTATATCTCAACCCTAGTTTATGTATTACTATGGTGATCATAATATAAACCAGGCTCATAATTGAGATTCAACCCATGTGTCATTAGGTGAATATAATTAGAACCCTAATGGTTCATTAAATTGAATCTTATGCCTCACTTATCAAACATAAACACCTAGTGCTAAATCCTATAATTAAAACCATGTGTGGTTATCAACCATTTATTCTCATAAACCAAAATCAAACCTTGATGGGAACAATACCTACCTTAGGTACTTTCAAAGATCAAGATAGTAACAACCTTAATTAAAAAGGGGTTATAATAGAAATTATAAAACCCTAACAAATAGGTACTCACATAAACTCATATGCATGGGACTAAATCCTCAATTATGAGATAAAGTCCTAATGATACCTTGTAAAACTCTTGGAGTATAAATTATCAATTCTAACCATTCCAAAAGGGAGTGGCAATCCAAATAAAAAGGGACATTAAAATAAATACCTAAATACTTGTCTAATTGAAAATTGTGACAATGCTCACATATACTTAATATATTTTAAACAAAACAATGCAAGAATACAATCTCCTTGTAATAGATCTCATAAAAGCCAAATTGATAAACATCTGCAAAACATCAAAACACAATTCAAATTTGAATTCAAAATGAAGATTTAAATTAACAAAATGGAAAAAGAAAATAAAACAAAAGAAAAAGAGAGAAACACCTTACCTCAAGTTCACTGCCACAAACCCACCATCACCCAATAAAGACGGCCCAAAACCACGTCTAACGGTGCAGCCTGATGCGCCGTAGATGTACACGTCCGTTGGAACCCCAAGAGGAAGGTATGATGCTCCGAGGCCACCATGGCGGTAGAGCTCCCGAGATGATTCCCTCCCATAGGTGCCGAGGCGATCTCCTCGAATCCCCAAGATGGGACGACCACACGGCGGCGTCTCTGAAGGTTTTCCTCGTATCGTGCTCTCGCACTGGCCACCACTGAGGCTTTGGCAGGCGAAAGGGCAACGTCGCGGGGGCCACACGAGGGCCCCACACGGCCAGGCTCTGGCGCGGTCAGTGGCTCGGGGCAGCGCCGCCCAGTGTGGCTACGCGCCCGTGGCCCCACATCCTTTCCCCCTCGGTCTCGCTTCTGGAAGCTTCATGCAAAAAATAGACCCTTTGTGGGGCGCTAGATTTCGCTCCAATTCCGAATATTTACTAGATTTTGAAACCAAAAACAGCAGAAACAAGAACTGGCACTTCTACATCTTGTTAATAGGAGCAGTTCTGCATAAATATTACATATAATGTGCATAAAACATGTAGATATCATCACTAAGTAGCATGGAACATATAAAATTATCGATACGTTGGAGACGTATCAAAGATCCCCAAGTTTAGTTCTGCTCGTCCCGAGCAGGTAAAACGATAACAAAGATAATTTATGAATGTTATCATAATCTTGATCATACTATTTGTAAAAAAACATATGTAATGAATGCAGCGATCAAAACAATGGTAATGACATGAGTAAACAAGTGAATCATAAAGCAAAGACTTTTCATGAATAGTACTTCAAGACAAGCATCAATAAGTCTTGCATAAGAGTTAACCTACTTATAAAGCAATAAATCAAAGTAGAGATATTGAAGCAACACAAAGAAGATTAAGTTTCAGAAGTTGCTTTCAACTTATAACATGTATATTTCATGGACAGTGTCAACATAGAGTAATATAACAAGTAATATGCAAGTATGTAGGAATCAATGCACAAGCTCACACAAGTGTTTGCTTCTTGAGGTGGAGAGAGATAGGTAAATTGACCAACAATAAAAGTAAAAGAAAAGCTTAAAGAGGAAAGCATCGATTGCTATATTTGTGCTAGAGCTTCTTTATTTTGAAAACATGAAACAATTTTGTCAACTGGTAGTAATAATGCATATGAGTTATGTAAATTATATCTTGCTAAGTTGCAAGCCTCATGCATAGTATACTAATAGTGCCCGACCTTGTCCTACTTAGCTTGGACTACCTGATCTTTTCGAAATACACATGTTTCAACCAAGTGTCACAAAGGTGCTCCATGCCGCCCGTACAAAGGTACAAGGAGAAAGCTCGCATTTTGGATTTCTTGATTATTCTCAACTTTAGACATCCATACCAGGACAACATGGACAACAGATAATGGACTCTCTTTAATGCATAAGCATGTAGCAACAATTATTATTCTCATATGAGATTGAGGATATATGTCCAAAATTGAAACTTCCACCATGATTCATGGCTTTAGTTAGCTGCCCAATGTTCTTCTCTAACAATATGCATGCTCCAACCATTAAGGTGGTACATCTCTCTTCATACAAGACGGACATGCATAGCAACTCACATGATATTCAACAAAGAGTAGTTGATGGCGTCTCCAGGAACATCGCACAACAAGCAACTTAATAAGAGATAAAGTGCATAAGTACATATTTAATATCACAATAGTTTTTAAGGCTATTTTGTCCCATGAGCTATATATTGCAAAGGTGAATGATGGAATTTTAAAGGTAGAACTCAAGCAATTTACTTTGGAATGGCGGAGAAATACCATGTAGTAGGTAGGTATGGTGGACACAAATGGCATAGCTTTTTGGCTCAAGGATTTGGATGCACGAGAAGTATTCCCTCTCAGTACAAGGCTTTGGCTAGCAAGGTTGTTTGAAGCAAACTCAAGGATGAAACGGTGCAGCAAAACTTACATAAAGACATATTGTAAACATTATAAGACTTCATAATCGTCTTCCTTGTTGTTCAAAACTCAATAATAGAAATTATCTAGACCTTAGAGAGACCAAATATGCAAAACCAAATTTTAGCAAGCTCTATGTATTTCTTCATTAATGGGTGCAAAGCATATGACAGCAAGAGCTTAAACATGAGCACAAACAATTGCCAAGTATCACATTATCCAAGACATTTTTAGAATTACTACATGTGCATTTTCCAATTCCAACCATATAACAATTTAACGAAGAAGAAACTTCGCCTTGAATATTATGAGTGAAGCCTAAGGACATATTTGTCCATATGCAACAGCTGAGCGTGTCTCTCTCCCACAAAGTGAATGCTAGGATCCATTTTATTCAAACAAAACAAAAACAAAGACAAACGCTCCAAGCAAAGTGCATAAGATGTGACGGAATAAAAAATATAGTTTCAGGGAGGAACCCGATGATGTTGTCGATGAAGAAGGGATGCCTTGGGCATCCCCAAGCTTAGACGCTGAGTCTTCTTAAATATGCAGGTGAACCACGGGGGCATCCCCAAGCTTAGAGCTTTCACTCCTCTTGATCATAGTATATCATACCCTCTCTTGACCCTTGAAAACTTCCTTCACACCAAACTTCAAGCAAACTCATTAGAGGTTAGTGCACAATAAAAGCTTACATGTTCAGAGGTGACACAATCATTCTTTACACTTCTGGACATTGCATAAAGCTACTGGACATTAATGGATCAAAGAAATTCATCCAACATAGCAAAAGAGGCAATGCAATAAAAGGCAGAATCTGTCAAAATGTAAGGTTCGTAAAGACGAATTTAAAATGGCACCAGACTTGCTCAAATGGAAAACTCAAAACTAATGAAAGTTGCGTACATATCTGAGGATCACGCACGAAATTGGCAGTTTTTTTCGATTTTCTACAGAGACTTATGCCAGATTCGTGACAGACAGCAATGCTGTTTCTGCGCAGCGATCCCAAATATAACATCAACTTTAACATAGAAACTTTACTTGGCACAAAAACATGATAAGGAGAGGTTGCTACAGTAGTAAACAACTTCCAAGACTCAAATATAAAACAAAGTGCTGTAGTAAAAACATGGGTTGTCTCCCATAAGCGCTTTTCTTTAACGCCTTTCAGCTAGGCGCAGAAAGTGTAAATCAAGTAACATCAAGAGTAGAAGCATCAACATCATAACTTGTTCTAATAATAGAATCAAAAGGCAACTTCATTCTTTCTAGGGAAGTGTTCCATACCTTTCTTGAGAGGAAATTGATATTTAATATTACCTTCCTTCATATCAATAGTAGCACCAACGGTTCGAAGAAAAGGTCTTCCCAACACAATAGGACAAGATGCATTGCATTCAATATCCAAGACAACAAAATCAACGGGGACAAGGTTATTGTTAACCGTAATGCGCACATTATCAATCCTCCCCAAAGGTTTCTTTTAACAATGAGATCAACATCCAAATAACAATTCTTCAATGGTGGCAAGTCAAGCATATCATAGACTTTCTTAGGCATAATATAAATACTTGCACCAAGATCACATAAAGCGTTACATTCAAAGTCATTGAATTTCATTTTAATGATGGGCTCCCAACCATCTTCTAACTTTCTAGGAATAGAAGTTTCAAGTTTTAGTTTCCTCTTCTCTAGCTTTTATGAGAGCATTTGTAATATGTTTTGTAAAGGCTAAATTTATAGCACTAGCATTAGGGCTTTTAGCAAGTACTTTATAACTTCAGAGATGTGGCAATCATCAAAATCTAAATCATTATGAGCTACAGCAATGGGATCATTATCCCAAGGTTGGAAAAATTCAGCTTTAGCAATTTCAGGCAGTTTTGTACGCTTGCACTAGAGTAGAAACATTGCCAACACCAATTATTTTACCATTGATAGTAGGAGGTGCAACAACATGTGAATCATTATCATTACTAATGGTGGTAATAGTCCAAACTTTAGCTACATTATTCTCTTTAGCTAGTTTTTCATTTTCTTCTCTATCGCAATTCAGCCATTAATCTTATATTCTCATTAATTCTAACTTGGATGGCATTTGCTGTAGTAGTAATCTTATTATCAATATCATTATTGGGCATAACTTTCAATTTTAAAAGATCAACATCAGAGGCAAGTCTATCAACTCTAGAAGCAAGAATATCAATTTTATCAAGCTTTTCCTCAACAGATTTGTTAAAAGCAGTTTGTGTACTAATAAATTTTTAAGCATGGCTTCAAGACCAGGGGGTACACTCCTATTATTGTTGTAAGAATTCTATAAGAATTACCATAGCCATTACCATTAGTATGATAAGGATATGGCCTATAGTTATTACTAGAATTGGCCTATAGTTATTGTTGAAATTATTATTTTTAATGAAATTCACATCAACATTTTCTTCTTGAGCAACCAATGAAGCTAAAGGAACATTATTAGGATTAAAATTAGATCTACCATTGACAAGCATAGACATAATTACATCAATCTTATCACTCAAGGAAGAGGTTTCTTCAACAGAATTTACCTTCTTACCTTGTGGAGCTCTTTCCGTGTGCCATTCAGAGTAATTTATCATCATATCATCAAGAAGCTTTGTAGCCGCCCCCAAAGTGATGGACATAAAGGTACCTCCAGCAGATGAATCCTTCAAGAAAAATTTAGTCCTGTATAGAAGGTTTGGATGATCATCCAAGTAGTCAGTCCATGGGTTGGGCAATTCTTTACCAAAGATTTCATTCTCTCCCATGCTTGAGCAACATGTTCATTATCTAATTGTTAAAATTCATTATGCTACTTCTCAAAGATATAATTTTAGCGGAGGATAATATCTACCGATAAAAGCATCCTACATTTAGTCCATGAATCAATACTATTCTTAGGCAAAGATAGCAACCAATCTTTAGCTCTTCCTCTTAATGAGAAAGGAAACAATTTCAATTTAATAATATCACCATCTACATCCTTATACTTTTGCATTTCACATAGTTCAACAAAATTATTAAGATGGGCAGCATCATCATCAGAACTAACACCATAAAATTGATCTCTCATAACAAGGTTCAGTAAAGCATGTTTAATTTCAAAGAATTCTGCGTAGTAGCAAGGTGGAGCAATAGGGTGCATAGGAAATCATTATTATTTGTAGTTGTGAAGTCACACAACTTAGTATTTTCAGGGGTATTCATTTTAGCAACAATAGTAAGTAAAGCAAACTAGATAAAGTAAATGCAAGTAACTAATTTTTTTGTGTTTTTGATATAGAGAGCAAGACAAGAATAAAGTAAAACTAGCAACTAATTTTTTGTGTGTTTTGTTTAGGTGCAGCAAACAAAGTAGTAAATAAAATAAAGCAAGACAAAAACAAAGTAAAGAGATTGAGAAGTGGAGACTGCAGCGTGTCTTGATCTCCCGGCAACGGCGCTCGAAAAACAGCTTGATGCGCGTAGATGTACACGTCCGCTGGGAACCCCAAGAGGAAGGTATGATGCGCACAAGGGCAAGTTTTCCCTCAGAAAGAAACCAAGGTTTATCGAAATGAGGAGCCAAGAAGCACGTTGAAGGTTGATGGCGGCGGGATGTAGTGCGGCGCAACACCAGGGATTCCGGCGCCAACGTGGAACCTGCACAACACAACAAAAGTACTTTGCCCCAACGAAATAGTGAGGTTGTCAATCTCACCGGCTTGCTGTAACAAAGGATTAACCGTATTGTGTGGAAGATGATTGTTTGCAAGAAAAACAGTAAAACAAGTATTGCAGGAGATTGTATGCGATGTAAAGAATAGGACCGGGGTCCAGTTCACTAGAGGTGTCTCTCCCATAAGATAAAAGCATGTTGGGTGAACAAATTACAATCGGGCAATTGACAAATAGAAAAGGGCATAACAATGCATATACATGATATGATAAATATAGTGAGATTTAATTGGGCATTACTACAAAGTACATAGACCGCCATCCAACCGCATCTATGCCTAAAAAGTCCACCTTCAGGTTATCATCCGAACCCCATTCAGTAAGTTGCAAACAACACATAATTGCATTAAGTATGGTGCGTAATGTAATCGACAACTACATCCTTAGACATAGAATCAATGTTTTATCCCTAGTGGCAACAACACAACACAACCTTAGAACTTTCTGTCACTGTCCCAGGTATCAATGAAGGCATGAACCCACTATCGAGCATAAATACTCCTCTTGGAGTTAAGAGTAAAAACTTGGCCGAGCCTCTACTAATAACGGAGAGCATGCAAGATCATAAACAACACATAAATAATAGATTGATAATCACCATAACATAGTATTCTCTATCCATCGGATCCCGACAAACACAACATATAGAATTACAGATAGATGATCTTGATCATGTTAGGCAGCTCACAAGATCCAACAATGAAGCACATGAGGAGAAGACGACCATCTAGCTACCGCTATGGACCCATAGTCCAGGTGAACTATCACTCATCACTCCGAGAGGCGACCATGGGGTAGAGAGTCCTGGGAGATGATTCCCCTCTCCGGCAGGGTGGAGGCGATCTCCCGAATCCCTCGAGATGGGACGCGGGCGGCGCGTCTCTCGAAGGTTTTCCCGTGATCGGCTCTCTGTGATCGGGGTTTTTACGGAGGCTTTAAGTAGGCGAAAGGGCAACGCGGGGGCCACACGAGGGCCCCACACGCTAGGTCGGCGCGGCCAGGGCCTGGCCGCGCCGCCCTAGTGTGGCGGCGCCTCGTGGCCCCACATCCTTCCCTCTTCACGCCTGAAGCTTTCAAAAATAGGACCGGGCGTTGATTTCGTCCAATTCCGAGAATATTTCCTTACTAGGATTTAAAAAAAAAAAAAGCAGAAACAAGCAACTGGCTCTTCGGCATCTTGTTAATAGGTTAGTTCCACAAAATGCTTAAATACGACATATAATGCATAAAACATGTAGATATCATCAATAATGTAGCATGGAACATAAGAAATTATCGATACGTTGAGACGTATCAATGCAGCTCTTTTCTTCAACGTTATTTTCACGCGAGGAGAGGATCATCTTCAACCTCTCGTCATCAAGCAGCTCATGGCGCCTCCCCGCCACCTGGCCCGCCAAGATATCGCCACGCCTTCTGGCGCCTATAAAGGTCGCCGCCGCCGCCAAGAACCCTAACCCTAAATTTCCCCATTCCTCTTCTTCATTCTCCAAAATCCCAAACCCTAGCTCGCCCGGCCGATTTCCGTCGCCGACGTTTGGAGCCATCGCGAGCACCGCCGTGAAGCCCGGAGCTCGCCTCGTCTCCCGCAGAACCTCTCGCCGACGCGCGCATGCCGGGGAAGTCTCTCGAGGTCGTCGGATTGCGACATCGTCTGCCGCCGGACCACCGTCGACGTCACGTCGACCGAGACCTCCCAAGCTTTTCTCGACCACACCAACACGCTCTGGTGAGCTCGTGGTCCTCCCGTACCCCCGCTTCTTGATTACGCCCGCATCGCCGCCACGTCGCACGTCTCGCGAGCGCCGCCGCCGCCCGCTGCCGAGCTTGTTCCGGCGACCAATTAGGGCGGCGTTGGTAAAGATACTCGCCTCGACGCGCTTAGTCGTTTGGTGTAATTTGCCCAAGCACCACACCGCCGGCGACCATCGCCACCGCCTGGGTGAAGGCCATGGTTGCCACGTCGTGCCACCGTGGCCGATGACGTGACTAACCCCACCAGTCGTGATGTGTGGGTAAGCCAACCGGGTAACTTTAGTCATTTTCTTTTAAAATTTCAATTCAATAATTACTGCAACTTTGCAAATTTATATAAAATTCATAATAACTCAGAAAAATGAAAATAAGATATTAAAATTCTTAGAAAAGTAAACTCTATCCAATAAAAATATAATATGAAATTTTTATTTTTAATAAATATTTAATTATTTAACCCTATTAATTTAAGCCTTTATTATTAATTCTAAATTCAAGTAAAACTCAATAATTAAGAAAAGTTTCTCAAATAAATAAAAATCAATAATAAATAAATAAAACTTAAAAATAGTTTTCTTTAATTATTATTTTGTTAAATCCTTATTAAAAGGATTTAAACCCTGATTAATAATTACCCTAAGTATTATAAATCTTTAAAAAAAATGCCAAATCCAATATTATTTTTATCTCAAAGTTATTAATAACTTTAACCTTGCAAACAAGTTATTAATTAAGAATTATAGGGTAATTAGTAAACCCTAGCTCCATAAGAAAGAAAACTAGAATCTCATCATTTCTTGTGAAACCCAAAACCCTAATTCAATTAGGAACGCTAGCTCCCTAAATTCATGTGAACCATAAATTTGCTTCTAACCTAAACCCTAGGTTGGATCATGTGATCATGATATGTTCTTTAAAAACATAGAACCATAATTAGCAACTAAAGACATATCCATGTCCACATAAAATGTAGAACCCTATCACTACCAAATTAGTATTCCATTTATACATACCCATCAAACCTAGATAATCAAATAGGGTCAATTAAGTCTAAACCCTAGTTCCTAGCATAAAGATTATCAACCTTACTCATACCTATTTAGCATCACACCAATGTGATGAATCTCATGAACAACTATACCAACTCTTGAGCATTACCTAACCATATTCCACTAAACCCTACTAGTGTTGGATACTTATCCACCATCCTATTTAGGAGCCAATTATTCCTTACTTAATAGAACCAACAGTAAAACCTAGACCACCTCAACCCTAATTGATATACTTCTTATTATTTAAGAAGTATGTTCTTCAAAAGTTATTCTTTTGAAGTAAATAAAGAATCATCATCAACCCTGCTTATAAGGACCTATAAACCCTAACTAGCTATCACCAATAAGACATAACCAACCTTGATAGTAACCAAGTATAATTAATTCATTAGGATGCCTAGGCTTAAACTAAAACCATACAAGCCCTAATTACTGATGAATCCAACTCTGTTGTGATCCACTACTTACTCTAGAAACTAGTTGCAACCATAGTAACCCATAGAACTCCACAACCCTAATTATCATACTTGTTCTTTATTAAAGAACATGTTCTTCAAAAGTTATTCTTTTGAAGTATATGATAATTCATTAACCATGCCATAGAGTGCTAAAACCAACAACTATTCATTACATGTTAGGATTATACCAATTCTTATTGTTGTGTGCTAGTAATCTTATTGTTGTGATATATTGCATTACTTATTTATAATACCAAGTAATCAACCTTAATAAGAACCTTGTTTGTGAACCATCTAAAAGTGCAACACACCCTAAACAAATCACTACAACTCACTAATCCTAAATCATCGGGGTTAGGTCACGCTTAGAGCGATTGCATCTCATACTTATGCATTATTGCATCCTTGCTAATCTTTTAAACATCGCCCCACCGGACGATGATGCTATTTCAGAATTTGGAGTTATTGCGTATCGAAGACCTTGTCTGCATAATCTTGCAGTTAAGAAAGGCAAGTTCATCGCTTGCTCATGTCATTTGAGTATTTTTACCAAATTACTTGCAAAGTACTATGTTTATCACTATTGTATAAAAAGCAAAACCACTATTTTCATAACTATGAATATGACTATGTGGTGGGAAATGGAACCATGGATTGTGTTGATATGGTGGAGGTTCCATTGCGAGGGTTTATATCCATCTAGGATTAAACAACAAATGTCGTCCAGTGATTCTTGTGCCGTAAAACTCATGTTCACCATAAGATCTGGAGTGGGACGGAGTAGCCAATTGTATTTCCACCTCTCGTACATCAACGGATGCGCTTACCGTAGACACTTGACCCAGGTTGGGCAAGCGGTGGGGTGGGGATCCCATTCTAATTCCCCACGGTAAGTGGTCTATGATGGGTTGCAGCTACCGGCGAAGGAGTTTGGTTAACGAGTCCCAAACTGTTGTCGTGGTCTGGGTCCATCCTTAATTGGTGTAAGAGGACCGACGAGGACCCAGGGTCGGGGTATGCAACAAAGGGTGGGTGTGCGAGGTAGCGGAGGAATATGATTGGCTAAGACCTTATACCGGGCCTCACACCGAAGGAAGTGTGGACGAGAAAGCTGCCCGGTTGGCACCAAGGTTAAGATCTCTTATGGGTAAAGCAACACACCTTCGCAGTGTAACGAACTGTGACCAGTCACTCCCGTTCGGGATATGGAACTCGCGAACGCTGCCGGAAAGGAACTCCATGAAGTTCTAGTCAACCGGTGAAGGCCGACGGACATAGCTCTTCGTAATAAAAGCAACCTTTTGAAGAAATGTTTACAAAACTTGCATTGCCTATGACTTTCTGGTCTATGGTCGTAAAGCTAGTGCATTAAACACCTCTTTCCTATAATGAACTTGTTGAGTACGCTCGTACTCATACCACTCTTAAATCCCTTGCTTAGATATGAAAGCATCGAAGGAGGATCTACAGTGCAACTCGAAGGTCGAGGAATCAACAACTACTTCACGGGACAGGACCCTGTCAGAGGAGTCAAACACCACATCAACAAGGATAAACCTAGATTAGCAATAGAAGGGAACTAGCTTCCTAAACTTAGCTCCTATTTAGTTAGAATCTATTCATAGCCTCTAGCTAGCTAAATACTCTACAAATAGAGTTCGTGATAGGATTAGACTACGAGTCGTTCTTCTGGAGTTTATTTGCAGCTTTACCTCATTGTAAAGTAGGAGGGTGTGATGATCTTATGTAATGAGTTCTGTGTGTAATTCTATAGACATGCCTTGGACCCGCATATGTTTCTGTTGTACCACTCTGAGCGATATAATACTAGTGGAATGGTGTTTCATTGGTGTTATATCGGACTTGCATACTACACCATGCGTTGGTATGCCGGGTCACCACAGTTGGTATCAGAGCAAATGCTTTGACCCTAGGATTAAAACCCTTTAAAGGAGACCTATAGGATTGGTAGTGTCTATAGGAAGTTGTCCTAGGTAAACCAAATACTTCTTATGACTTGAGATGGATATTCACTTGAGAATAATCCTGACACACTTGAGTCAACATTTCTTACCTAACTTACCAAGATAAAGTAAAGTTAGTCAGCTAATCCCAAACATGTAGTGCACAATTAAGTTCCTAAACAATAGATGAGTAGACCATAGTTGGTATACAATACATGGTAGTCCAAAGAGAGGATACAACCATAAGGAAGATATCCTATTGGAAGATGTGTACCAACACATGTTATGGTTAAATAAGAATTACTCAGACCTGTAATAGAAGTAATATCAAGTAATGAAGATATGTAATAAGAAAGATATCCTACTAGAAAGGGTATTCCAAGACAAGTAATGGGTAAGTAAAATCTATCCAAACTTGTGAAACAACTGATAGTAAGTAATAAATATAAGTTCTATGAGATAGGATAGACCATGATGAGTCAATCATGGGAGGTAAGGAAGAGAGATAGGAATAAAATATGTCTACTTACATAGTAGAGATAGTAATCATATATGATTCAATTGGAATCATTATGTGATGAATTAGAACATCATAAATATTAGGAGAACAAAAAGAAGCCAAATGTTAAAAGATAATGCAAGAGTTATGTTCCCAAACCATGGGAACTGTGTCAAGCACGTCAGACCATAGTCTTATGGTAGAAACCCTTGCAAGTAGAGGAGCTATACCCTAATAAATAGGTATTCAGAGTAGACAGATTAGAACAAATTGTATCATAGGAAGTAGTCCTCAACAAAATGGAAGTTAAATTAGTACTTCCAAAGGAAATTAAGTTAACCTTAACTATCCAGAACAATTTATTTCAAGTTTATCTCATTGCAATTGTGCAATTAAGGTAAATGTTGAGACAAATAGTGGAATCCCATATATTCGTGCTAAGTATCACGATATAAACCTATCTTATGTGGTGTTATATACTACACATCAGAGCCTGATGTTTAGAGATGTCTTACTCAACTATTTTATTCAGGCTTATGATAGTATGTATTATATGCACAAAGCTGAATCTTTTTGGATTTTATTGGATTTTTATTGTTTGACTAGATCCATACATGAAGTTGGACTTTGATATGCAAATGCATGTTGCAATATCAAGTTCTTACTTGATGCTATAGATCTAGAGGGTGATGGTAAACGTGTGAGGAAGTGACGAACTGAAGATTCTTAAAAACAAGATGAAGGTTCAAAAAGGAAGTAAAGTTGTGGGAAGTAACCACAATACTCTGAAGGAAGTACAACCAGAAACTCATGCTTACCTCAACAGAGGAGTACTTTAGTACGAAAGAAGCATGAAGGTGAGAAATATAATTATTATGGTGAAGCTGAAGCAGATCCATAGTTAATATAGAAGAGGGAATGCATGGGAAATCACTTAGGATACTATATTCATAGTGTCAGCTAGTGGTTTTCTTGCAAAAATAAACCCTCGAAAGGAAGATGACCTATGAAACCATAGCAGATATAAGAAGACCATAGTTGGTATCAGAAGACCACAGATTATAGATAAAGTAGAGGATGTCTCGTCCAGTTGATCAGAACCTATAATAGAATCCATTTTTAGATAACAAATAGCCACAATTGGTATCAAGTAGTCCGTAATTGGATTATTTGTACCAAGAAGTTGTGAACAAATAAAATTTGGTCAGCCAAATAATTATGACCTATAAAACATTTCAGTCGAAGGATTCATGTTGGATGTCCACAAATTGACTGGATACACCACAAACATTCTAGGCGAGACCTTAGAAGAAGTACAAACCATAAGTTAGACCCAAACCAATATTCTAACCATAAGTTCAATGGTTGGAAGAATAGGAGTTGAAGACCATAAGAAAACTCTAAGGGGTAGAGTAAAGATTGAGTTGGATGTACAATGACTCAGTACTTTGAGCAAAATAGAAGAGGAAGGTCTGAATCGAGAGGAAGTTCGATCTTATTTTCATAAGATTGTTGAACACTACTTTCAGAAGATGTCAGACCAGAAGCCGAGGTTTATACCTCGAGGAAGTAAGAAGTGGACTATAACTTGAGAAAGTGAGTAGTATTTAGTACGAAAGCTCAAGTAAGTTAAGAATAAAGAAGTTGGACGAAGAAAATACCATAGACCAAATACAGCTCAAGAAGGCCAAAGACCGAAGGAAATTGACCATACCAGAACCACAGACTAACAGAATGATTCCTTTCATGGAACCTAAATAACCAAAATAGTTATAGGTATCAACTATAAACCATGATTGGATAGGCTAAATGAGTCTAACCTTCTTAGTAAAAGAAACCGTCAAAATCATTTCCATGGTAAGTACCTTACTAAGTACCATTATTGCACTTTTGGTAGTAAGGGAAAACAAAGACCTATTTAGCAATTAGGAGTTTATTATCAAATTAGCCTTCAAATTAGACCAGCAGCACCAGAAGAAGTCTCAATGATTGAATCTTCAATGAGAAAGGAAAAAAGCTTATAGAATTGGAAGAAATCAAAGAATTAAAGTAAGAACCATGGTTCAGAGACAAACCTTAATGGATTCCAGGAAGAATCTGGACAAGGGATATATTCAATTATATCCAGTAAGATCAATACGGAGTTCGAGAAAAGTCGTAGTCTGCACAAGTCGATCCACACTCCGAAACGTGAGAGAGATCAAACTTCGAGGACGAAGTTTAGTTTAAGGGGTAGAGACTATCCCGTATTGGGGTTACAAAAATAGAGGAAACAAAAGTGTGCATTGCATTCATGCATAGAAAATCCGGGGAATTTTCGCGCTTTAAATAAAACAGTAACTGAAGTTTCACTTGACTTGGTGGAATTGAAGTAGCTCATCAAGTCAAGCGCATAAACCTCAATGTGACTTTTAAAACCTTGTTTGGGTAGAGATGATTTGATCTCAAGGGTTAGATCAAATGGGATTACAACCAACACAATAACTTATTAATCAAGGATCAATTACTTGATCTTATTAAAGATCATAATATGGTAATCATTGCCATAACATAAGAACATCTAATCAATTACAAATCAAGTAATAATAAATGGAGAAACTATTCTTACCCTATCTTCTCCATGTCTTAAACTAATCCATGATCCTACCATGAGCCTCATGGTATTCATTCTATTTCAATCTTGGATACAAGACAAGGAGATCAACTTTAGAAGTATATATTCTTCTCTATTCCATATTATTGTACATCAAACCTAGAGAGGTGAGAGTTCTATAATAATTATTAGAGAAGCAATAACAAATCTTGAGCTAAACCTTGGATATACATCCAAGTATTCAAATCATCATCTTTAAGAAGAACCCTAGGATATTATTCAAGACATTCCTAGAGAGAGAAACCATTTATGTTAAACATAGATATTGATGATCACATCAATCCCTATGGAGCCTAACCTTAAGTTAGTATTAAAGTCCTTCCCAAAATAAGAGAGACCATTCATACCAATTCCAGCCTTACTTATTAAGGAATCAAGGACAACCTTTGAACTAAAGTATTAGGAGGTAAACCATTTCATCCTAGAGTGGTGAGATAACCAAATATCAGATAGAATAAGACCATATCCCTGAGTTGATAAAATAAGGATAAGACTAATCCAACTAAGCTAGACAATTGAATTCCTAGCCTAGATACCTAAGGAAATAATAAAAGTACACCATAAACCTAGAATAACTATTCCTATATGAGAGAGCTCAAGCTATGGTGTTACACTCAAGTTAGTTGAGGCAACACTTGGAGTTGAGGGAAAGAACTATCCATATACCAGATGATTATATCATCATTCCCTGGAAAGAACCCTAAGTAATATCTCAGGCAATCTCCTGGGATATAAACTAATGAGGCAACCATAGTAGTCCCATTCAAGAAGGTAAATCAAAAGTACTATACCTTAGTTGATCAAGACAATGCTTGATCATAGAAGTGAGAAACCCATTTAATGAGTGATACCTTAGGAAGACAAACCTTGATCATTATAAATTGAGTAATGATCATAAACCCTAAGAACTTGAGGTAAAGATATTAAGAACAAGTTGATCATGCCTAATCCATGATCATGCTCTTGAGGTATGTGAGGATAAGTTAAACCCTAATAGTATAAGTAGATATCATTCACCACATGAAATCATAGGGAGGTAACTAGTAAGCAACCCTAGGCTTGTATACCAATCTTAACTTGTGAACCACTTGGTGATCATAAGTAGAATTCTACCACATATACATTCCACTTATTCTTCACCTAAGAAACATAAGAAAACCTTAGTCAAACTCTATATTTTGTATGGTGAGAAACCATCCATCCATATGACCAAAGTTAACTATAAAAAGCATTATAACCACCATATTTACTTTAATGATTAACTGAGGATAATAATAGAAGTTAATTCTCAAATCCTTAGTAATTAGAGAATCACATAAGACATGAATCAAGTAACCATCTTATCTTGGTTAGGGGAGATTAAATCCTAGCAAATGCAATATGATGTCATCCCAACTCTACAAACTAGAAGTATATCTCAACCCTAGTTTATGTATTACTATGGTGATCATAATATAAACCCAGGCCATAATTGAGATTCAACCCATGTGTCATTAGGTAATTAGCATTTGAACCCTAATGGTTCATTAAATTGAATCTTATGCCTCACTTATCAAACATAAGAACACCTAGTGCTAAATCCTATAATTAAAACCATGTGTGGTTATCAACCATTTATTCTCAGAAACCAAAATCAAACCTTGATGGGAACAATACCTACCTTAGGTACTTTCAAAGATCAAGATAGTAACAACCTTAATTAAAAAGGGGTTATAATAGAAATTATAAAACCCTAACAAATAGGTACTCACATAAACTCATATGCATGGGACTAAATTCTCAATTATGAGATAAAGTCCTAATGATACCTTGTAAAACTCTTGGAGTATAAATTATCAATTCAAACCATTCCAAAAGGGAGTGGCAATCCAAATAAAAAGGGACATTAAAATAAATACCTAAATACTTGTCTAATTGAAAATTGTGACAATGCTCACATATACTTAATATATTTTAAACAAAACAATGCAGTAATACAATGCTCCTTGTAATAGACCTCATGAAAGCCAAATTGATAAACATCTGCAAAACAGACAATAATTCAAATTTGAATTCAAAACAGTACTTAAATTAACAAAATGGAAAATAGAAAATAAAAACAGAAAAGAAAAAGAGAGAAACACCTTACCTGGCTCACCTGGCCGTCACAGCCCACCAACTGTCCACCAGCACGGCCCAAACCACGGCCTAACGGCAGCCCAGCAGCAGCCTGGCCCAACTTTCCTCTTCGCGTTATTTTCACGCGAGGAGAGGATCATCTTCAACCTCTCGTCACTGGAAGCAGCTCGGTGGCGTCTCCTCCGCCACCGGCCGCGCCAAGATGCGCGCTGCCGCTCTATTCCGCTATAAAGGTCGCCGCGCCGCCGCCAAGAACCCTAACCCTAAATTTCCCCGTTCCTCTTCTTCATACTCGAAAATCCCGAAACCCTAGCTCCCGGCCGATTCTCGTCGCCGACGTTTGGAGCCATCCCGAGCACCGCCGTGAAGCTCTGGAGCTCCGCCTCGTCTCCAGCAACCTCCTCGTCGACGCGCGCATGCCGGGAAGTCCGAGGTCGTCGGATTGCGACATCAAGTCCGCGCCGGTAACCACCAGTCGACGACCGAGACCTTCCCAAGCTTTTCCGACCACACCAACACGCTCCTGGTGAGCTCGTGGTCCTCCCAGTACCCCCGTTCCTCCAATTGACGTCCTGCATCGTCGCCGCGCCGCCACCGCCGTCGCTCTTCGCCGGCGAGCTTGCTTCGGCGACCAATTAGGGGCGGCGTTGGTACCAGCATACTCGCCTCGACGCGCTTAGTCGTTTGGTGTAGGTAATTTGCCCGGGGAAGCACCACACCGCCGGCGACCATCGCCACTGCCCGCCGGTGAAGGCCATGGTTGCCACGTCGTGCCACCGTGGCTGATGACGTGGACTAACCCCACCAGTCAGTGACTGTGTGGGTAAGAAAACCGGGTAACTTTAGTCATTTTTCTTTTAAAATTTCAATTCTATAATTACTGCAACTTTGCAAATTTATATAAAATTCATAATAACTCAGAAAAATGAAAATAAGATATTAAAATTCTTAGAAAAGTAAACTCTATCCAATAAAAATATAATATGAAATTTTTATTTTTAATAAAAATTTAATTATTTAACCCTATTAATTTAAGCCTTTATTATTAATTCTAAATTCAAGTAAAATTCAATAATTAGAAAAGTTTTCAAATAAATAAAAATCAATAAGTAAATAAATAAAACTTAAAAATAGTTTTCTTTAATTATTATTTTGTTAAATCCTTATTAAAAGGATTTAAACCCTGATTAATAATTACCCTAAGTATTATAAATCTTTAAAAAAAATGCCAAATCCAATATTATTTTTATTTCAAAGTTATTAATAACTTTAACCTTGCAAACAAGTTATTAATTAAGAATTATAGGGTAATTAGTAAACCCTAGCTCCATAAGGAAGAAAACTAGAATCTCATCATTTCTTGTGAAACCCAAAACCCTAATTCAATTAGGAACCCTAGCTCCATAAATTACATGTGAACCCTAAATTTGCTTCTAACCTAAACCCTAGGTTGGATCATGTGATCATGATATTTTCTTTCAAAACATAGAACCATAATTAGCAACTAAAGACATATCTATGTTGATACGTCTCCAACGTATCGTATAATTTCTTATGTTCCATGCTACTTATTGATGATATCTACATGTTTTATGCACACTTTATGTCATATTCTGCATTTTCTCGAACTAACCTATTAACAAGATGTCAAGTGCCAGTTCCTTCTGCTGTTTTTGCTCTCAGTAAATCCTAGTAACGAAATATTCTCTTAATTGGACCTAAATCAACGCCAAAGTTCCTATTTTCACCGGAAGCATCCGTAACACCCGAAAGTCGCTGAGGGGGCCACAAAGGCTCCGATGATAGGCCGGCTGCCCAGTGCCCCCGGCCGCGCCGCTTTATGGTGACACCGCCTGCCGCCCTCCGACTCCGCTTCTTTCGCTCATTTAAAGGTCCCCACCTAAAAACACCAATACGGAGGAAGCCACGGTACGCGAAACCATCCAAGCCGCCGCCATCGCGAAGCCAAGATCTGGGGACAGAGTCTCTCGTTCCGCACCGCCGGACGGGAAGTGCCCCCTAAGGCTTCTCCATCGACACCGCTGCCATCTCCACCGCCATCTTCATCACCGCCGCTGCTCCCATGAGGAGGAGTAGTTCTCCATCGAGGCTCGGGGCCACCGTAGCTATGTGGTTCATCTCTCCTATGTACTTCAATACAATAATCTCATGAGTTGCCTTACATGATTGAGATTCATATGATGATGCTTGTAATCTAGATGTCATTATGCCGGTCAAGTGAGTTTTACTTATGTGATCTCCTGAGACCCCTTGTCCCACGTGTGTAAAGGTGACAATGTGTGCATCTCTTAGGTTATATTTCACAGAATACTTATTCACCGTTATGAATGGCATAGTGAAGTGCTTATTTATATCTCTTTATGATTGCAATGTGTTTTGTATCACAATTTATCTATGTGCTACTCTAGCAATGTTATTAAAGTAGTTTTATTCCTCCTACACGGTGTAATGGTGACAGTGTGTGCACTCGTGTTAGTACTTGGTTTATGCTATGATCATGATCTCTTGTAGATTGCTAAGTTAACTATTGCTATGATAGTATTGATGTGTATTATTCCTCCTACATAAGCATGAAGGTGACAGTGTGCATGCTATGTTAGTACTTGGTTTAGTCTTTCGATCTTTCATGCACTCTAAGGTTATTTAAATATGAACATTGAATTGTGGAGCTTGTTAACTCCGGCATTGAGGGTTCGTGTAATCCTACGCAATGTGTTCATCATCCAACAAGAGTGTAGAGTATGCATTTATCTATTCTGTTATGTGATCAATGTTGAGAGTGTCCACTAGTGAAAGTCTAATCCCTAGGCCTTGTTCCTAAATACGCTATCACCGCTTGTTATCTGTTTTACCGCGTTACTACCGCATGTTTACTTCCCGCAATATTACTACCATCAACCGCACGCCAGCAAGCTATTTTTTCCATTGCTACTGCTCATACTTATTCATACCACCTCGTATTTCACTATCTCTTCGCTCAACTAGTGCACTATTAGGTGTGTTGGGGACACAAGAGACTTCTTGCTTTGTGGTTTGTGGTTGCTTGAGAGGGATATCTTTGACCTCTTCCTCCCCGAGTTCGATAAACCTTGGGTGATCCACTTAAGGGAAACTTCTGCTGTTCTACAAACCTCTGCTCTTGGAGGCCCAACAATGTCTACAAGAATAGAAGCAATCCGAGACATCAAGCACTTTTTCTGGCGCCGTTGGCGGGATCAAGACACGCGCAAGGGGAGTCTCCACTTTCAATCTCTTTACTTTGTTTTTGTCTTGCTTTATTTTATTTACTACTTTGTTTGCTGCACCTAAACAAAACACACAAAAATTAGTTTTTACTTATTTACTGCTTTGTTCTCTATATCAAAAACACAAAAATTAGTTACTTGCATTTGATTTATTTTGTTATCATGTCTAGTCCCGTACTTGTTTTTATTTACACTAGTTAGGCATAATGGACAACAATGAGCTTCTTATTCTATTTCCGATTTAAGACATGGATGGTTTGATGCGAAAAATTAAAAAACCCATGGAACATATTAATATGAATGCTTTGAACACTATTGTTGCTAATGATATGGAAAATTCTAAGCTTGGGGAAGCTGGCTTTGATGAGCATGATATTTTTAGTCCCCCAAGCATTGAGGAGAAAATTTACTTTGATGATACTTTGCCTCTTATATTTGATGATGAGAATAATAATGATAGCCACTTTGTTGAATTTGCTCCCACTACAACTAATAAAATTGATTATGCCTATGTGGAGAGTAATAATTTTATGCATGAGACTCATGATAAGAATGCTTTATGTGATAGTTATATTGTTGAGTTTGTTCATGATGCTACTGAAAATTATTATGAGAGAGGAAAATATGGTTGTAAAAAATTTCATGTTACTAAAACACCTCTCTATGTGCTGAAATTTTTGAAGCTACACTTGTTTTATCTTCCTATGCTTATTACTTTGCTCTTCATGAACTTGTTTATTTACAAGATTCCTATGCATAGGAAACATGTTAGACTTAAATGTGTTTTGAATTTGCCTCTGATGCTCTCTTTGCTTCAACTACTATTTCTTGAAGTGCATCATTAAAACTGCTCAGCCCATCTTAATGGCTATAAAGAAAGAACTTTGGGAGATAACCCATGTGTTTATTTTGCTACAGCAATTTTTTGTTTTGTTGAGTCTTGGAAGTTGTTTACTACTGTAGCAACCTCTCCTTATCATGTTTTTGTGCCAAGTAAAGTTTCTATGTCAAAGTTGATGTTATATTTGGGATCGCTGCGCAGAACAGCATTGCTGTCTGTCACGAATCTGGGCACAGGCCTCTGAGAGAATTCGAAAAAATCTGCCAATTTACGAGCGTGATCCACAGATATGTACGCAACTTTCATTAGTTTTGAGTTTTTCCATTTGAGCAAGTCCGGTGCCATTTTAAAATTCGTCTTTACGGACTGTTCTTGACAGATTCTGCCTTTTATTTCGCATTGCCTCTTTTGCTATGTTGGATTCATTTCTTTGATCCATTAATGTCCAATAGCTTTATGCAATGTCCAGAAGTGTAAAGAATGATTATGCCACCTCTGAACATGTGAATTATTAATTGTGCACTAACCCTCTAATGAGTTTGCTTGAAGTTTGGTGAAGGAAGTTTTCAAGGGTCAAGAGAGGAGAATGATATACTATGATCAAAGAGGAGGAAAGCTCTAAGCTTGGGGATGCCCCGTGGTTCACCCCTGCATATTTTAAGAAGACTCAAGTGTTGGAGGGATGCCCAAGGCATCCCCTCTTCATCGACAAAGTATCAGGTTCCTCTCTGAAACTATATTTTTATTCGGACACATCTTATGTACTTTACTTGAGCGTCTGTGTGTGTGTGCTTTATTTTTGTTTTGTTATCTTAGTTCTCTGAATAAGTTCATCCTTGTGTGGGAGAGGGACGAGACACGCTCCGCTGGTTCGTATGAACACTTGTGTTCTTAGCTCATAATATTCATGGCGAAGTTTCCTCTTCGTTAAATTGTTATATGGTTGGAATTGAAAAATGCTACATGTAGTAATTCTAAAATGTCTTGGATAATGTGATACTTGGCAATTGTTGTGCTCATGTTTAAGCTCTTGCATCATATACTTTGCACCCATTAATGAAAGAAATACATAGAGCTTGCTAAAATTTGATTTGCATATTTGGTCTCTCTAAGGTCTAGATAATATCTAGTATTGAGTTTTGAACAACAAGGAAGACGGTGTAGAGTCTTATAATGTTTACAATATGTCTTTTATGTGAGTTTTGCTGCACCGGTTCATCCTTGAGTTTGCTTCAAATAACCTTGCTAGCCTAAACCTTGTATCGAGAGGGAATACTTCTCATGCATCCAAAATCCTTGAGCCAACTACTATGCCATTTGTGTCCACCATACCTACCTACTACATGGTATTTCTCCGCCATTCCAAAGTAAATTGCTTGAGTGCTACCTTTAAAATTCCATCATTCACCTTTGCAATATATAGCTCATGGGACAAAATAGCCTTAAAAACTATCGTAGTATTGAATATGTACTTATGCACTTTATCTCTTATTAAGTTGCTTGTTGTGCGATAACCATGCTTCCGGGGAACGCCATCAATTACTCTTTATTGAATATCATGTGAGTTGCTATGCATGTCCGTCTTGTCTGAAGGATCTATCACCTTAGTGGTTGGAGCATGCAAAATTGTTAGAGAAGAACATTGGGCCGCTAACTAAAGCCATGAATCATGGTTGAAGTTTCATGGACATATATCCTCAATCTCATATGAGAATAATAATTATTGCTACATGCTTATGCATTTAAGAGGAGTCCATTATCTGTTGTCCATGTTGTCCCGGTATGGATGTCTAAGTTGAGAATAATCAAAAGAGAAATCCAAATGCGAGCATTCTCCTTAGACCTTTGTACAAGCGGCATGGAGGTACCCTTTGTGACACTTGGTTGAAACATGGCATTGCAAAGATCCGGTAGTCCAAGCTAAGTAGGAGAAGGTGCGGGCACTATTAGTATACTATGCATGAGGCTTGCAACTTGTAAGATATAATTTACATAACTCATATGCTTTATTACTACCGTTGACAAAATTGTTTCATGTTTTCAAAATAAAAGCTCTAGCACAAATACATCAATCGATGCTTTCCTCTTTGAAGGACCTTTCTTTTACATTTATTGTTGAGTCAGTTTACCTATCTCCCTCCACCTTAAGAAGCAAACACTTGTGTGAACTGGGCATTGATTCCTACATACTTGCATATTGCACTTGTTATATTACTTTATGTTGACAATATCCATGAGATATACATGTTATAAGTTGAAAGCAACCGCTGAAACTTAATCTTCCTTTGTGTTGCTTCAATACCTTTACTTTGATTTATTGCTTTATGAGTTAACTTTTATGCAAGACTTATTTATGCTTGTCTTGAAGTATTATTCATGAAAAGTCTTTGCTTTATGATTCAGTTGTTTACTCATGTCATTACCATTGTTTTGATCGCTGCATTCATCTCATATGCTTACAATAGTATGATCAAGGTTATGATGGCATGTCACTTAAGAAATTATCTTTGTTATCGTTTTACCTGCTCGGGACGAGCAGAACTAAGTTGGGGATGCTGATACGTCTCCAACGTATCGATAATTTCTTATGTTCCATGCTACTTTATTGATGATATCTACATGTTTTATGCACACTTTATGTCATATTCGTGCATTTCTGAACTAACCTATTAACAAGATGCCGAAGTGCCGTTCCTGTTTTGCTGTTTGAAACTTAGTAACGAAATATTCCTGAATTGGACGAAATCAACGCCTGTGTTCCTATTTTCACCGAAGCATCCGTAACACCCGAGAGCCGCGTAGGGGCCACAGGCCCCCAGATAGGCCGGCGCGGCCTGTGCCCCGGCCGCGCGCCTATGGTGACACCGCCTCGTCGCCCTCCGACTCGCCTATTTAAAGGTCCCCGACCTAAAAACACCGATACGGAGGAAGCCACGGACGCGAAACCATCCAGAGCCGCCACCATCGCGAAGCCAAGATCTGGGGGACAGAGTCTCTGTTCCGCACGGGACGGGGAAGTGCCCCCTTAAGGCTTCTCCATCGACACCGCTGCCATCTCCACCGCCATCTTCATCACCGCTGCGCTCCCATGAGGAGGGAGTAGTTCTCCATTGAGGCTCTGGCTGTACCGGTAGCTATGTGGTTCATCTCTCCTATGTACTTCAATACAATAATCTCATGAGCTGCCTTACATGATTGAGATTCATATGATGATGCTTGTAATCTAGATGTCATTATGCTGGTCAAGTGAGTTTTACTTATGTGATCTCCGGAGACTCCTTGTCCCACGTGTGTAAAGTGTGTGCACCGTGTGGGTCTCTTAGGCTATATTTCACAGAATACTTATTCACCGTTATGAATGGCATAGTGAAGTGCTTATTTATATCTCTTTATGATTGCAATGTGTTTTGTATCACAATTTATCTATGTGCTACTCTAGCAATGTTATTAAAGTAGTTTTATTCCTCCTACACGGTGTAATGGTGACAGTGTGTGCATCGTGTTAGTACTTGGTTTATGCTATGATCATGATCTCTTGTAGATTGAAGTTAACTATTGCTATGATAGTATTGATGTGTATTATTCCTCCTACATAAGCATGAAGGTGACAGTGTGCATGCTATGTTAGTACTTGGTTTAGTCGTTGATCTTTCATGCACTCTAAGGTTATTTAAATATGAACATTGAATTGTGGAGCTTGTTAACTCCGGCATTGAGGGTTCGTGTAATCCTACGCAATGTGTTCATCATCCAACAAGAGTGTAGAGTATGCATTTATCTATTCTGATATGTGATCAATGTTGAGAGTGTCCACTAGTGAAAGTCTAATCCCTAGGCCTTGTTCCAACATCGCTATCACCGTTTGTTACCGTTTTATCACACATTGGCAAGCATTACCGCATGTTTACTTCCGCAATATTACTACCATCAATCGCACGCTAGCTATTTTCCTGGCCCGTACTACTGCTCATACTTATTCATACCACCTGTATTTCACTATCTCTTCGCCGAACTAGTGCACCTATTAGGTGTGTTGGGGACACAAGAGACTTCTTGCTTTGTGGTTGCAGGGTTGCTTGAGAGGGATATCTTTGACCTCTTCCTCCTCGAGTTCGATAAACCTTGGGTGATCCACTTAAGGGAAACTTGCTGCTGTTCTACAAACCTCTGCTCTTGGAGGCCCAACACTGTCTACAAGAATAGAAGCACCCGTAGACATAACATGTCCACATAAAATGTAGAACCCTATCACTACCAAATTAGTATTCCATTTATACATACCCATCAAACCTAGATAATCAAATAGGGTCAATTAAGTCTAAACCCTAGTTCCTAGCATAAAGATTATCAACCTTACTCATACCTATTTAGCATCACACCAATGTGATGAACCTCATGAACAACTATACCAACTCTTGAGCATTACCTAACCATATTCCACTAAACCCTACTAGTGTTGGATACTTATCCACCATCCTATTTAGGAGCCAATTATTCCTTACTTAATAGAACCAACAGTAAAACCTAGACCACCTCAACCCTAATTGATATACTTCTTATCATTTAAGAAGTATGTTCTTCAAAAGTTATTCTTTTGAAGTAAATAAAGAATCGTCATCAATCCTGCTTATAAGGACCTATAAACCCTAACTAGCTATCACCAGTAAGACATAACCAACCATGATAGTAACCAAGTATAATTAATTCATTAAGATTATTATACTTAATTAAAACCATACAAGCCCTAATTACTAATGAATCCAACTCTGTTGTGATCCATCTAATACTTACTCCAGAAACTAGTTGAACCATAGTAAACCATAGAACTCCACAACCCTAATTATCATACTTGTTCTTTATTAAAGAACATGTTCTTCAAAAGTTATTCTTTTGAAGTATATGATAATTAAGCATTAACCATGCCATAGAGTGCTAAAACCAACAACTATTCATTACATGTTAGGATTATACCAATTCTTATTGTTGTGTGCTAGTAATCTTATTGTTGTGATATATTGCATTACTTATTTATAATACCAAGTAATCAACCTTAATAAGAACCTTGTTTGTGAATCACTCTAAAAGTGCAACACACCCTGAAACAATTATTACCACTCACTAATCCTAAATCATCGGGGTTAGGTCACGCTTAGAGCGATTGCATCTCATACTTATGCATTATTGCATCCTTGCCAATCTTTTAAACATCGTCCTTACCGGACGATGATGCTATTTCAGAATTTGGAGTTATTGCGTATCGAAGACCTTGTCTGCATAATCTTGCAGTCAAGAAAGGCAAGTTCATCGCTTGCTCATGCCATTTGAGTATTTTTACCAAATTACTTGCAAAGTACTATGTTTATCACTATTGCATAAAAGCAAAACCACTATTTTCATAACTATGAATATGACTATGTGGTGGGCAATGGAACCATGGATTGTGTTGATATGGTGGAGGTTCCATTGCGCAGGGTTTATATCCATCTAGGATTAAACAACAAATGTCGTCCAGTGATTCTTGTGCCGTAAAACTCGTGTTCACCATAAGATCTGGAGTGGGACGGAGTATCCAATTGTATTTCCACCTCTCGTACATCAACGGATGTGCTTACCGTAGACACTTGACCCAGGTTGGGCAAGCGGTGGGGTGGGGATCCCATTCTAATTCCTTACGGAAGTGGTCTATGATGGGTTGCAGCCACCGGCGAAGGAGTTTGGTTAACGAGTCCCAAACTGTTGTCGGGTCGGGGTCCATCCTTAATTGGTATAAGAGGACCGACGAGGACCCAGGGTCGGGTATGCAACAAAGGGTGGGTGTGCGAGGTAGCGGAGGAATATGAACGGCTAAGACCTTATACCGGGCCTCACACCGAAGGAAGTGTGGACGAGCTCGCGGCTCGGTTGGCACCAAGGTTAAGATCTCTTATGGGTAAAGCAACACACCTCTGCAGAGTGTAACGAATCGTGACTACTCCCTGTTCCGGGATATGGAACTGCGAACGCTGCCGGAAAGGAACTCCATGAAGTTATAATCAACCGGTGAAGGCTGACGGATGTAGCTCTTCAGAATAAAAGAAACCTTTTGAAGAAATGTTTACAAAAACTTGCATTGCCTATGACTTTCTGGGCTATGGCTGTAGCTAGTGCATTAAACACCTCTTTCCTATAATGAACTTGTTGAGTACGCTCGTACTCATACCACTCTTAAATCCCTTGCTTAGATATGAAAGCATCGAAGGAGGATCTACAAAGGCAACTCGAAGGTCGAGAATCAACAACTACTTCACGGGACAGAACCCTGTAGGAGTCAAACACCACATCAACAAGGATAAAACCTAGATTAGCAATAGAAGGGAACTAGCTTCCTAAACTTAGCTCCTATTTAGTTAGAATCTATTCATAGCCTCTCTAGAGCTAAAGACTCTACAAATAGAGTCCGTGATAGGATTAGACTACGAGTCGTTCTTCTGGAGTTTATTTGCAGCTTTACCTCATTGTAAAGTAGGAGGCTGTGATGATCTTATGTAACAGAAGTGTGTGTAATTCTATAGACATGCCTTGGACCCGCATATGTTTCTCGTTGTACCCTGAGCGATATAATACTAGTGGAACGGTGTTTCATTGGTGTATATCAGACTTGCATACTACACCATGCAGTGGTATGCCGGGTCACCACAATAGGTAAGGTTGATGGTTTTGGTAGTAGGATCTAGGGTTTAGGCTTGGTTGATCCTACTTGATCAACTAGGTTGGATAGGTATGCCTACATGGAATACTAAATTATTGATAATAGGGCTCCTACATTTTATGTGGCATGGCCAGCTTTTAATTGCTAGTTATGGTTCTATGGGTCAAAAGCAAAGTATCATTATCACATGTTCTAACCTAAGGTTTAGGTTTGGTAACAATTTAGGGTTCATATGAAGTAATGGACCTAGGGTTCCTAAATGAATTAGGGTGTTAGGGTTCCACATAAATTATGAGGTTATAAATTTATTCAATATGGAACTAGGGTTTCCTAATCTACCATATAGTTCTTAAGATAATAAATTCATTATAATGTTGAAGTTATTAATAACTTTGAAAATAAAAATAATATTGGATTTGGCATTTTATTATTTTTAATGAATTAATAATTAGGGTAATTATTATTTAGGGTTTAAATCCCTCTAATAAGGATTTAACAAAATAACAAATAAAGAAAATTAGTTTTAATATTTTCTTTATTTATTTACTGGTTTTTATTTAATTTGGAACTTTTCTTAATTATTGAATTTTAATTCAATTAAGATTAAAAGAAAAGGCTTAAAAAATAAATATTAAATAATTAAATTTTTATTACAAATAAAAATTTCATATTATATTTTTATTGGATAAATTTTATTTTTATAGGAATTGTGATATCTCATTTATACTTTTCTGATTTAAAATGAATTTTCTATGATTATTTGAAGTTTCAGATATTTTCTGTAAATGAAAATAAACTAAAACACTAGACACACCCGTGTCTGTGCTACTCACAGACACAGACATGTGGGGTCTGGCTGAGTCAGCTGCCACGGTGGCGTCGAGGTGGCAGCTATGGCCACCACCGGCGGCCAGTGACGGTGATCGCCGGCGATACGGCGCTCGCGCGGGCAAACTACCCATACAGCGAGGCTCAGCGCGCCGAGGTGAACACGCAGGTACCATCGCCGCCCCTATTTGGTCGCCGGAGCAAGCTCGCCGGCGATGCCGCACGGTGGTGCTCACGGGTGAACGGCGCGGCGATGATTCGGGAAGCAATCGGACGGGCTAGGCATGCCAGGAGGATCAGGAGCTCACCAGGAGCACGACGCGCGTGACGGGAGGCAAGAGGAGGTCTGGTTCGCCGGATTGCCTGCTCGTCGTCGGAGAAGACGAGGTTGCGTGGGCGCTTCGGTCGCCCCGGCTCAATTCCTTTTGCACCACGAGCTTGTCGAGGACGGCGGTCTCAGTGGTGGTAACGGCTTGGCCTGAGGAGGTCTCTACCGGCGGCGATGGTCGGAGACCGGCGGGTTAGGGTTTCGTCGTTGGGGGCGAATGGAGGAGAGAGAGAGGGATTGGAGGACTCCAGCGCGTTTTATGAGGTCTCGGAGTGTGCTGGCGGTCAGCAACGGCGGCGACGACCACGGGACGTGGCCTCTCCATCGCGGTGGCGAGCTGCCGTGCGTCGACGCAAGCGAAGACGAACACGGTGAGCTCCCCTTCGTTGTTATCCAGCGAAGGGGTAGACGGGTGATGACCCACAAGTATAGGGGGTGTATCGTAGTATCTTCGATAAGTAAGAATGTCGATCCCAACGAGGAGCAGAAGGTGTTGGCAGCAGTTTGATGAAGGATTCACCGTAAATGCTCACACAGACAAGTATTCGGGATTTTGATATTGCAGATAAATAAAGTACAAGGAAATAAAATGCGAGAGAAATAATTGCAGCGAGTGGCCCAATCCTTTTTAGCACAAAGGACAAGCCGGTTTGATTACTTATAATGACCAAACGTTCCCGAGGACACACGGGGATTTTAGTCTAGTACTTTCGCTTCATGTGGTTTAATAATCTTCATTGTTTTGATAAGTGTTGTGGGTGAACCTATGCTAATGCACCGCTCTTCCTAGGACTAATACATACTTGTGATTATACCCCTTGGTAAGCATCCGCAACTACAAGAAAGTAATTAAGATAAATCTAACCACAGCCTTAAACTCTGAGATCCTGCGATCCCTCCCGCATCGATATACTAACGGGGGCTTAGGTTTCTGTCACTCCGGCAACCCCGCAATTAGCAACCGAATACAAGATGCACTCCCCTAGGCCCATAAATGGTGAAGTGTCGTGTAGTCGACGTTCACACGACACCACTAGAAGAATGACACCACAACTTAAATATCATAACATTGAATATTACTCAACCATAATTCACTACTAGCATTTAGACTTCACCCATGTCCTCAAGAACTAAACGAACTACTCACGAGACATCATATGGAATACAATCAGAGGTGATATGATGATGAATAACAATCTGAACATAAACCTTGGTTCAATGGTTTCACTACATAGCATCTACAACAAGCATAGAATAACACCGGGAGAGTTTCCCTATCAAACAATCAAGATTTAACCCGAATTGCTACAGCGATGACGAGGTGCGGTGGTGATGGCGGTGTAGATGGTGGAGATGATGATGATGATGATGGAGATGATGTCCCGCCGATGACGATGGCGATGATGTCATTTTCCTCCGGAGGAATTTCCCTGCCGGATTCCTCGCCCGCCGAGAGCTCTTTTTCTCTCCCTGTGTTCTCCGCTCGCAGCAGGCGGCCGTAACCCCTCGTGAGGTCCTCTATGTGGCTTAGGTTTTCGGACGAAGGAGTACGTGAAGAAAAGGAGGCGAAAGTAATGCGGGGGCCCTGAGAGACAGTGGCGCTGCCAGCCTCGGGTCGCGCCGCCTCGTGGTCCTGGGCCCACAGTGGCTCCTCTCTTCTTTCCTTCTCGGCTCCCTCCGTCATCTGGAAAATAGGAATTTACGTGAAATTCCCTTCCACAGCTGATCTTCCGAAATATTGCGTCCGACGGTGCTTTTTCCAGCATCCTGGCTCCGGTGCGTGATCCTCCAATGATGATGAAACATGCAAAATAGATGAAATAATATAAGTATTGTGTCCCAATATGAAATATATCAATGAATAACAGCAAATTATGATACAAAATAGTGATGCAAATTGGACGTATCAACTCCCCCAAGCTTAGACTCGCTTGTCCCCAAGCGAACCTGAGCTCGATAAACAAGACCACATGTTTATGGAGTGAAGAGTCGATAAATAAAATACTGACAAGAAGCATCATATGCATTCACACAAGACATTCTAGTAAACAACTTCCTCATATAACTCATCTTGAAATAGGTAAAGAGAAATCACAAGTAAAGGTGCATAAGAAATCATAGTTGGTGATGGCAAACTTTGTTCTTGGTCAGAGAACTACTAACGTATTTCTAAGCAAAGCTTTCATATTAGAATTTATAGCTGAGCCTTCATATTTAAGCATGACAATCTCTTCATAATCATTGATAACTTCAAAGTCATATTCATTCGATAAAATTGGTACTAAACAAGAAAGTAAAAAGACATGATTAACTGAATCATAGCATAAATGATTGGTTCACAACAACTCAATTGCTTGCTTGAGATAGAGAGAAATAGGTTTACTGACTCAACATAAAAGTAAAACATAGGCCCTTCGCAGAGGGAAGCAGGGATTAAATCATGTGCTAGAGCTTTTCAAGTTTTGAAATCATATAAAGAGCATAAAAGTAAGATTTTGAGAGGTGTTTGTTGTTGTCAACGAATGATAGCGGGTACTCTAACTCCCTTGCCAAGCGAACCTTCAAAGAGCGTCTCTATGAGGGACGGATCTCTACCAGAACAAGGTAGATCATCCTCTCTCTTTGTTTACACATGTATTTTAGTTTTATTAAGGATGACACTCCCCCCAACCTTGGCTTTCTCAACTAACCGAATCCTCGGGTGCCTTCCAACATTCACATACCATGGAGGAGTGTCTATTGTAAAATTAAGTTGCTTACTGATAAATCAGAGCAAAACATGTGAAGAGAATTATTAATGAAAGTTATTAATTGGGGCTGGGAACCCCGTTGCCAGCTCTTATTGAATTATTGGATAAGCGGATGTGCCACTAGTCCATTGGTGAAAGTCCGCCCAACAAGATTGAAAGATAAAACACCACATACTTCCTCATGAGCTATAGAACATTGACACAAATAAAGAATAGTAGTTTGAATAATTTAAAGGTAGCACATGAAGTATTTACTTGGAATGGCAGAAAATACCATGTAGTAGGTAGGTATGGTGGACACATATGGCATAGGTTTGGTCTAAGGTTATGGATGTATGAGAAGCATTCCTCTCGATACAGGTCTTTGGCTAGCAAGGTTTGATAGCAAGCATAAAGGTTGAGGGAAACAAACAAATATACATATGATAGAACAATCATGCATCTTTCTCATAAGCACAAGCAATTTTAACTTTAGAATACTAAGCATAGAGATAATAGAGTAATGTATCTAAGTGTATTTCTCTCTTTATTAAACATCAAGATGTTGTTGCTATTGACCAATGCTAAGTTTGCCAAAACCAAATAGATTTACTCGATGCTCCCAAAGTGATATCAATACTCATGTCAAGAGTAATCATATAATGGAAATTGCAAACTAAAATAAGGTGTGCAAAAAGTAAATGATAAGACTTCTCATTAGTATTCCATAACGATAACTCACACCAACGGATACATAGATAACTAACTAAGAGAGATACTTCCACATTGCATACTATTTCATATGATAACTTCCCTACTCATGATATGACACTACTTGATAGTAAAAGATAAAGGTGGTGGTGACGTGATACCGCGGCACTCCCCAAGCTTGGAACAAACCAAGGGGATGCCAATACCGATGATGAATTACTCCTTCGGTGATGATGGTGATGGATTCTTCTCGACAAGCTTCCTGACAAGCTCCTGTAAACCTTCAATCTCATAGGTGAGGTTGCGAATCATCTCCGAGTTGTGCTCAACGCGGCTCATAATCATGTCCGGTGGTGAATCCCAACTCTTAGAATTGTTTCCCCATCCTTCAGCTCAGATTTCATCTCTCCTGCATTGTCGAACGATTTATATCCCAATTACTTGGCAACACTACCTTGGGGGTCCTTTCAGCTTGACGATCGTAGATTAGATTGGTAAGGGGTTGTAATGCCTGGAGAAGATGTCCTTGGAGCCAAGTAATGACGTGGAACCGCTCCTCCGGTAGCGATCGTGCACTCCTCTTGATGTTGGATGGATTTGGTATCACGCCAATACTTGCAACGGTGGCTTGTTGGTGTTCCTGCGGAGCTTCCTCCACTTCTTCCTCATCCTCTCTTGCATCTTCTTTCTTCAGCTCCGGTCTTGAATATTTTCCTTCAAAGGTTCCTTTGTCCTTGTTGTTGGAGACCATGGTGTTTCTAGATCAAAACAAATCTGGCAGAAAACAGCTCGAAGCAAAACACGACGAGAAAACGATATACGGACCTCCAGGGGTCCGGGGGATTATATAGCAAATATTTTTACGACAAAAAGGAAGGTTCCAGGCCGAAAACGAGTGGAAACGGGATCAGAGGCTGCCACCATAGGTCGGTGATGTCACGTTCCCCCTCCTTTCGTAGACAAGTGTTGGGCCTCCAAGTGAGGTTTGTAGAACAGCAAAGAAGTTTTCCCTTAAGGGATCACCCAAGGTTTATCGAACTCTGTGAGGAAGAGGTCAAAGATATCCTCTCATGCAACCCCGCAACCACAAAGCAAGAAGTCTCTTGTGTCCCCAACACACCAAATAGGTGCACTAGTTCGGCGAAGAGATAGTGAAATACATGTGGTATGAATATATATGAGCAGTAGCAACGGTGCCAAAAAATAGCTTGCTGGCGTAGTTGACAGTAGTATTGCAGCAAAGAGTAACACAAGAAAAAGAAACAAGCAGCTGATAGCGTATTTAGGAACAAGGCCTAGGGATTACACTTTCACTAGTGGACACTCTCAACATTGATCACATAACAGAATAGATAAATGCATACTCTACACTCTTGTTGGATGATGAACACATTGCATAGGATTACACGAACCCTCAATGCCGGAGTTAACAAGCTCCACAATAATGCTCATATTTTAGTAACCTTTAGTGTAAGATAGATCAAAAGACTAAACCAAGTACTAGCATAGCATGCACACCGTCACCTTCATGCATATGTAGGAGGAATAGATCACATCAATATTATCATAGCAATAGTTAACTTCGCAATCTACAAGAGATCATGATCATAGCATAAACCAAGTACTAACACGGTGCACACACTGTCACCTTTGCACACGAGGAATAAAACTACTTTAATAACACATCACTAGAGTAGCACATAGATAAATTGTGATACAATGCACATTGCAATCATAAAGAGATATAAATAAGCACTTCACTACGCTCTTCAACAGTGAATAAGTACTTCGTGAAATATAGCCTAAGAGACCCACACGGTGCACACACTGTCACCTTTACACACGTGGGACAAGGAGTCTCCGGAGATCACATAAGTAAAACCCACTTGACTAGCATAATGACATCTAGATTACAAGCATCATCATATGAATCTCAATCATGTAAGGCAGCTCATGAGATTATTGTATTGAAGTACATAGGAGAGAGATGAACCACATAGCTACCGGTACAGCCCCGAGCCTCGATGGAGAACTACTCCTCCTCATGGGAGCAGCAAAGGTGATGAAGATGGCGGAGATGGCAGCGGTGTCGATGGAGAAGCCTTCCGGGCACTTCCCCGTCCGGCAGGTGCTGGAATGGAGACTCCTGTCCCCCGCATCTTGTCTCGATGGCGGCGGCTCGAAGGTTTCACACATCGTGGCTTCCTCCGTAAGTTTTTAGGTCAGACCTTTATATAGGCTAAGAGGCGGGTAGATCAAGGCGACCACACCATAGGGTGGCGCGGCCCAGCCCGGCCGCGCCACCTTATCATCCTGGGCCCACAGGCTCTCCGGCGCTCCTGTCTCTGATGCTTCCGGCAAAATAGGAACCTGGGCGTTGATTTCGTCCAACCCGAGAATATTTCGTTACTAGGATTTGAAACCAAAAACAGCAGAAAACAGAACTGCACTTCGGCATCTTGTTAATAGGTTAGTTCCGGAAACGCATAATACGACATATAGTGTGCATAAAACATGTAGGTATCATCAATAAAGTAGCATGGAACATAAGAAATTATCGATACGTTGAGACGTATCGCATCCCTGCTTAGTTCTGCTCGTCCCGAGCAGTAAAACGATAACAAAGATAATTTCTGAATGCCATCGTAATCTTGATCATACTATTTGTAAACATATGTAATGAATGCAGCGATCAAAACAAAGGTAATGACATGAGTAAACAACTGAATCATAAAGCAAAGACTTTTCATGAATAGTACTTCAAGACAAGCATCAATAAGTCTTGCATAAGAGTTAACTCATAAAGCAATAAATCAAAGTAAGGGTGTTGAAGCAACACAAAGGAAGATTAAGTTTTGCTGTTGCTTTCAACTTATAACATGTATATCTCATGGATATTGTCAACATAAAGTAGTATAACAAGTGCAATATGCAAGTATGTAGGAATCAATGCAAAGTTCACACAAGTGTTTGCTTCTTAAGGTGGAAGGAGATAGGTAAACTGACTCAACAATAAAAGTAAAAGAATGGTCCTTCAAAGAGGAAAGCATCGATTTTGTATTTGTGCTAGAGCTTTTATTTTGAAAACATAAAGAGAGCATAAAAGTAAAGTTTTGAGAGGTGTTTGTTGTTGTCAACGAATGGTAATGGGTACTCTAACTACCTTATCAACCAGACTTTCAAGAGCGGCTCCCATGAAGGACGTTATTTCTACCACCGTGGTAGATCATCCCTCTTCTCTTTTGTTTACACATGTATTTTAGTGGGGTGGCACTCCTTCCAACCTTTCTTTCACAAACTATGGCTAACCGATTCCATCGGGGCCCGCCAACAATCTCATACCATGAAGGAGTGCCTTTATTTTATTTTTATTATGATGACACTCCTCCCCACCTTTGCTTTCTGCCATGGCTAACCGATTCCATCGGGTGCCTACCAACTTTTCACATACCATGGAGGAGTGTCTATTTGCAAAATTAAGTTGCTTACTGATGAATCAGAGCAACACATGTGAAGAGAATTATTAATGAAGTTAATTAATTGGGGCTGGGAACCCCTTTGCCAGCTCTTTATGCAAAGTTATTGGATAAGCGATGAAGCCACTAGTCCATTGTGAAAGTCTGTCCGAAGTAAATGACAAGATCGAAAGATAAAACACCACATACTTCCTCATGAGCTATAAAACATTGACACAAATAAGAGATGATAAATTTTGAATTGTTTAAAGGTAGCACTCAAGCAATTTACTTTGGAATGGCTAAGAAATACCATGTAGTAGGTAGGTATGGTGGACACAAATGGCATAGTAGTTGGCTCAAGGATTTTGGATGCATGAGAAGTATTCCCTCTCGATACAAGGTTTAGGCTAGCAAGGTTTATTTGAAACAAACACAAGGATGAACCGGTGCAGCAAAACTCACATAAAAGACATATTGTAAACATTATAAGACTCTACACCGTCTTCCTTGTTGTTCAAACTCAATACTAGAAATTATCTAGACCTTAGAGAGACCAATTATGCAAACCAAATTTTAGCATGCTCTATGTATTTCTTCATTAATAGGTGCAAAGTATATGATGCAAGAGCTTAAACATGAGCACAACAATTGCCAAGTATCACATTATCCAAGACATTTTACCAATTACTACATGTAGCATTTTTCAATTCCAACCATATAACAATTTAACGAAGAGGAAACTTCGCCATGAATATTATGAGCTAAGAACACATGTGTTCATATGAACCAGCGGAGCGTGTCTCTCTCCCACACAAGGATGAACTTATTCAGAGAACTAAGATAACAAAACAAAATAAAAATAAAAGCACACAGACGCTCCAAGTAAAGAACATAAGATGTGACCGAATAAAAATATAGTTTCACTAGAAGAAACCTGACAAGTTGTCGATGAAGAAGGGGATGCCTTGGGCATCCCCAAGCTTAGACGCTTGAGTCTCTTAAAATATGCAGGGATGAACCACCGGGGCATCCCCTTCACTCTTCTCGATCACATTATATCACCCTCTTCTATTGACCCTTGAAAACTTCCTTCACACCAAACTTCAAGCAAACTCATTAGAGGGTTAGTGCATAATCAAAAATTCACATGTTCAGAGGTGACACAATCATTCTTAACACTTCTGGACATTGCACAAAACTTCTGAAAGTTAATGGAACAAAGAAACTCATTCAACTTAACAAAAGCGGCAATGCGAAATAAAAGGCAGAATCTGTCAAAAACAGAACAGTCCGTAAAGACGAATTTTAAGATGGCACCAGACTTGCTCAAATGGAAAAACTCAAAACTAATGAAAGTTGCGTATATATCTGAGGATCACGCTCAAATTGGCAGATTTTTTCGAATTTTCTACAGAGGCCTGTGCCCAGATTCGTGACAGACAGCAATGCTGTTTTGCGCAGCGATCCCAAATATAACATCAACTTTGACATAGAAACTTTACTTGGCACAAAAACATGATAAGGAGAGGTTGCTACAGTAGTAAACAACTTCCAAGACACAAATATAAAACAAAGTACTGTAGTAAAAAACACATGGGTTATCTCCCAAGAAGTTCTTTCTTTATAGCCATTAAGATGGGCTCAGCAATTTTAATGATGCACCGCAAGAAATAGTATTTGAAGCAAAAGAGAGCTTCAAGAGGCAATTCAAAACACATTTGAGCCTAACATGCTTCCTATGCAAAAGAATCTTATACACAAATGAATTCATGAAGAGCAAAGTGGCAAGCATAAGAGGATAAAACACGAGTAACTTAAAGATTCTCAACATAAAGAGGGAAACTTAATATTATTAAGATGCATATAACCATATTTCCCTCTCTCATAATAACTTTCAGTAGCATCATTGATGAAATCCACAATATACCCGTCACTTAAAACATTCTTATCATGGTTCATATGCATAGAAGTATCATTAATTTTGGCATAAGAAGAGTTATTCTCATTAATAGTAATTTGAGCAAGATTATTATCAAGAATTTGAACATGGTAAACAAGTTGCATATTAAAAGAATTGTTTTTGGCAAGCCCATCATAACTATGACAAGTTTCATAAGGATAATTGTAACATGTGTCATATACATCTCTATAGCAATTATCTAAACCTGAATGTGTAATATCATCATTTTCACTAAAAGTAGATGTCTCAAATACAGGATCTTCAAGCACAACATCCCCAAGCTTAGAGCTTTCAATATCATCGTTTAAGGGGACATGAATAATGCTATCATCATTACTTTCATAATCAGTACCAAAGAGATTTCCAATATCAAAGGTAGTGTGCTCATTCAAATCATGATCACTAATGTATGTAAATGGCATAGGAAGATCATCGTATTCAGATTCATTATCACAATAATCATTAGGAGAAACATACTTACGGTTACCTAGCGTTATCTCGTTCACGCGGGGATACGCCGTTACCTCTTTCTTTTTATTCTCCTCCTTCTTCTTCTTCTTTCTTCTTCTTCTTCTTCTTCTTCTTCTTCTTCTTCTTTCTTCCTTCTCCTCGCTCCCTTCTTTAGGAGGAAGAGGCTTGAAGGGTGGCTTGTCCGCATAACCTGATTTACTTTTAGAAACAATAGAAGAAACTTGGGAGGATCCCTCCTTTTCATTAATTAGTTGAAAACACACAGCGGTCCTATCATATTTTGGCAAGGTGTCATCTTCTAAAATATTTTGTATGTAAGTATTTGTATGGCAATTATTAATGCAATAAGAAAGACACCCATGCATGACATCATCAATATCAAGATCGTTAATATTTAACAAAGAAATTTTTCTTGATAACTCTTCACACTTCAAAATAAGGTAAGTTCATCATGCTGATTAGGAATAATTTCATCATCACAATACAAATTTGCAACACTCATGGGGTTTGAATTATCATTGGAGGAGCATTGAAAATTAAAATGACCAACTCTATGGCAAAGTTCACAAATAAAAGGATAGAGGGCACACACTTTTTCTCCAAGATCATCTAGAGCTCTAGACCACTTTCTAGTTTTTTCATTACTGTGATGGATACAATATTCATCTTCTATTTGATTAATTCCAAGGTCTATGTATTCCACAAAAATTAACATGCTTATAGGAAATAGCATTCTTAGGAGTTTGAGCATGCTTATTGCAATCATTAACAACAATGTCATTCTTCATGCAAGCCTCTTTAAAAGGTTCATGATACTTATCAAAATTCTTTTAGGCAATTCTAAATGAGAAGCAAAGGCTTTATAAAGATTTGCAGCAACTTGAGAGTCAAGACCATAAGTAGCACTCATATTTCGAAATTTACCACTATCCATGAAAGTTTCAATGCATTCATAATCATATTTTATACCTGACTCTTTACCTTTGTCGTTCTCCCAATCTTCAGCGTTCTCCTTAATCCGATCAAGAAGGTCCCTTTTAAACTCTTCTTTATTGCTCGTGAATGATCCAGAACAAGTAGTATCCAGGAAGGTCTTATCTTGAAAAGAAAGTCTTGCATAGAAATTATCAATGATGATATTACCCGAAGCTCATGATTGGGGCATTTGAGCATTAAAGTCTTCAATCTCTCCCATGCTTGGGCAATACTCTCTCCATCATGAGGCCAAAAATTATATATATGGTTTCGATCTTTGTGAATTTCACTTGGAGGATAGAACTTGAATAAAATAGAGGCACAATATCCTTCCAATCAAGAGAGCCCCGTCCTTCAATAGTTTAATACCAATGCGCCGTTGCATTTACAACGACATAGAGAATAGTTTTTCTTCACTTCATCCATAGAGATACCGCACACTTGAATAACCCGCATAATTCTATGCAAAAATAGTAATGATTTCCAGATGGACAGCTCCATCCCCTTCATAGCGGTTATCCATAACACGTTCAATAATTTCCATAGGTATTTTATAGGAATACTTTCAAACAGTGGATTTAAAATATCAGAAGCATCATTAGAGTTATCGCATATGGGAGATAAAGCATCATCAGAGCAAAATATTTCTTCCAAAGCGGAGGAGCAAAAAGATTATTTTTATGTAAACTAGCTTCCCAAGCTTAGACTTCTTCATAGCATTAGTAATTGCATTCATAGTAATAACATTGCTACTATCATGTAAATAAGGTTCCATAGGTTTTTTAATTTTCGCATCAAACCATCCATGTCTTAAATCAGAAATAGAATAAGAAGCTCATTGTTGTCCATTATGCCTAACTTGAAAATAAAAACAAGAAACAAAAAGATGCAATTGCAGATTCTAAAGGAAATACTGACACACAAAATGGCATGCATCAATTGCTGAGTAAGGAGTACTAAACGGCCTTTTATTAGCTCCCGAGCTTACCTTTCCTAAAATAGCTGCGCGAGGTCCAAGTAGAGACCAGGTTATAGAGTGCCTTTACCTTTCCTCCACCGACGAAGAATAGCTTGATGTCTACGTTCCCCTCCTTCGTAGAGAGGGCCTCCAAGTGAGGTTTTACAACAGAACACCGTGTGGATCACAGTAGGATTTAAGGATGCAGAAAGGAGGTCAAAGACCTCCATATCACCTCTGCATAGAAAGCCTGTCATTGAAGTGCAGTAAACCAAATAGGTGCACTAGTTCGCGAAGAGATAGTGAAATATTGGTAAGATAATATGAGCAGAATAGCACACGTGTATAGAGATAGCACTGTGCTATGTGTAGTTGATGGTGGTAGTATTGCAGCAGAGTAACACGTAAAACAGTAAACAAGCAGATAGAGTATTTAGGAACAAGGCCTAGGGATTACACTTCACTAGTGGACACTCTCAACATTGATCACATAAATAATAGATAAATGCATACTCTACACTCTTGTTGGATGATGAACACATTGCGTAGGATTACACGAACCCTCAATGCCGGAGTTAACAAGCTCCACAATAATGCTCATATTTTAGTAACCTTTAGTGTAAGATAGATCAAAAGACTAAACCAAGTACTAGCATAGCATGCACACACCTTCATGCATATGTAGGAGGAATAGATCACATCAATATTATCATAGCAATAGTTAACTTCGCAATCTACAAGAGATCATGATCATAGCATAAACCAAGTACTAACACGGTGCACACAGTCACCTTTCTGGGAGGAATAAAACTACTTTAATAACACATCACTAGAGTAGCACATAGATAAATTGTGATACAATGCACATTGCAATCATAAAGAGATATAAATAAGCACTTCACTACGCTCTTCAACAGTGAATAAGTACTTCGTGAAATATAGCCTAAGAGACCCACACGGCACACACTGTCACCTTTACACACGTGGGACAAGGAGTCTCCGGAGATCACATAAGTAAAACCCACTTGACTAGCATAATGACATCTAGATTACAAGCATCATCATATGAATCTCAATCATTTAAGGCAGCTCATGAGATTATTGTATTGAAGTACATAGGAGAGAGATGAACCACATAGCTACCGGTACAGCCCCGAGCCTCGATGGAGAACTACCCTCCTCATGGGAGCAGCAGCGGTGATGAAGATGGCGGTGGAGATGGCAGCGTGTCGATGGAGAAGCCTTCCGGGGGCACTTCCCTCCAAGCAGGGTGCCGAACAGAGACTCGTCCCCGCATCTTGGTCGCGATGGCGGCGGCTCTGGAAGGTTTCGCGTACCGTGGCTTCCTCCGTAAGGGTTTTTAGGTCAGGGACCTATATAGGCGAAGAGGCGGCGTCAGAAGGTCGAAGGGGCGACCACACCATAGGGGCGCGGCCCCTCGGCCGCGCCACCCTATCATCCGGGCCCACAGCCCCTCCGGCGGCTCTCGGGTGTTCGGATGCTTCCGGCAAAAATAGGAACCCGGGCGTTGATTTCCAATTCCGAGAATATTTCGTTACTAGGATTTCTCAAACCAAAAACAGCAGAAAAGAACTGGCACTTCGCATCTTGTTAATAGGTTAGTTCCAAAACGCATATGACATATAGTGTGCATAAAACATGTAGGTATCATCAATAAAGTAGCATGGAACATAAGAAATTATCGATACGTTGGAGACGTACTGCGCTGGCGTGGGCCCCGCCTGTGGTGACGGGCCCGCGCGTCTTTTCCACTCCGTTTCTGCCTATTTTTCATATTTTCTAAACAGCAGAAATAATGTTCTAAAGGCAAACGCGGACTTTATTACCTATAATCTTACCTATTCAAAGTCCAGTTCGGCGGACTATCAATTTGTCCTTTGATGAAAGCCTCCTGTTTCCACTTGAATAATATCAACATCAACATTATAAGAATCGCCCGAGATATAATGCTTGAGTCTTTGTCCATTCACCACTTGTGTGGCATTACCTTGGAGAGAGCTAATTTTAATCCTGAACGATACACCTCCTCAACAACATATGGTCCTTCCCACTCCGAGAGTAATAAAGAATCCGAGACGAGACCGATACAATAGAACTTGATCTCCAACATTAAATTCTCTTTTGATGATCCTTCTATCATGCCATTTCTTAACTTTTTCTTTAAAGAGTTTAGCATTTTCATAAGCTTCACTTCTCCATTCATCTAGAGAACTTAATTGCAACAACCTCTTATTACCGGCTAGTTTAGGATCTTTATTTAGTTCTCTAACAGCCCAATAAGCTTTGTGCTCTAGTTCTAAAGGTAAATGACAAGCTTTTCCATAAACCATTTTATAAGGTGACATTCCCATAGGATTTTTATGAGCAGTTCTATAAGCCCATAGTGCTTCTTTCAATTTGCTAGCCCAATTCTTCCTAGATTTATTAACAATCTTTCCTAAAATAGCTTTAATCTCTCTATTTGATAATTCTACTTGACCACTAGTTTGAGGGTGATAAGCAGAAGCAATTATGATTAATACCATACTTAGCAAGAGTTTTTCTAAAACCTCCATGAATAAAATGAGAGCCTCCATCAGTCATAATATATCTAGGTACTCCAAATCTAGGAAATATAATATCTACAAGCATTTTTATAGAGGTCTCACCATCAGCACTTTTTGTAGGTATAGCTTCTACCCATTTAGTAACATAATCAACAGCGACAAGTATATGAGTGTTACCATCGAAGGGAAAGGACCCATGAAGTCGAATCCCCAACAATCGAATGGTTCAATAACAAGAGTATAATTCATAGGCATTTCATTGCGTCTAGAGATATTACCAACTCTTTGACATTCATCACAAGATAGAATAAATTTCCTTGCATCTTTGAAGAGTGTTGGCCAATAAAAACCTGATTGTAGAACCTTTTGCGCGGTTCTATCTCCAGAGTGATGTCCTCCATAAACACTACCATGACATTTATTCAATATCTCCCGTTGTTCATATTGAACACATCTTCGCATAATACCATCCACTCCTTCTTTATATAAGTGTGGGTCATCCCAAAAATAATGCCTCAAGTCATAAAAGAATTTCCTCCTTTGCTGAGCTGAAAAGGTTGGAGGCAAATACTAAAACAATAAAGTTAGCATAATCTGCATACCAAGGGCTCTCTCGCGAGCTCTTTATTACCGCCAATTGTTCATTTGGAAACTATCATTAACAGGAACAGATCATAAGCAATATTTTCCAATCTAGACAAATTATCGGCAACAGGATTATCAGCACCTTTCCTATCTATAATATATAAATCAAATTCTTGCAACAATACCCATCTAATAAGCCTTGGCTTAGCATCTTTCTTTGTCATAAGGTATCTAATTGCACATGATCAGTATGAATTGTAACTTTTGAATCAACAATATAGGTCTAAACTTATCACAAGCAAAGACTACAGCTAACAATTCCTTTTCAGTTGTAGCATAATTTCTTTGAGCAAGCATCAAGAGTCTTACTAGCATAATGAATAACATTTAATTTTTATCTACCTGTCCAAGAACAGCGCCTACAGAAATCACTAGCATCACACATAATTTCAAAAGGCAGATTCCAATCAGAGGTTCGACTACAGGAGCAGTTGTTAAGGCTTTCTTTAGAGTTTCAAAAGCTTTACAATCATCATCAAAAACAAAAGGTACATCTTTTTGAAGAAGATTAGTAAGAGGCTTTGAAATTTTAGAGAAATCTTTAATAAATCTCCTATAAAACCCAGCATGACCAAGAACACTACGAATACCTTTAACATCCCTCGGATAGGGCATCTTCTCAATTGCTTCAACTTTAGCTCTATCAACTTCAATACCTCTCTGAAATTTTATGTCCCAATACAATTCCTTCATTAACCATAAAGTGGCATTTCTCCCAATTAAGAACAAGGTTAGTTTCTTCACATCTCTCGCAAAACTTTATCGAGGTTTCGCAAGCAATTATCAAAGGAATTCCATAAACAGAAAAATCATCCATGAACACCTCTACAATACTTTCGCAAAAACCATGAAAAATAGCAGACATGCATCCTTGAAAAGTAGCAGGAGCATTACATAAACCAAAAGGCATACGCCTATAAGCATAAGTTCCATAAGGACAAGTAAACGTGGTTTTCTCTTGATTTAGCTTTAACAGAATTTGTGAAAACCCAGAATAACCATCAAGAAAGCAAATGAGTATTTTTAGATAACCTTTCTAGCATTTGATCAATAAAGGGTAAAGGGTAATGATCTTTCTTAGTAACTTTATTAACTTTTCGAAAATCAATGCACATTCTATAACCTACAACTATTCTTTGAGGAATAAGCTCATCATTATCATTAGGCACGACAATCATTCCTCCTTTCTTAGGAACGCAATGCACAGGATTAACCCATCTACTATCGCCAATAGGATATATAATACCAGCTTCAAGGAGTTTTAATACCTCTCCTTACCACTTCCTTCATCTTCGGAATTAGACGACGTTGATGTTCAACAACAGCTTTGCATCATCTTCCATATTAATAGCATGTTGGCAAATAGAAGGAGAAATCCCTTCAAATCATCAAGAGTATAGCCAATAGCTCCTCTGTTTCTTCAATATTTCCCTTTCTTCCTCAATCTCTCAAAGCTTAGAACTAATAATAACAGGATATATTTTCTTATCATCAATATGAGCATATTTAAGATTATCGGGTAAAGGCTTTAAATCAAAAACAGGATCTTCCTTTGGTGGTGGTGTTGTACCCAAATCTTCCACCGTAAATCATGCTTGAGAATAGGTTGGCGAAGAAAAATTTCCTCAAGCTCATCTCTTTCTTCCTAAAAGCTTCACTTTCACTATTCTCCAAATGTTGCTGCAAAGGATTATTAGGAACAAGGACAATAGATGCACACTGCTCCATTTTAAAATCATTACTAGGCAAGTCAACTTTATAAGGAGTTTTGGTAAATTTAGAAAAGTTAAATTCATAAGGTTCACCAGCAAATCTAGTCAAAATTTTCTCTTTCTTACAATCTATAATAGCTCAACAAGTATTTAGAAAAGGTCTACCAAAAATGATAGGACAATGATCACTAGCAGCAGAACCAAGTACCAAAAAGTCAGCAGGATATTTAATCTTACCACATAGAACTTCCACATCTCGAACAATACCAATTGGAGAAATAGTTTCTCTATTAGCCAAATGAATAACCACATCAATATCTTCAAGTTCACAAGAACCAATTTCGTGCATAATCTCCGTGTAAAGCTCATAAGGAATAGCACTAACACTTGCACCAATATCACATAAACCATAGTAGCAATGATCACCAATTCTAACAGATAGCATAGGAACACTAACTTGTTTGGATTTATTAGGATGTGAAACAATATTAGAAGCATCTTCACAGAAAATAATATGACCATCCTCCACGCAGTCACAAGATCTTTAACTATTGGCAGGTTCAATTTTAATTTGTTCTTCGTTCTTTAGGTTTCTTTTCACTTTTATTAATCGCACTAGATATAACAGAGTACTCCTTCATTTTAGCAGGGAAAGGAGTTTTTTCAATATAAGCTTCAGGGAATAACATTATCAACAGTTTCAATCACTACACATTTGTTACAGATGAATCAACTTTATCTTTATATGGTTCATGATACTTATCAAAATTCTTCTTAGGCAGTTCATAATGAGAGGCAAAAGCTTTATAAAGATTTGCAACAACTTGGGAATCAAGACCATATGTAGCACTCATACTACGAAATTTATCAGTATCCATAAAAGCTTCAATGCATTTATAATCATAAATTATACCTGATTCTCTATCTTTGTCGTTCTCCCATCCTTCAGTATTTTCTTGGATCCGATCAAGCAGGTCCCTTTTAAACTCTTCATTCTTGCGCGTAAATGATCCAGAACAAGAAGTATCCAGCAAGGTCTTGTCTTGAAAAGAAAGTCTTGCATAGAAATTATCAATAATGACATTACCAGGAAGCTCATGAATGGGGAATTTGAGCATTAAAGACTTCAATCTCCCCCAGCTTGGGCAATACTCTCCATCATGAGGCCAAATTATATATGCGGTTCCGATCTTTATGAATTTCACTTGGAGGATAGAATTTGGAATAGAATAAAGGCACAATGTCCTCCCAATCAATAGAATCACCATTCTTCAGCAATTTATACCAGTTTTACCAGACAGCGATATAGTGAATAGTTTCTTCCTAACTTCATTCATAGAAATACCTGCACATTTGAATAACCCGCATAATTCATGCAAAAACAATAAATGATCACCAGGATGAACAGTTCCATCCCCTTCATAGCGGTTATCCATAACACGTTCAATAATTTTCATAGGTATTTTATATGGTACTACTTCTTCACCTGGCGCTTCATCCACTACCGTTGCAGTAGTAGTAGATTTCCCAAATAGAAATTGAAGATAAGATCTCTCCATAATGATTTATAGCAGCAGGCAGAAATAAAATCAGCACAAACAACAGTAAATTTCCTTACCAATTCCGCTTACCAATCCCCGGCAACGGCGCCAAATAGTCTTGATGACCCACAAGTATAGGGGGTGTATCGTAGTATCTTCGATAAGTAAGAATGTCGATCCCAACGAGGAGCAGAAGGTGTTAAAAGCTTTGATGAAGGATTCACCGTAAATGCTCACGACAAGTATTCGGGATTTTGATATTGCAGATAAATAAAGTACAAGAAATAAAATGCGAGAGAAATAATTGCAGCGAGTGGCCCAATCCTTTTTAGCACAAAGGACAAGCCGGTTTGATTACTTATAATGACCAAACGTTCTCGAGGACACACGGGATTTTAGTCTAGTACTTTCGCTTCATGTGGTTTAATAATCTTCATTGTTTTGATAAGTGTTGTGTGGGTGAACCTATGCTAATGCACCGCCTTCCTAGGACTAATACATACTTGTGATTATACCCTTGCAAGCATCCGCAACTACAAGAAAGTAATTAAGATAAATCTAACCACAGCCTTAAACTCTGAGATCCTGCGATCCCTCCCCGCATCGATATACTAACGGGGGCTCAGGTTTGTCACTCCGGCAACCCCGCAATTAGCAACCGAATACAAGATGCACTCCCCTAGGCCCATAAATGGTGAAGTGTCAGTGTCACACGACACCACTAGAAGAATGACACCACAACTTAAATATCATAACATTGAATATTACTCAACCATAATTCACTACTAGCATTTAGACTTCACCCATGTCCTCAAGAACTAAACGAACTACTCACGAGACATCATATGGAATACAATCAGAGGTGATATGATGATGAATAACAATCTGAACATAAACCTTGGTTCAATGGTTTCACTCAATAGCATCTACAACAAGTATAGAATAACACCGGAGAGTTTCCCTATCAAACAATCAAGATTTAACCCGAATTGCTACAGCGATGACGAGGTGCAGCGGTGGTGATGGCGGTGTAGATGGTGGAGATGATGATGATGATGGAGATGATGTCCCGCTCGAGGACGATGGCGATGCCGATTTCCCCTCGGGAGGGAATTTCCGCGATTCCTCGCCCGCCGAGAGCTCTTTCTCTCTGGTGTTCTCCGCCCCGCAGAGGCGGCTGTAACCCTCGTGAGGTCCTCTATGTGGCTTAGGTTTTCGGACGAAGGAGTACGCGAAGAAAAGGAGGCGAAGGGGCTGTGGGGCCACAGGTGGCGCGGCTGCCCCGGGGCCGCGCCGCCCGTGGTCCGGGGCCCACATGGCTCCTCTCTTCTTCCCCTTCGCTCCCTCCGTCATCTGGAAAATAGGAATTTACGTGAAATTCCCTTCCACAATGATCTTCCGAAATATGCTCGACGGTGCTTTTTCCAGCAGAATCCTGGCTCCTGTTGATCCTCCAATGATGATGAAACATGCAAAATAGATGAAATAACATAAGTATTGTGTCCCAATATGAAATATATCAATGAATAACAGCAAATTATGATACAAAATAGTGATGCAAATTGGACGTATCAACGGGCTGGGCTGGGCTGCCTTCGTGGGCTGCTTGCTGGGCTGTGGTGCTGGGCTACTGGCTGGGCTACACGGCCAGGTAAGCCAGGTAAGGTGTTTCTCTCTTTTTCTTTTCTGTTTTTATTTTCTATTTTTCCATTTTGTTAATTTAAGTACTGTTTTGAATTCAAATTTGAATTATTGCCTGTTTTGCAGATGTTTATCAATCTGGCTTTCATGAGGTCTATTGCAAGGAGCATTGTATTACTGCATTGTTTTGTTTAATAAATATTAAGTATATGTGAGTATTGTCACAATTTGCAATTAGACAAGTATTTAGGTTTTTATTTTAATGTCCCTTTTTATTTGGATTGCCACTCCCTTTTGGAATGGTTAGAATTGATAACTTATACTCCAAGAGTTTTACAAGGTATCATTAGGACTTTATCTTAGAATTGAGAATTTAGTCCCATACATATGAGTTTATGTGAGTACCTATTTGTTAGGGTTTTATAATTTCTATTATAACCCCTTTTTAATTAAGGTTGTTACTATCTTGATCTTTGAAAGTACCTAAGGTAGGTATTGTTCCCATCAAGGTTTGATTTTGGTTTCTGAGAATAAATGGTTGATAACCACACATGGTTTTAATTATAGGATTTAGCACTAGGTGTTCTTATGTTTGATAAGTGAGGCATAAGATTCAATTTAATGAACCATTAGGGTTCAAATGCTAATTACCTAATGACACATGGGTTGAATCTCAATTATGGCCTGGGTTTATATTATGATCACCATAGTGATGCGCACACTAGAATTGAGATATAATTCTAGTTTATAGAGTTGAGATGACACCATATTATGATCACCATAATTATGCTTAATTGTTTCTGTTTTCCTTTAATTACTAAGGACTTGAGAGCTGGTTTTATCTTACACCAATATATTTCTATTATATCCTAAATCTATTGTTAAAGTAACTAAAGTTGTTATAGTTCTTTTTATTGTTAACTTTGGTCATATGGATGGATGGTTTCTCACTATATTAAGTATGGAGTTTGAATCTAAGATTTTCTTAGGTCCTTTAATTGAGGAATAAATGGAATGTAGATGTGGTAGGATGCTACTTATGATCACCAAGTGATTCATAAGTGAAGGTTAGGATATGAGCCTATGGTTGCTTACTAGTTACCTCCCTATGATTTCATGTGGTGAATAACATCTACTAATCCTATTAGGATTTAACTTATGGCTTATTCTTCCTATTTTTCCAAAGCATGATCATGGCATTATCATGATCCACTTATTCTTAATAGATCCTCTCTTTAAGTTCTTAGGGTTTATGATCATTACCCAATGGTGATGATCATGCATGGTATGGGCTTCATAAGGTATCACTACAAGTATCTGGATAGGGTTATACCTATTACCCCTCTCACTCCACAAGGACTTGGTTTATAATCTAAGGTTCTACTCAAGGAATGATGATGTGATTATCTGAATGTGTGGTTTGCCTAAGAATTCTACCTTGCTATCTTCTGAAGCTTGTTCTTCAGGAATTCTGCTAAACCTGCTTCTTGTGGTATGCCTCCACCTCCTAGCTGCTTCATCTTGGTCCTATCTAAAGCATGGATTGGCCCAACTATTTGGTTTGCTTGTATCATGGTACAAGATGATGGAATGAATGAGGTAGAGGGTTCCTTTTATAGGCTTGGGCATGCTCTAGTATCATGACACATAGGTGGGTGACTCTTGTTTGGATTTGATGAGTAAGGTGCTTGGTTGTCATACTCTCATCCATGGCAATCCTTTAAGCATGAGGTGGCATAGCTTAGGATTCAAGCTATGTAGATATTTCCATCCTATGTGGCATATGGTATTATCCTCTTATGTGATTTGTTTTTGGATAGCCAAGTGGCTTTTGTTACTAAATGTTTTGTGAAGGATTTTATGCTTGTGGGTGAGTCACTATATCATATGTGATTGTATTAATATTGTAATTGGGATCAAAATGTCAAAGGCATGGATTATACCTCAATGTTGAATGGTGATGTTTGATTTCACCAAGGCATGATCATATGAGTTTGAAAATACTCATAGTTAATTTTATTCAAATAGTTTGAACTATAATTCGTAATGTAAATGAATTTAGTTTTGTGATATTCCACATATATAATAAGTTATGATTAAAATAACAATGTGTGCCTTTTATGCACTTAGGTCCTTGTGTTTTACCGTAGGCCTTGGCGCCTATCTTTACTGTTGTTCTTGTACGCGTTCCTCAGCCTGTCGCTAGTCAAGTCTCCTTCTTGTACCGGTCTACTTGTACCCGAGCTTCACTCTGGGCAGGTAGTAAAGTGTGATCAGGGGCACACCGCAGTAGCCAGTAGGGGTACGCTTACACTGTCTACTCCCTAATCCTTTTCCTGTCACGCGCAGTTCAGCCAGTGTGCCAAAACGGTGCAATCTCCATCGAGTTCCGGCGAAGGCTCCCGGCAGCTGGCCGCAGCCTTCCGGGCATCTTCCTCCTCCCGGCAGAATCACACATCCATTGAGGAGTCCACAGTACAACACGTACTAACACTACATAACGCCAACGCAAAACCACTTTTCCCCACCCTCTGAGGCTCTCACGATGCATGAATCTTCCACGAAAAACGCACTCCATTTCATGCCATTTTACATTTCCATCAGCTTGACCGCTGACGATGACGCAGCTGGTTTCGTTACTAGGAACGTCACTGGGCCACTGTGTGAAGTTAGATAAACTACTTACTAATTAAGATCGGAATCTAAGAAGTGGTCACAGAGCATCATGGTCGATCTCCTTGTACTAATTAAGATCGGAGTCCAAGTGTACGGATCACACACACGCCACATGGGCAGATGTGTAGGAGTATTATTCTCTCTCGTGTTAGTCCTAAGCTTTTCTCCGGTCGTTAGTCAAACATCCAGACTGATCAATTGATTCAATTCCAAGCCAGGAACAGTGGCTCTTACCCAGTCCAGCACTATAAAACCCCCGTCGCCACCACACTCTCATCATCATCAAAACAAAGCATCCAACCACACGCACACGCTCTCCGGTCCAGAGACGCGATTGATCGGCTAGGCGCACATCCGACGGAAGGCAGGGCATGGAGGACACGGCGCTGGCGTCGGAGCTCGATCGGCTACAGGCCATGGCGAGGGAGCTGAAGGCGAGCGTCGTGGACAAGAACACGCCGGCCGCCGCGCGGGAGCTCTGCGGCGAGCTGGCCGCGTCTGTCGACAGGGCCGTCCGCCTCGCCGGCAGCAACGGCAATGCCAACCCCGGCAAGAACAGCGGCCAGCCGAGGAACAGCAGCAGGAAGTCCACCGCGGCGGCGAAGGTGAGGAAGCAGGTGCGGGTGGCGTCGATGCAGGACACGGCACCGCTCGACGACGGGCTCAGCTGGCGGAAGTACGGCCAGAAGGACATCCTCGGCGCCCCGTACCCGCGGGCCTACTTCCGGTGCACGCACCGGCACACGCGGGGCTGCCAGGCCACCAAGCAGGTGCAGCGCGCCGCCGCCGACCCGCTGCTCTTCGACGTCGTGTACCACGGCGACCACACCTGCGCCCAGGCCCCCGCGCTCTCGCTCCTAAGCGCGGAGCAGCAGCGGCCTGCCTTCGGCCGGGAGGACCAGGGCTCGCTGGCTGCGGCGTCGGAAGGCATTCTTCACTGGCCATTAGAGCCCGTGACGCCACTCGGTGCCATCGACGGCTGGACCTCACCGGCAAGCTCCTGGCACCAGCATGCCGGTAGCTACGGCTACGCCGCGGGTGCCGGCCTTGGGACTGACATGGACTTCGAGGCTCAGCTCGACGAGTTCTTGAACCCGACCCAGTTTTTCCAACCAGAGATTCATAGCCTGTAGGAATCGCGCCTAGTATTGTACTTTACTCGTACTAGTGTCAGAATTAGATTCAGACTTGCGTCACCACTATGGACGTACTATCACTATTACTCAGGATTGCAGCACCTACTCCTCCATAATAACTCCAATATATTATGGATCAACGATCTGTGCAAAAGCCGATTTTTTCCCCTTTCTGTCCCGAAGGAGTATATAGCCTAAAATCACCATTTTAATACTTAAATTTACCATTTAGTACCGGTGGTTTATACTTGCGGGATGAAAAACCACCACATAATCGTAAGTTCTTAGCAAAAAAAAAAACGCTAAAAGTTGTTTGAGAGCAAATTGACACGGAACTGACATAGAGACCCCACCTAAACAATGACGTGGCACATCGTAGGCGGCGGTGGCCATTAGCGGCATTGTGGGTCCCATTATCAGGTCATGCAGACATATCCTCTTCACTCATTGACCGTTGTCTCTCGCTCCATGCCACCACTCGAGCAGAGCCGTCGCTACCACCATGGCAAAGCCATCGACATCGGCCAACGTGCACGACCGCCGCCGACCGTCGTTGGCATGCCCACGGCAACGACTTTTCAAACCATTCCTGGTTAATGGTAAGTTCATTCGGCCCTCTCTCAACATCTAGGGTTAGGGTTTGGATTCGATTCAGGAAATTTTGATTTAGCCTAGATTAATTTTGATTTCATTGCAATCTGTGTTGGGTTAGGATATTAGAGATATGGATAATGCTCCAGATACTTACGACGACCCCACATTTCGCGGGTTAGTGGTGGTTTGACCCGAGGTGTGTTGTGCCCACAAGCTAGAGCAGCTCAAGCGTGTCACGTTTGAACGGAAGAACACAAGCCGTAAATTCTACATGTGTTTAGTGGAGAAAGTAAGGTTATTTTGCGATTTGTCACTTATTATGCAGTGTTTAGTTTAGTGTGAAATGCAGTGTCAGATAAGTGCATCATTTGTAGTTGCAGTTAAATGCAAGAGTATAGTCGAAGTGACTTAGTTCAGCACAGTGTTATTAGTTACATTGATGAGTTTAGTGCAGTATTGTTAGCTACAATGAGATTAATTGTTATATTTGCAGCAAATATTAGTTGTTATAGTTGTAGAAAATATTAGTTAGAGTTGTTATAGTTGCATAAAAGCGTTATTTGGTATATGAATGTTGTATATGCATGTATATGTATGCATTATAAGAAATTGTTGTTTGCAGTGTATAGTTTAGTTACATAGTGATATGTAATTTAGTTAGAAAACATATTGTATGCTAATTTTTGATGAGAAAATATTTGTTATAAGGAATTTAGATAACTGACACCATCTTTATGCATGTACCATATTTGTTCCCAATTTGGATCTTCTCACATCATATTTGTTTCCAATTTATTTTTGTAGGAATTCATAAACGGTGGCTTTGTGTCTTGGTTAAATGGGGAGTGTACAGTTCCACTCCAAAATGCATTAGCTAGACTTGGGAGGATGTAGACGGTGCTAGAATGGATAAGGGGACTGAGAATGCTAAGTTGGTCAAGGAGAGAGCCGAAGAGAAGAACAAGGTGGACAAGAGGTGGACAAGAAATACCCCAATGTGCTAGCTGATGTGAAGAAATTGATGGAAGAATCACAGAAAATTTGATTGAGAATTTTACTAGTGAATATCAGCCAAAAAAGTCGTGTCGCTGTATGAATGACAAAACACCCTTCATCGCCTTGTTAGTGAAAGTTTATTAATGACCTCTTTCACATGAACGTGTGCGTCGTATAAATCACGAAATGACGGTGTGTAAACATATCATAATAACATTGATTATATATTAATGACATTCTTATTCAGTAAATAGTCATCAGATCTATTCTTTAGCTAACGTTTCGTACTTTATATGAACATCTCTGCCGTGTCTCCAGAAATCCCCGTCACTAGTTGAATGAACTATCGACGATGAATGGCCATCGATTTGGTTGTCACTACTAAACATAACCGGAGACCTCAAAGCACCAATCATAGGTGACTCTTTACCAGTGACCGACGGCTATCCCGGGTGTCGTTAGCATTATGCACCCGTCACAAGCAAGCATTTTTTTCCAGTAGTGGGCAGACACACCCACACATGCAAGTGTAGCTGGACTTCACCAAATATCTAAACATCAGGCTGAAAAATATCCAGATCAACATGGCATGGAAGATCTAAGTCGTCGAACAAGGATAGACACATACATCAAAGTTACGCATAGCCTCCAGAGTTGCTTCTCACTTGAGTTTGGTAACTACTCCCTCGGTCCCATACTATAAAATATTATTACAACCAATATATCCGTTTAATGATTGTAACAACATATTATATTACAAATATTCAAGTCATCATGCCAAAGAAGATCGAAGTCATCAAGCAAAAGTAGAGACACGGACATCCAAGTTATGCCCAACATCAAGAGTTGCTTCTCACTTGAATCATCAAGTTTGGAAACTACTCCCTCCGTTCTTTTTAATTGACTCGGATTTAGCATGAAATTATGCTAAATTCGAGTCAATTAAAAAGGAACGGAGGGAGTACTCCCTTTGTTCCATAATATGAAATATTATTACAACCAATATGTCAGTATATTGATTGTAATAAGATCTTATATTATGGGATTGAGGGATACTAGACTCACATATGCCATATATAATTGGCATGAGTCACTGCCTTTATTTGAGAAACATTGACAACTTCAAACTAACGAGGGAATACCTAACTGGATAGGATCAATGAAGCGAGTCAGAACACAAGACCACGGTAGCAAGAAAGGCACTCATGGCTGCCCCTTGACGGGCTTACCCAGAAAGGAGGTGAGCCGACATGGGTGCCCAATCAGACGATCGGAGATCAACGTGGAGCATAAGTTGGTGACCTCATGACATTGTTGTTGACTAGAATCATGGCTGACTTGGTCCTATCATGTAAACTAAAAAGGCAAGTTGCTTATATAAGGCTTGGCTAGAGGTAGAAACCCTAGATTACGTTACCTTCATTCCCCATAGCTCTCGGCTTACTCTCCATCTCTAGCGACTTGTAAACAAATATATCAATACATATCTAGTAGGAAGTAGGTCTTTACCTCCACCATGGATGGCCAAACCTGGGTACATCATGCGTGTGTCAATCCTATCCAGGAGATCCAATATCATCATTGCCTTCCACCTCTTCCAAGCTACCGTGTGTAGCAACTGTCTCGACAATACCGCGACACAAACTGGTCTTCAGAATATGCCATGGCATGCAAGTGATAACACAAACACCAATAAAGTCAAGCCAAGAATATAGCGATATGGTCGAATAACTACATATATGCTACTGAATATATTGCAGAATCATTCCAAGAATTGCATAGAAGTAAAGATACAACTTCAAGACAATCCCACTTGAAGCTTGTCCATAAAGCAACACTTGACAAGAATAAGACTACACTATCAACTATATCCTTGACCTCATTTCTTATCTGCATGGATTAAGATCTTCATTTGTAGCTTTCTAACTAACTTTTGAAGAAATATCATTAGAAATATTTGTTGCATCCAAATAATTTACATATTGTGGCATATCCAGAAATATTTGACACTTGACCTCATTTCTTATCTACATTTATAAAATGGCTAACATGACAAGGTTTTGGCTCCTGATATGTTTTTTCCGGGGGTGCTCGGGATTCTTGGTTACCGCGGTAACCGAGAAATCGTGACCATTCCTGAGCAATTTTAAATACCAAGCTTATTAGGGTTTCTACGGTCTAACATGAGACAATGTTTCGTACTAGTGTAGCGGTATGCCATCCAATCATGTATGGCCTACCAGGTCGCCAGTTAGAACATTGGTGTCCACAATTTTAGCATATTTCTAGAGAGAGAAATAATTCTCAAAATAAAGGACACGGACAGGGAACTCTAACCCTGACATTTTGGAGAGAACTCCAAATAGCAACCGCCATGGTACATCTTCAGACTGTATATCCTATAACAGTACATACTGTTAGCTTGATTTTGGTTTCTCAAATACAAAAGATTAAAAAAAGGGTTTGTTTGAGCGGTAAGCCCATTTACCTAGGTGTTTGTGAAACTTTTACTGGTTGGTAACTGGATTTACCGACTTGTAAGAAACCCTTACCAATTTTCATACCTTCTATTATTTGAAAAACAGGAAAACCCCATATAATGCATAAAGTAGCTCTCGTTATAAGATAAGTTGTCATACAATATCCACGCATAAATGAAGGACAATACACGTCAAAGCAAAAGAATCTATTAAAAGAAGGAATGAAAATATTCAACAACAAACAGTAAGAGGAGCACGACTCTACATGAATCAATCAAGACAAAAGAGAGAGATGCTATACTACACAGAGAATGAAATAAATCAAACGAATAACATATTTGACGCATGTGAGAAGAGATGAGATGGAGAATGAACTTCGAAGAAACACTGTATCCTCAAGCAGCTGCTAGCACAACATCTGAAAGTTCTATAGTTCTAGTAGAATGATATGGAAATTATGTAAGCCAACATACAGATGCAAGCATTGCAATGCAATAGTAAGTTACCAAAAGGATTCAGTTCTCATAAAAGGTGAAAAATCGTCTTATTTCGGAATTTAGTACAAACAAAGTTTGCTACAAGAGAATTAATTAATACCTAGCTACTCCATATCAGTCCATACCTTCTTACAAGGTGTTACGCCTAGAATCAAGGCGGACTTAAGGCCATGTGAAATCTCACTAGACTCGATGACCTCAAACGACTCAGGATCCTGGCCGTCCGGCAGCTCCCAATCGAAATGGCACATCATGTTGGCCAGTGTGAGCTCCATGAGTCGCATAGCAAAGGTAATGCCAGGGCATCCTCTCCTCCCTGCGCTGAACGGTAGAAACCTGGTGTCCTTTCCGCTGTAGTCAAAGGCCTTGCCTAGGAACCTCTCTGGACGGAACTCCTCGGCGTTCTCCCACGACTCACTATCCCTCCCAATTGCCCACGCATTGATTATGACCCAGGTCTTTGCCGGAATATCATAGCCATGTAGCCGAGTGTCCTGGATCGTTTCGTGTTTAATGAGGACCGGCAGTAGTCGCAATGATTCTGTAATGGCCGCGTGTAGGAAGCTCATCTTCTCCAGCTCCTCCTCAAGGACTCCTCCATGTGTACCGGCAGCAACCTGTCTCACCTCTGATTGCACCTTTGCCATTTCTCTTGGATTCTTCATAAGCTGGGCCATCGTCCATTCTATCGCCTTGTAGATCGTGCCGGGGCCTGCTATGAACATGTCCTGCAATTCAAAGAAAGATAAGAATGTTGTGGACATGGTTGTTGATAATTGCCAGTGGTCGTGATGCAATCTACCAATTCTCGGGCTGTGTCTACAAATATCTTAGTCAGCTACTGGTAGCAGCCAATCAGATCAAGAGTTTCTTAATCTTTTGCATTTGCATTCGCAGGATCATGAACTCTCATATGAGATTCTCCGCCGTGACTTCAGAAATAGTTGGGTTTTCCATGGAAAGAAAAACTGTTGTTGGCATAGAAAACTTACCAAAATGAGTGCCTTGGCCTCAATCCGGTCCAGATCGCCATCTTTGATGATTGAGAGCAAGTCGTCCACGAGGTCATGAATCTCACCCTCGCCATCTCCTCGGCTCCTCTCATGCTCTGTAAGCACACCTTCGAGAATACCGTCGAGCTTAGCCGCCATCTTCTTCACCTTTGCGTCGAGCCCCGTCACCCAGTCCAACCACCGTAGGCGCGGGAATAGGTCACTTACCGCCGTTATATGGATCACTTGTGAGAGCTCCTTCATCATGTCGCTGAAAATTTCTGGATCCACACCGCGGAGTTTGTTCCCGAAAGTTGTTTTCAGGATTACCGTGTTGGTTAGGCCGGCGATGAGCTCGGTCAGATTGACGACTCCTCTGTCTTTCCCGGCGTCACGGATCTGTTGCACGAAGCATGCGACCTCCTGCACCCGTAGTGCCCGAAAGGAGTCGACTCTCTTCACGCTGAACATGTGCACGACGGCGATGCGCCGTGACTGGCGCCACTGCTCGCCGTAGGGGCTGAAGGCGATGTCCCGGCAGCCATAAAGCGTGCCGCGGACCGTGTATTTCGGTGTCCGGCTGCAGAAGACCTTGTCCTGGGTTCTGAGCACGGTCTCTGCCACAGACGCCGAGGATACCACGATTGTCGGCATGGAGCCGAGGCGGAGGAGGAACACCGGGCCGTGGCACTGCGCGAGAGCTTGCAGCCTGCGGTGGAGGTAGCCCTGGCCGAGCTGGTGTAGGTTGCCGATGATGGGCAGCCCCCGAGGCGACGGCGGGAGGCGGCCCTTGCGGCCTGACGAGAAGCTTCTAACGATGACGAGGCAGGATACTACGAGGACGAGAGAGAGGACTGTGGTAGAATCAAGCTGAAGAGAATCCATAGCAGAACGGAGAGCTATCGCTGAACAGAAGGAACTTTGGCAGGGGTTTAGTTCTACTACTCTGTTCAGACTTCAGACATAACTTTCTCGAAGGAGAAAAGCTCCATTTTATCGCCGCTCCTGCACACATGGCCACGTCCACGTGGTTGTCTCATTGCAGAAGTAATGCTTTTTCTGAGGGTGCTCCGGAAGTAATGTTTAATGGACAAATTAGTTTTGGCTGTGCTAGGTCTATAGATAGACATTCGAGATTTGTCCAAATCTAGATGTATCTTACATACTACATGTCTAGATATATTTAGATTTAGATAAATCACAGACATTAATTTACAGATGGAGGGAGTATCAAATTTCCTTTATAGCCACGAAGAGCTACTCATTTTGTTGTTTTTCAATTCAACGATCCCAGCTGTCCGCGCCTGCCGTCGTTGCTGCCTCTCGCTACACGGAAAATCGCCGAGCACCGCACGCTCCCGCTCTGCCGCGCGCATGCCCCAGCCGAGCCGCAGCAGCATAGCTGGCTGATTTTGCATGCGTGTGCTGAATGAGATAAGACCATCTCCACAGATGATCCACAGGTGGTAGGTGGGGTGGGGAGAGAGAGGCTAACACGTGCCCGATAGCCACTTTTCCTATAGGGTTCTTTGGAATTTCCGGCATTTGTATTGGGTTCAAAATGACGTGGATTTTTATTGAGAGCGGCGGTGTGCGCATTTTCTCTCACTAGAGCTATAAATCACTGTCACTACGATTTGGAACTCGCTGGTGGAGATGCTCTAATGCAGCCGAGCTCTTTTTTGTTTGCTCGCTTGATTCCTGTTAGACGTATACTAGTAGGACACGTCTAGCCGGTTGTTATTTTTCCAATTAGTAATCCCTTAGGTTGGCAACCAAGTCTCCTTGTATTATATATTCCCAGTTGCGGGACCAATCAATTAAGGGCAACAATTATGTTTGCATTCATGGTATCAGATAGGGTTTAGATCCTCTCCCATGGCACCACAAGATTGCTTCGCTGAAGATCTTGTGGCCACCACCAAACAGCTCTCTCGGCGCTCGCGGCCGCGCTCCCAAGCATCTGCACTCTCATAGCAGTCACCCTCGAGCTTTCCACCTCCAACTACCTCCAATGGTGTGGTATGTTCTCCGACGCCGTTGAAATGTACGCCCTCGACGCTCGTATACTCGAGAACAACTGCCTGCCAATCCCACGCCACAATGGGTTTGGAACAAAACGATCATTCGATCATGGCTTAATAGTGTCGTCGCACCCGAGCTTCTCGCTATGGTCGTCGACACCACCACGCCTTGTGGACGCGAATCTCCAGCATCCACGACAACCCTGACACCCTCTCCTCCTACTTCAAGCAAGAGGTCCACTGTCTCCAACAGGGGTCCATGATCGTGGCTGATTAATGCCGTAAGAAGAAGGTTCTCGCCGATGATGATGAGGGGATCCCACGTGATCCTCCTAGCGTGTTGCCCGATCTTTCACAGCGAGAACTCGGGTAGATAGATACCTCCAATTACGCGCGAAACGCAACCTGAAGTAGGGGATAAATCCAGCAAGCAACGTGATGTAGATCACCACGCCTCAGTACCAAAGCACGACAATCCTTGATGTACACAAGAACCTCCGCAGCAACTATAATAGATAAACGACGGCGCCGTCCCCGGAGGGATGCTTCACCAAGCACACACGCGATAGCGTCTAGACTTCACTCAAACTGGCTCTAACCCTAATCCTAGCCACACCCACCCTTATATGAGGGGGTGGCCGGCTAGCCCCTAGTGGGCCTCTCTACCTTGGTTTGGACAGGCCCAAACCAAACTGATTCAACTCAATAGAATCCCTAATTGGCCCACATATGACCATAGATATAAAATACAATAAATAAGATAACTAGCTAGGTGGAGTCCTGAAATTGGGCTTCACCTTGGCCTTCATGCCCGTATCATCCTCCCCCCCTTCAAGAAGCGTTGTCCCCAACGCGTGAGGGTCTTCTAGAAAAGATGACATGATATGAACATGACACGTCCGCGCCGTCTTCAAGTCTTGTGTGCCTTCCACACCACATCCTCCCTCTCGGCGTGCTTGACTCGATACAGCACTTGGCGCCTCCTTTCTTCTCCACGTGAGCTTGGACTTCGGCACCAATACCTTCTTTTTGTGAGGTTTTGATGAACCCCTGTGTCGCTGAACATGACCCTGCACAAGATGTGTAATGCATGGGCCACATAAATGCCTCACACGGCCATCCTTGCCTAGATGCATCCGCGTTATTGCGGAAAACTGGACTGCAGTACTCCTAGCATGGTAGTGCCGCTGCCCACTGTCTCCACTGACGCGCTCGCCTCCCACTCCTCCCACGCGCATCTGCGCCATATGTACTGAAACACCATCAACACAAACATCATCAGTCTGTATACTGGCATCAACACAAACTGGAACTATAGCACATGCTGCAACATCCACATAAACAACAAGTGTAGCTTCATCCGGCTTGTCACCAACAAGAACTGGCTTGTCATCTACAGGCACTACGCCACAAACCCCCCTGTAGCTACGCATGTCTTCCAACGAATCAGGGATGCGTTTTCCAGGAAACAACTCCCCACTTCCCGTGCTAGAGGATATAAGCCCACGATCTATAACTTCCCCAAATATCCCTTTCCACAAATATTTCCCCGTGACCCCCTTGATCCCATCGTCTCCTTTCTCTTGTATAATGCGTCCCCAAGCAAATCTTCGCCTCCCTCTGCGCCTGGCCGCCGCCACCCCCGCCTTAACATGCCCATGTGAGCATCTCCACCTCGGGCTCTTCTAGTGATCTCTATCATTGTTGCCTGTCTCCTGGTTCAGCAGGTCGTGTTTTGTTCTCCGGACACCGTTATGGCATTCAGATGTCGAGAGTTCGTCAAAGATGTGCAGATGCGAGCAGGGAGAGCCCAACGGAAGTACGGGACTACATAAACCATCCACGAGCACAACTGTGTGTCGAGACACTTCCCGAAGTTCGGCAATCCTATTACAATCTGGTATTTCTATTCTCTCAACCCATCCAATATCAGCAGTCCTTGTTTCAGATCTGTGTGTCTGATCCGTTTTTCATTGTTTCAGGCTATACGTGATTCATTTTTTCAGATCGGCAATCCACGAGCACCACTGTATTTCTGACCCTTCTTTGTTTCAGGCTACGTGATTGGTGGATCAGTGCAGCTCCACCAGCCGTTCCCTCCCCAAACCACAAGCGATCGTTCCCAGGTACCTACCACGAATACCAACTGCCAACCACAGCCCTCACTAGGCTTCATTGTTCCTTTTTACTAATTTTAGTACATGATCTGTTCCCCCAAATTTTACAGATTTCGATTCTAGAATTTATTTGTTCCCTGCGATATGCAAGCTGTGTCTGTAATGCAACTTTTGTTACTATGCATCCATTAATCAGGTAACCAGGCTCTACACGTAATTATTTTGACAACTGTATTCTTGATTCATATGTTTATCTCAATTTTTTAGAAAACGATCCAATAAAATTAGTCATCTGTGACAATGAGGTGCATAGCAATCATTTGATTTTATTTGTGCAGCCCATGTTTCTGTTCTTCTCACATATGCAATAGTTGAATTATCTTACAGACCAGCTTCAGTCTGCCGCTATACATATGCAAAGAATGGAATTTATTAGTTCAAAATAATTGGCTTTTCTTCAATGATTGTGTATGGATGTTAATGGTAGGCAACTTTTGGTGCTTGCCAAGGGAGTAACTAGTTGGATGCATAAATATGGGAACTGTGTCGACTTCTAATCATATATTTATTTAAAAAGTTCTACCAAAGGAAGGAGATGACTAAGAACTAATTAACTTTTAACTCCCAAGATTCTGTATTATATAGTAGGTTGTGCTTGTCTGGTAATCTTTACATGGATGTATACACATTGGTTCTGAAATTTATGTTGGTCTTCTGCTTATGCAGCTTTTCAGATGAGAGGTAAAGCTTCTGTATTAGTGCTCTGCAACTATGAGAAGCTAGGATTGTACAAAAGAAGGTTTCAGAGAGTAATCATGGTATATTGTACGGCCTTTTGATGTCTTTTATCCTGAAGTTGTCATGGTCTCAAATATATCATTTTAGGCATCTCACATATACTAGCGTACATATTAAGTGTGTACATATATCTGAATTTAGTTTCATATGCATTTTTTTAAAATTTGGCTACTTGCGTGCTTCTGATGAAGTTTTTCTATTCTACAGATCTACTATCAATTTCATTTTTACAAGGATGAACACTGAGTCAGCACAAAATAGAAATGCTTACCCAATTACTATGGTGCATTTTTTCTCCTTTAAAAAAAATTCTGTGAAGTATAAAAGGTCTAGTCCAAATAAATGCTTACGAAATGACTATAATACTTCTGTTATTTTAATTCGATCTGATCTACTCATTTAGTCTTCTACTATGTGAACTACAAAAGGTTCAGTCAAAATAACAAAGTCACTAAGCTGCATCATGCAAGTTAGATTAGACTCCCAAGTAAGATTTCCTCAACAGACGCTGCAGCCTAGGAAGATCAGTAGGATTAGGATAGAAGATGTCATCCAAGAATCTGCTAACATAAATATATAATGTATATATATATGACGAAAAGAGTTATCGGTTTCTTGTGGTTTCTTTGACCTTGTTATTCAGAGAAGATAATCATCAAGTTGCTTCCATGTTTATGCAGAAAGATTAATTATCTCATTGCCTTCAACATTTGTTGCAGGTATCTAAATTGTATTATTTTATTAACTTCTTTTTGTCTCGCTAATGGTACCATACTTCTCTCAATTTCTGTTGTTGTTGCAGATTTCAAAATAAATGGATGATGCATGGATGAGATGATGATAAGAAGTTGGAGAATAGTGCTTCTACCACAGTTATACATTATGCTTTGGAATGTCATCTTAGCATATGCACATCTTGTAATCATTGGATCATGTTCTTCGTAAAGCTACATAGTTGATTTAATATATGAGATCATTTTGTTTACTATAGTGTGGCGTGTGTGCACTCTCAGCATTGAACAAATAATGGTTGTGATATATAAGCTACCATTAATTGTTCGGGCTATTAGAAACTCTTCTTGGAGATTGAAATTTCTACCGTATCCATTTTAAAATCCAATTGTGCAGGGTATCCACCAACGCATAGGAAGGGTTGTTAGGCTCTAATGATATACGTTGCTATCTTACAACGCTTCGTCATGCCGTTTACCAACGCATATATATGTGTTGTTGTAGACCATTGCAACGCCACCTACGGCAACGCATACTAAATCCGTTGGTGTAGACGTTTCCAACGCTTATATGGACATTCGGCAACGCTTCATTGCGTTGCTAAATGGGGGGTCCTGTTGTAGTGAGGCATGGATGAAACATCACCAACATCGACGCTCGGAACATCATGCACCTCATGCTGCACTTTAGGTTTATGCAACTTTTCCTTACGCACCACTAACTCCACCTCGAACTTGATATGATCATCACCTATAGGCTTTAAAGTCCGCGGTTTTCCACCATGCATAAAAGAATATGTATTTGCTCTCCCAGCATGTGTCACATTACGATCATGCTACCAAGGACGCTCAAGTAGCAATCCACAAACCTCCAATGGCAACACATAGCATTCTATCTCATCAACATAATCATCAACTGTAAATGGCACATGCACCTTATGAATAATCTTTAGCATACCACAGCTATTCAACCACTCAAGACGTTTAGGTTCAGGAAGACGCCATGTAGATAACCCCAATGCTGCCACCATCGCCTTGCTTATGCCATTAGTACAGCTACCACCATTAATCATCAACTTGCAAGCCTTGCCCTTGATAATACACTGAGTCTGAAACAAACTCCACCGTCGACCCTTGTCAACTGTTTTGCAAGCATCATCTTGTACCTTCTTGAGTTGCATATTCAGCCCACTCAATGGTACATCCTCCTCCATAGTCACAGTAGTGCCCCTGGTATCAGAGTCAGGTTCCTTCTACTCTGAAGATATCACCTCTGAAAGGATCGTATGCCGCACCTAGAAAGTGAATAGGTGCTAACCTTTTTAGTTCTTTTTCAATTGTTTGACACAAAGGTAATTCTCTAGATATGCAACTAAGTGAATTCACCTATATGACAAGGTTATCAACTAAGCAAGATATATACGGAGATAGAGTGGGATAGAGGTAACCGAGAGTGTAGCACGCGTTGACACGGAGATGATTCCCGTAGTTCCCTTCCTTTGCAAGAAGGTACTCTACGTTTGAGGAGTGTGGTTGCTACGCAAGCCAAACCAACAGCCACGAAGGCTTCACTCAGATCTCCCGTGAGCAACGCCACGAAGGCCTAGCCCACTTCCACTAAGGGATTTCCTCGAGGCGGGGCCTTTACAAGGTTCTTGGGGCACACATCCACAACTGAATTGGAGGCTCCCAAATCTGTAACAATACAACAATCAACAACAACACATCAACAACAAATCAACTAGGGAACCAAATAGGAACACTAGCATGAGATCCCTCAAACAAGTGAGGGGGAAATGAAGAACGCTTCGGTGAGGATGTAGATCGGTGGCTTCTCCTTCGAATCCCCAAAGATCAAGAGCTTTGGTTGGGGAGGAAGGAGATCTTGCAAATCTTGACTTTCTTGAGGTGGCTCTAATGGAGGTGGCTTGGCAGAATTCTTGTGTAATGATTGAGCAAGCAACCAAGGTAGAAGAAGGGGGGTATTTATACCCCCTCCCAAAATAGAGCCGTTGCTTCCGGGGCCGGATAATCCGGTCCAAGTAGGGGCCGGATAATCCGCCCCCGGATAATCCGGCCTTCGAACAAAACCGTGACAAAGTCCGCCAAATATCCGGCCCTCGTACAGAGACACATTTCTTCCAGTCCTTAGCCAAAATCGAGGGGGCCGGATATTTCCAAAATATCCGGCCCGGATAATCCGGCCCTGGTACAATACCGGGACATTATCCGGCAAATGTCCGGCCCCTTACTGCTGCTTTCCGTCGAAGACTTAGCCAAAATCAGGGGGCCGGATATTTCAAGAATATCCGGCCCGGATTATCCGGCCTGGCCAAACTTTTCCTGTTGCTTTTTGACAGATCGACCAAATCCAACACACGCAAATATGAAACTATGTAATCCCTGTACCACTTAATCAAGCATTAGTGTATCACATATATTGACATCAAACATACAAAACATAATGTGAGAGATGTTCTTTCAATCTCCCCCTTTTTGGTGTTTGATGACAATATACGGATTTGCAAAGGAATCACAATAGAGACAAGCATGATGGCAAAACATAGAGGCACTCCCCCTACATGTGTGCATATAAGTAGTTTGCATTTGAATACAAATACACAACACATAGGAGTATGGTGCCTCAACACAAGAGATATCCAACATGAGCTCTAACAAAAGACATTGACACATATGAAGTTGAGATAGGATGCAAGAAATCATACCCATGTGTAGATATAAGATACGGAGATATAACATCACACATAATATAGCATCCTTGATCTCAACATATAGAAATCCGAAAACCATAACAATGTCTCACACTTAACAATGTCTCACACCACATAGCACATAGTTTTAAACGACACAACCAAAGCAAATAGTGCAAATACGAGGGAACACAAGCAATAAAGGAATGGTAAACGCAAATGCTTGTGCCCAAACCATGCAAATCCCCGAGATAGTTCCTAATAGAACACTTCTCCCCCTTTGGCATCGAAACGCCAAAAAGGGACAAGCGCGATGCTACTCGTCCCATGGGAATCACTCGGAGGCATAATCATCATCGGACTCGTCTGCCGCTACCTCTTCATCCTCATCCTCATCAGTGTCAGGAGCATCCGGGGAGCGGCGAGAGGTGTTGGTCCTTTTAAGGCAGTCATCAAGTTCACTCCATGGAACCTGTGCAGAGTGCCAAGCACTGTAACCCTGGTGAGCTGGAGGCTGAGGCGGGGGTCCTTGATCACCACTGAGCTTGTGAAGAATAACCGCCTGAGTGTGCTTAATTTCAGAACGCTCTCGGCTAGCAGCATAGTTTTCCTTGTGTATCTCGATGTTCATGCACAAGATGTGACGCTGAAACCAACTAAGCCGGCTCACTTGCTTCTTCATAGCCGGGACATCAGGGTGACGAGCAGGAGCAAAGCCACTGGAGCGAGCATCATGCATGAAAGTGTCAGGAGCAGGTACGGCTGAAGAAACTGGCTTAAGCTTGTAGGGCTTCTTGACATGGTGCTTCACCAAAGGATACCCACTTATGTCTTCACCAACCTTAGCAACAGAGTTGTTGATGAGAAGCTGAATGTAGGGAGCATAGGGTATGGTGGTCCGGGAGACCATGGCATCATGGATCTCATGGAAGATAAAGTCCATGATATCAAGAGTGTAGTCCCGTTCTTCATTATCATCACGAGCACACTTATAGCTGAGGTGCATAAGATCCACAAGGGTTCCCCGAAGAGCATCATTGTTGCCACCACTTGGGCAAATGGTGGCCCGAAAGAACCGAAGCAACTGACTGTATATGGGAAGCAGCCCCTTAGCTTGACCAATCTTTCCCGCTGAGGTGTAGAGATGCACAAGAGCATTCTTATCTGTCTGTTGTGGTCCATGAAGTCGACGACCCCCATCAACAGGAACTCCAAGAACACCAGCAAACTGACGCAGAGTGGCACTGCAGTGAGTGGAGCCAGTCATCCATTCCATGGTGTGTTCCTCATCTTTCCTGATTGCCAAAGTGGCAAAGAACTGCTTCACCAAAGCTGGGCTAAAGTCACACTGAATCTTCATGATATCATGCAGGCCCAACTTTCCAGCTACCCAGATAGCATCTTCAAAGTGATCGTTGACTGCCAGAATGTCCACATTGATAGCTTGCATGGGTCTCAGATTCTTCATGGGCTCATAGATGTCCATGAAGATGAACTCCTGCTCAGCGCACCAATATCTCCTGCCCGCTATGTCTTCATCCCTTGGGACATCATCATACCAGTTCTTCTGACGGATAGCGGAGTAAGAAACTGGGTCCATGGTCTTGTAGTTCTCCCTCACTTCCTTGTTCTTCCGCCTTGAAGTGACGGACTTGCGAGGTGCATTGGTGGCAAACTCATCACTAGATCGATCATGCCTTGGGCGTCTCCGACCACCCCGAGAAGCACCACCTGTGAGAAGCAAAGGCGGGTAGCAAAGGAAAGGTAATGCTCATAAGTCATGTAAGATACAGTAATATACTCGAGAAACATGCAAACAAGTCGGTACATATCTAGACATGATAGATTGAAGCAAACTGCAGCGGCGATGAAGCTCCAGGCCGGATAATCCGGGGTCCCCTGGGGGCGGATAATCCGGCCGGGCCGGATAATCCGGCCGGCTCGAGGGCGGAAAATCCGGCCCTTCGAGATGTGCAGTTTTCCAATCAAAAACATGTCTAAAACAAGATCGGCCTCATAGCATGCAAGAGGAGTACACTACACACGATTTGGAACAACTAGACACCAATTCCACCAAGAAAATAGCACATATAAAACACAACATCTAGGGTTAGAGATTGTGAATCATACCCACATCCATTGTGGAAACCGCTTGGAGGAGAAGGTAGCTAGGGAGGAGATCCACCCGATCCACCCAAGAACTCCGAGAGGGGGCGGACGGAGCGGCTCCGGCGAGGAGGAGGAACTCCGGCGGCTTGAGGAGGGAGGAAGGGGGCGCGTGGGGGAACTGATTGGTGAGCCAACCGTTCACCCCGCGGCCTCCCTTAGTCCTCCCGCAAAACGCCCAGGCCGGATAATCCGGCCCAAAGTGAGGGCGGATAATCCGGCCGGGCCGGATAATCCGGGGCACCAGGGGGGGCGGATTATCCGGTGTTCTGGAAAATTCCAGAATACCGTAAATCCAGCTTATCTTTAGTTGGATATTTGCGAACCCATATGTGATGCAATATACTTATCACGTCATATATGAGATGCATATTTACCAATAAGATGGGGCAACCTAGATCATCCGACCGAGAAACCTCAAACTCCAAGTTTTTACCAAACATGACAAATGAGCAAGATGGAAGTGGTTTGTTGGAGAGGTAGGCTTAGGTTTAGAGAGTTCAAACTGTTAATGGTACATGATCACTTAAGTTTGCAAGATATGAGCAAATAAGGCCAAACTTGAGTGATTTCCCATAAGAACATGGAGTTGTCAAATAAAAGGCGATAAGACTCAAATAACTCCAACTCTTCACAAAGAAGAGTGTGGTGGCCTAGGCCACCATATATGAGTGTTATGGCATGGCACCGCGAAGATGTATCTTGGGCCCAAAACCACTACTCATCATTGAAGCTCACATATCATTATATGATATAAAGAGAATGATTTCTTTTAATGTTGGCATTATGGGGGGAGGGATAGCTCAATAGTTTAAACCGCACTCCCCCTATTTCCATGCCCACATCTAAACCAAATAAAGTTTTGAGACAAAGGTGTGTTTGCAAGATGGTCAAGCTATACTCCTTGAATCAATGATATTTAGCTCATTCCTCAAATAAGAGAACCTTGCTTCATCAAGAGGCTTCGTGAATATATCGGCAAGTTGATCTTTGGTAGGAACATAGATGAGCTCAATATCACCACGGGCAACATGATCCCTAATGAAATGATTCCGGATCTCAATATGCTTCGTTCTTGAATGTTGCACCGGATTATAGGCAATCTTGATGGCACTTTCATTGTCACATAATAGAGGCACTTTGTCACAAATGACACCGTATTCCTTTAAAGTTTGCCTCATCCATAACAATTGAGTGCATCCACTTGCGGCGGCAACATATTCGGCTTCGGCGGTGGAGAGAGATATACAATTTTGCTTCTTAGAAGACCAACACACCAAGGACCTACCAAGGAATTGGCAAGCCCCGGAAGTTGATTTCCTATCATCCTTGTCACCCGCCCAATCCGCATCGGTATAACCATTGAGAATAAAACTTGAGCCCTTGGGGTACCAAATACCATATCTTGGGGTATCAACCAAATATCGAAAGATTCTTTTGAGAGCCATCATGTGGCTCTCCTTAGGAGAAGCTTGATACCTTGCACACACACCAACACTCAACACTATGTCCGGTCTAGATGCACAAAGGTAAAGCAAGGATCCAATCATGGAGCGGTATACCTTTTGATCCACCTCTTTACCATTGGGATCAAGTGCAAGATGACATTTGGTGACCATAGGAGTGGCCACACCCTTCAACTCGGTCATCTTGAACCTCTTGAGCATGTCTTGGAGATATTTTGCTTGATTGATGAAGGTTCCCTCTCTCAATTGCTTGATCTCAAAACCAAGGAAGAACTTCATCTCTCCCATCATAGACATCTCAAACCTATCGGTCATAAGCTTTGAAAATTCATCATTGAAAGCTTTGTTAGTGGAGCCAAAGATAATATCATCAACATATAATTGGCAAACGAAAAGCTCCCCATTAACCCTCTTAGTAAAAAGAGTGGGGTCGATTAGCCCAACATCAAACCCACGGTCTACCAACAATTCTTTAAGGTGCTCGTACCAAGCTCTAGGAGCTTGTTTGAGACCATAAAGTGCTTTATCAAGCTTGTAGACATGGTTAGGAAAGTTGGGATCCTCAAACCCCGGGGGTTGCTTAACATAAACCTCTTCATGCAAAGGACCATTAAGAAATGCACTTTTAACATCCATTTGTTGTAACTTAAAGTTATGATGCGATGCATAAGCAAGAAGGATACGGATGGACTCAAGACGAGCCACGGGAGCATAGGTCTCTCCAAAGTCAATCCCTTCAACTTGAGAGAAACCTTGAGCCACCAATCTTGCCTTGTTCCTCACAATATTCCCAAACTCATCTTGCTTGTTCTTGAATATCCACTTAGTGCCTATAACATTGCGGCACTCCTTTGGCTTCTCTACTAAGGTCCACACTTTGTTGCGCTTGAAGTTGTTGAGTTCCTCATGCATGGCATCCACCCAATCCGAATCTTCAAGGGCTTCAAATACTTTCTTGGGTTCCACAACGGAGATATACGCATGATGATTGCTAAAGTTAGCCAATTGCCTTCTTGTGGAGACCTTTGCTCGAACATCACCAAGGACCTTGTCATGAGTGTGTCCACGAATTTCAAGGATCCTATCTCTTCTTGCTAGACGACGGGCCTCGATCTCCTCCTTGGTCTTTCTAGGCCTTGGAGGTGTCACTTGATCAACTTGATCATTTGGGTCCCCGTCTTGACCTTCAATTTGAGCTTCCTCAATTTCTTGAGAATGCTCAACCTCATGTGCTTGATCTTGGACAATGTTTGGTGAGGTGCAAATATCAAATGGTTGATCTTGAATGCTTGGTTGATCTTGTCCTTGATCTTGTACATGAGAGGGAGGGTTTTCTTCTTGTTCTTGGGTTGGTGCATCATTAGCTTCACTTGATGGGGTTTGTTGATGTTGAGAGGATGAGGGCTCCACCGTGGTAGAGCATAGTCCTTCCCGAGACGCCACACCGTGTCCCTCAATGGGGCGGAAAAATCCCACACCCATTCTTACTATGGCATCTTGAGGTATTTCATCACTGCACATACATCAACTTGCCCCACTTGGGAGCCATCATTTTCTTCGAACTTCACACTACAAGATTCAATGATAATCCCGGAGGATACATCAAAGACTCTATAAGTGTGAGATTCGGCACCGTAACCAACAAATATACCCTCCAAAGCTTTAGGAGCAAATTTAGACAAACGAACTCCTTTGATTTGGTAGAAACACTTACAACCGAACACCTTGAAGTATGAGATATTAGGCTTGTTGCCGGTGAGTATTTCATATGGAGTCTTGTTCAATCCCTTGCGGAGATAGAGCCGGTTAGAAGAATGGCAAGCGGTGGAGATGGCTTCGGCCCAAAAGTTATAGCGGGATTTATACTCCGCCATCATAGACCTTGCCATATCCATAAGAGTCCGGTTCTTCCTCTCCGCAACACCATTTTGTTGAGGGGTGTAAGCAGCGGAATATTGATGACGAATCCCCTCATCACTAAGAAAATCATTGAGTGTGTAGTTCTTGAACTCGGAGCCGTTGTCACTTCTTATTGCCTTAATGAGGAGGTTGTGTTGGCGTTGCACCTCGGTGGCAAAGTCAATGAATATTTGTTGAGTCTCATCTTTCGTCTTGAGAAAGTAGACCCAAGTGTATCTTGAGTAATCATCAACAATCACCAAGCAATGTTTCTTCGCACCAAGACTTGCATGAGTAACGGGACCAAAGAGATCCACATGAAGGAGCTCCAAGATCCTCTTGGAAGAGATGATAGTCTTGCTTGGATGCGGAGAGTCATGCATTTTGCCTTCAACACAAGCCCTACAAACACGATCTTTGGCAAAAGAAACACTTTCCATTAGTCCCACAATATGGTTCCCCTTGTGAAGACTTTGCAAAGTTCTCATGTTGACATGGGCTAGGCGGCGATGCCACAACCAACCCACATCCGCCTTTCCGAATAGGCACATCGCACTTGAAGTGGTGGTCCCCGAAAAGTCCACCACATACAAGTTATGTTCGCGATACCCAACGAAAGCGACTTTTAGAGTCTTGCTCCACAAGAGGACCACAATATCATTATCAATAAAGACGGCGAAACCCATCTTGCCAAGGGCGGAAACGGAAAGTAAATTGTAACCAAGGGTTTTGACAAGCATGACATCCACAAGTGTTATGTTGTGTGCAACCACAACCTTGCCAAAACCCAATACCTCGGATGTAGAATTATCGCCAAAGGAGACGGTGATATTGTTTATGTTGGGCCTCAACTCCTTGACGAGGTTCTTGCCGCCGGTCATATGACTTGTACATCCACTATCAAGTACCCATTTTGAACCTCCGGCGGCATAGTCCTACATGAGATCAATTCTTGGATTTAGGTACCCATTTCACAATGGGTCCTCTTTTGTTAGCAACAAGGGTCTTTGGGACCCAAATAGACCAAGCAACATAACCATCATATGGGCCTACATATTTAGCATAAACATCACCATAATAATCTTTAAATAACACATAGTGAGGGTTAGCATTTCCCGCATTATCATCATTAGTGGTGTTGCCCTTAGGGGCTTCACCATTGGTGATATCTTTCTTCTTCTCTTGTGCGGGCTTGGCCTTTTGCTTGTTTGCCTTCTTTGCCTTGGCATTGTAACCAAGGCCCTCCTTCCCATTGTTTGATCTTTGCTTACTCAAAAGATCATCCAAAGAAAGTTTACTTTGGGGAGAGGAGGCCTTAGCAAGTTCATCCTTCAACCTAGCATTTTCCTCAACAATATTTGCATGATCACAAGAAGGAGTAGAGGAACTAGGCACATCATATGAAGCAAGCCTAATTTGAAGTTGCTCATTTGACTTGGATAGGAGAGAGTATTCACTCTTCAAAGCTTTGTGAGCTTTGTCTAGTTCATCTAGATCCTTCACAAGTTTCTCATGATCAACACCAAATTGGGCCTTTTCCTTTTTAAGCAATTTAGCCTTAGCCCTAGCATGATCTCTAGCTTTAGTGAGCTTGTTAATTTCATCTTGAGGCTCTTCAAGATTTTCTAGCCTCTCCTCAAGAGAGGCTATAGTTTCTTGACTTTCCTCAAGGGCATTTTTAAGAGCATGGATTTCAAGAGAGTCTTCTCTCTCTATTTGACCCTTTTTCTCAAGCATATCAGTTTGTTGAGCTAAACGAGACATGAGATTTGAAACATGCTTTTTGTTGATACCTTGTAGGTTAAGCAAGAATTCATCAAATTCTAGCAATTCTTGTTTTACTTTTAGACTAGCATCATCAACCCCTAGATCACTTGATATGTTAGGCATAGAGGGGCTAGGAGATGATACCTCGGAGGATTTGGCCATGAGGCAACTTTCTTCCTCCACATGAATGATCTCATTGGGGGATTCACTTGGTGATGAAGAGTTAGTGGAGAGGGAGGCAAGAGCGACCAATCCATTAGAGGTTGCATCTTCTTCATCATCACCTTCATCATCCCCGGAGGAATATTCTTCTTGAGTTGATAGCACAATAGATGTGTCCAAGGAAGATGTTGCCATGAAGCAATGTGCATTCTTGATATGAGGATTCTCATTGGGGGATTCAAAGAGAGATGAAGAGGGAATGTTGGTAGTGACAATGGCGGCCATTTCTTTTGAGCTTCCTTCTTCATCATCACTAGAGCTCGCAACTTCATCGGAAGAATATTCTTCCCTAGTCACTAGCATGACTTTTGGGTGCCTCTTGCCCTTCTTCGTCTTGTTGTTGTAGAACTTCTTGTTGGGGGCTTTTAAGTATTTGCCCTTTGATTCTTTGCTCTTGTCCTTGGGAATGAGCCTTCCATTATGAAGCTCTCTATTTTCATAGGGGCATTCGGCAATGAAGTGGCGCTTGTCATCACAATTGTAGCATGATCTTGTCTTTGGACCAAAGCTAGTGAACCCACTCTTGTGGTTTCTCTTGATGTTGTCTTCCTTGGCCTTGGAGGGATCAACCCAAAAGGACTTTGCATGGAAGGCCATGTGATCATGATAGTGGCATTCCAAATCTTCCGGATAGGACATACTCCAAGATGCCCTATATTGCTCTTGAGGATGCACTTCATCTAAGGGGTTGACCACCAAGGCAAGATTGTTCCCTTTTGACATACCAATGGCACGATTGAGAGAGTCATGAGAGTTTTGCTCGAGCACCTTGAGGGCTTGCATCTCGTGCACGGATCTTGAGAAGAGAGAGAGGAATAGCATTCTCTCCCAACAAGGGTCTTGACATCAATGGGTACATATGGCATCATGCATTCAATGTACTTCTCCTTGATCCAAGAGTCATTGATGTGGGTGGCACCAATAAGACGGAAGTCATCGGCAACAATGAGGAGTCTTGAATACATGTCTTGATGATCTTCATCCGGTAGCCTCATGAATCCTTCGGCTTTATTCTTAAGAGCATTATACTTGTTCCTTCTCGTGCTCTCACTTCCAATGCAACTAGCGGCCAACCCATCCCAAGCTTCCTTGGCGGTGGTGTAGTTCCGAACACGAGGCAAATCCTTTGTCCCCACACTAGTTTGAATCATGTGCAGGGCGGTGTTGTTGAGTTGACTATCAACCGCTTCTCTTCTAGTCAACTTGTCGGGGTTGTAAGGTTTGAAGCCTTCTTGGATGATTCTCCAAAGTTCATTGGAGGCACTGCAAACATGAGAGCGAAACTCAAATCGCCAAGTATTGTAATTTTCAATGGAAAACTTAGGTGGGTCTCCCCGAATGTTCAAATGAGGATGGGGAACCGGTATATCGGGAGATTGAAAAGGTGGAGCTACTCGATTGTAGCTCTCACCTCCACTAGTATCCCTAGGAGATGCAATGGGAGATTTGTTAGTGTTTAAGTTATCACCTTCCACGGGTTTGGTAGAAGAGGGTGGTGCCGAAGCACCTCCCTCTACTGACACACCCGCGTCCTTTACCTCTATACTAGGAGCCATGGGACGGGCCGGAGCCAGAAGCTCGGCAATCATCTTTTTCATGCTTTCCATTTGGGCTTCCATTTTGGTTTCCATGAAGGACTTCAACGAATTGAATTCTTCCATGGAGACCGTATTGGCGGCCCCATCCGAGGGCTCCTCGTTTGCCATACTCTTAGGCGGTTAAGCCCGAAATAAGAGCCGAGGCTCTGATACCAATTGAAAGGATCGTATGCCGCACCTAGGGGGGGTGAATAGGTGCTAACCAATTTTAGTTCTTTTTCAATTTAGGTTTGACACAAAGGTAAATTCTCTAGATATGCAACTAAGTGAATTCACCTATATGACAAGGTTATCAACTAAGCAAGATATAGCTACGCAATATATAGGAGATAGAGTGGGATAGAGGTAACCGAGAGTGTAGCACGCGTTGACACGGAGATGATTCCCGTAGTTCCCTTCCTTTGCAAGAAGGTACTCTACGTTTGGAGGAGTGTGGTTGCTACGCAAGCCAAACCAACAGCCACGAAGGCTTCACTCAGATCTCCTGTGAGCAACGCCACGAAGGCCTAGCCCACTTCCACTAAGGGATTTCCTCGAGGCGGAAACCGGGCCTTTACAAGGTTCTTGGGGCACACATCCACAACTGAATTGGAGGCTCCCAAATCTGTAACAATACAACAATCAACAACAACACATCAACAACAAATCAACTAGGGAACCAAATAGGAACACTAGCATGAGATCCCTCAAACAAGTGAGGGGGAAATGAAGAACGCTTCGGTGAGGATGTAGATCGGTGGCTTCTCCTTCGAATCCCCAAAGATCAAGAGCTTTGGTTGGGGAGGAAGGAGATCTTGCAAATCTTGACTTTCTTGAGGTGGCTCTAATGGAGGTGGCTTGGCAGAATTCTTGTGTAATGATTGAGCAAGCAACCAAGGTAGAAGAAGGGGGTATTTATACCCTCCCAAAATAGAGCCGTTGCTGCTTCCGGGGCCGGATAATCCGGTCCAGTGGGCCGGATAATCCGCCCCGGATAATCCGGCCTTCAGAACAAAACCGTGACAAAGTCCGGCCAAATATCCGGCCCTCGTACAGAGACACATTTCTTCCAGTCCTTAGCCAAAATCGAGGGGGCCGGATATTTCCAAAATATCCGGCCCGGATAATCCGGCCCTGGTACAATACCGGGACATTATCCGGGCAAATGTCCGGCCCCCTTACTGCGCTGCTTTCCGTCGAAGACTTAGCCAAAATCAGGGGGCCGGATATTTCAAGAATATCCGGCCCGGATTATCCGGCCTGGCCAAACTTTTCCTGTTGCTTTTTGACAGATCGACCAAATCCAACACACGCAAATATGAAACTATGTAATCCCTGTACCACTTAATCAAGCATTAGTGTATCACATATATTGACATCAAACATACAAAACATAATGTGAGAGATGTTCTTTCAACCTCTCCCTTAGTGACTGTCGGTACTGTACCAACCTCCTGAATAAGAACTATGCACTTGCCAACTTCCTCTATTGCATGCACAACGCCGGACGGCTGCTCACTTGCCTCCATATATGGTAATACGAAACCATCACGAAGAGTTTTTTTGAAGTCCTCCCAAGTATAAGAAAAGTCTCCTCTTTCAACCGCATCACACCACCAATGGTCTAACTCCTCGTCCACACGCCGGTGTGCAAGAACAAATGCCTTATACCCACTGAACTTCCCATTGTATATGCGACATCGATTGAAACCCAGTTCCATGTGCTTCTCCCAGTCTTCATACTCCTCAACTGTCGCGAGATGGTGTAAATACCAATGAATCTTGGATGCATGCCATTGTATTCCCTTGCGACATCAAGATAGTCGTTGAAGACAGCACTGGATTTCTTGCCAAGAGAACACCGTATGCCAAGAATATCGCACGGAAAATCCGTCGTGAAATACGGCTGAACCATCGGTCGGGGAGCTGGACACGCCGGCCTGGGAACCGGTGTGTCCGGCCAGGGAGGCGGTTGAACCTGCCTGGGAGCCGGCTGATCCGGCCTGTCATCCGGTCCAGTGGCCGGTCTGACCGGGTTGTGCACCGGGCTGACGTGCGGATCTCCCAGTAGAGCCCTTGGAACTGATCCGGTTGGCACCGGCCTCGGGTTTGGTTTTGGCCGGGTTGGCCGGCCTGGGGTCCGGTCTGGCCGGGTCTGGCACCGGCCCGGCCGGTCCTGGAGCCGGTCGACCGGTCTGGGCGCCGGATCCTGTCGCGATTTGCCTTCTTCTTCCCGACTCCAAACACAAAAAATCGTGATTTTGTCACCTGGAACAACCATTGATGATAGGCAAACTGCACCACAAGAGCACCAACCTTCCTCCAACCAACCTCCCTCAACCTAGAGCCAATCTCCTCCGATGCAAACTGATCCGATGAGATCGATCAACACAACCTCTTCGTGAGCAACCCAAAAATCTGATACCACATGATGAAGGGATCCCACGTGATCCTCCTAGCGTGTTACCCGATCTTTCACAGCGAGAACCCGGGTAGATAGATACCTCCAATTACGCGCGAAACGCAACTTGAAGTAGGGGATAAATCCAGCAAGCAACGTGATGGAGATCACCACGCCTCAAGACCAAATCACGACAATCCTTGATGAACACAAGAACCTCCGCAGCAACTATAATAGATAAGTGGCGGCGCCGTTCCCGAAGGGATGCTTCACAAAGCACACACGCGATAGCGTCTAGACTTCACTCAAACTGGTTCTAACCCTAATCCTAGCCGCACCCACCCTTATATGAGGGTGTGGCCGGCCAGCCCCTAGTGGGCCTCTCTAGCTTGGTTTGGACAGGCCCAAACCAAACTGACTCAACTCAATAGAATCTCTAATTGGCCCACATATAACCATAGATATAAAATACAATAAATAAGATAACTAGCTAGGTGGAGTCCTGAAATTGGGCTTTACCTTGGCCTTCGTGCCCGTATCAGATGAGCGCAATGCGCTAAGCACGACCATCAGTGACAAATGCCTTGTCTAGAACACGCTCAGCGGTCTCGGGTCTCAGCTTGCATACATGCGCATCGTAACCCTAAAACAACGCTCCTACCATCATTCCTTAATGTGCGCTCGTCTCTTATGCTCGATGAGCTAACGATGCAGCAGCCTGAGTCAGCATCTTCGCCTATGTCTTCCTTGATGCTCGCGGAGCTCCCACGCCTCCACCAGTGCATGGTTCTGCTGGAAAAGATGTCCTTCCCATACACGGCCCCACAAAACGGCAAAGCCGAGCGTGTCATTCCTTGTACCAATAATATGGTGGGTTCGCTACTTTTCCAAGCCAGTATGCCTCGAGTGTATTGGGCTGAATCTCTTCACACTGCCACGTTTTTATTCAACCTTCACCCCACCAAAACCCTTCGGCATCACACACCTCACGAGGGCCTATCAACCCTCTCGACTAACTCCGCGTTTTTGGGTATCTATGTTATCCTAAGATATCTGCTACAGCTCACAAACTAGCTCCTCACACACCCGCATATGTCTTCCTAGGGTACTCATCTAATCATCACGACAATCGCTGCCTTGACCTTGCCACTCATAAACTTAGAATCTGTCTTTCTCAATGTACCACCCATCCTATCGAGTCCTAGTTCACGTCCACCACCACCTCAAAATCCTCAAGTCGAGCCACCCACCCGCCACCACCTTCCCATCCGCACATGGTCTTGGCTTCGGTCGGCCCTCCACTCGGCAATAATACTCATATCATGTACACTCAAAAAATGTGGCATGTCTAGGCCTGTTGATCGCCTCAATCTACTTGCTGATGACCTTAACCCACTTCATAAGAGCAACCGCAATGCTCTGAAGGATCCTCACTAGCATTCTGCAATCGTCGGTGACCCCATCGAAGATCATCAACATCCTCCTCGTCGGCCTCAGTGACCGTTTCAAGAAGCATGCCTCTTCCATCCCCATGATACGGCCGCTTCCTTCCTTCATCGAGGTTCGCTCCATGCTTTGGTGGGCTGATCGTGATCAATCCGATAAGGATGCCCGCCCTTAGGTCTTCGATGTCGTTGTTCCACGTCAACTTGCACCACCACTACCTCCTCCAACGACGGCGCCCCCACCACTAGCAGGTTGGCGTCCTAGCCCTAACTATCGCGGCACGCCGAACATGCTACTCCAACATACGCTCTTCCGGCGTACACTGCAGTGGTGGTGCAGGTCAACCTGCAGTGTACGCTGAACATGCTACTCCAACATATGCTCCATGCGGTGCTCCATTATCCCACTACGTACCCCGACGGTGGTGCCGACTACAAGCCCCCACCGGCTTTGCTGCCGACAACGGCACATCATCCTGCACTCCTGCCTACACCAACCTTAACCTCGACACCGAGATGGGATCAAGCTGCCTTTTTTCAGGCCATGAATAATCTCACTTCTCAAGGAAACTCAGGTGCGGATTGGTTTTTTGATTCCGGCGCTTCTAGTCATATGCTTCTAGTCATATGTCTGCATCTAGTAATGTGTTGACTTCTTATACCAAACCTTCCTTTTTTTCCTTCTATTACACTCTGCAATGGTTCCTCTATTCCGATTTATTGTGTTGATAAAGATCAAATTCTTTCTCCTACCAAACCACCGCTTCTACGTGATGTTCTTGTTGCTCCAGCTCTCATTAAAAAGCTACCTTCTGTTCGCCAATTTATTCGTGATAATCTTGTTTATGTCGAGTTTGACCTCTTTGGTATATCTGTGAAGGCGTATCTGACCAAGGCCGAGATCGCACGCTTGATTTATACTCCCTTCATGGTGTCCCTGTCGGCGCTCCTCCCACGTTTATGGTGGCCTCAGTTGATCTGTGGCACCAACGACATCGGATAATGTTGTTTTATCGTCTCTACATAGTGAATTTATTAAACCTTGTAATCGATATTCTCATAATTCCTCGCTTTGTGAGTTTTATCAATTAGGCAAACATGTTTGTCTCCCCTTTAGTTCCTCTAGCTCCACCGGTACTTATCCATTTGAATTACTACATTGTAATATTTGGACATCTCCAGTGTTTCCGGTTTCAAATATTATCTTATCATACTCGATGATTATACACACTTTGCTTGGACCTTTTCCTCTACGCACCAAATCCGCTGTACACACACTTTTTCTAAATTTCCAACACTATGTTTCTGTCCACTCCTACCCTTGCCAATCATGTAGGTCTTCCACCAAAATTCCTTGATGGTCACAAATAAGGACCTCGCGCTTGGTTCCAATGTTTTCCTTCCTTCATTCGCACTATTGGTTTTCCTCTCTATCCGAGACTTCTCTCTTTGTTTACCAGCATAATTCCGATATCTCCTACTTGCTTCTTTGTGTCCATGATGATATTCTTACTGCATCGTCTCAAATCTTTTTAGATCACATTTTACTCTTCTTGAATATGAGTTTTCTATGATTGATCTTGGTCTCCTCCACCATTTTAGGGCATTGCGGTTCTTTGTGATTCTTTTGGTCTTTTTCCTTTCCCAAGGACAATACATTCTTTATCTACTCTCTCGTATTAGTATGCTTGATTGCCAACCTTCTCGCACTCATGTCGATACTACATTCAAACTTTATATCGATGGTGAACCATATTCTGATGCTACTATTTATCGTAGTCTTACTGGTGCTCTTCAATATCGCACTATTACTTGTCCTGAAATTTACTTTCCTTTCCAATAAGCTTGTTTATACATGCATGATCCTCGTCTCCCTCACTTCAACCATGTCAAACGCAACTTAGACATCTCAAAGCCACTCTTGAGAACGGTTTTCATATCAACAATTCTCCTCCTACTTCTTTGACGGCACCTCTCATGCATACTGGGCTGGTTGTCCAGATACTTGTAGGTCCACATCTGGATTTTGTTTTTTTCTTGGTAACAATTTGATTTCCTGGTCCTCTAAAAGACAGGTTACGTTATCCTGCTCGTCTGCTGATGCTGAGTACCGTGATGTGGCACATGTTGTTGCCGATACTATTTGGCTTTGTTAGTTATTATCGGAGCTGCACTGTCCTATTGAGAAAGCTACTATTATTTATTGCGACAACATTTCAGCTGTCTACATGTCTGAAAATCATGTTAAACATCGGCGGACCAAATATATTGAGATTGGCATTTACTTTGTTCAGGAAAGGTTGCACTAGGACAAGTGTGTGTTCTTCATGTTCCATCGACTGCTCCATTTTTCTAGTATCTTCACCAAGGGGCTTGCCACTCAACCATCCATTGATATTTGATTCAGTCTCAACGTTGTTGAACCCCACGTTGATGCTGCGGGGGATGTTAGATTATTCATATTACTTGTAATCCAAGTTAGGGTTAGGGTTAGCTGTTCGGTTTGTATCTCTATATAAACACTTGCATGGTGCCTCAAATTATTATCGATTATTGTTCTATTCAATATTTTATGGTGGAAGGTGGGGTAGACGGTGCGTGGGTGAAAGGGGTGGTGCGCAATGATAGCTCTCTCGAGGTTCGTGGTGATGACGAACGGAATGGGTCAATGGGCTTTTCTTGGGGTGAGTGGGATGTTTCCGTTCGGGCGGATCGAGTGCCAAGATTGTTAGGTTTCAGTTAGGATCAACCCATACGAACGCATAAGCTTATTTGCTAGTAGATAATAAATACGAGACATGTTTTGAAGAACGGAGGTAGTAGCAATTTCGTGTGCATTCGTCCTTCTAATATTGGTCAGATGATGAGCAAACAATACGTTGACCAATTTTCCCTTTGCCAATGGTCAGATGACTTTCCAAACTCTTGATAGCGAAAGTAGCTTCAGGATCAAACAGAGCATACAGCTAAAGGTTTCCAGCGACCCACGAAGTATGCGAGCCTTCCGGCCATCTTCCTGCTCCTGCTCCCTGTTGCATCAGTTCAGCACCATCACAAATTTCATCGAGGAATCGACAGCATCAGTGCCACACAACACGTACTGACACGACGCAACGTCAAGGCGAACGCGAACCGGTTCTTTTCCATCCTCCCCCACGGTTACAATCCATGAATCTTCCACGAAAAACACACTCGACTTCATGCCATTTTACCTTTGCCATCACCCTGACCGGTGATGGTGACGCCGCTGGCCGCTGCGGCCAGCCACGTCACGGTGCTTGTGTTGGAAGTTAATCATTCAGTTAAGACCGAAGTCTAGCAAGTGGTCACTCAGAGATCATGGATAGACAGTCTCGTTGCCTAGGAGCAGATGACAGATGTGTATTATTCTCTTGTGTTATGTTAGTCACAAACTTTTCAACGGTCTTCAGTCAAACCTCGAGACTGATCAATTCCCAGCCAAGAACAGTAGCTCGTACCGTAATCAGTCCAGCACTATAAAACCTCACGACCCGACGACTCCCCGTCAAAGCCACACAATCATCACAAGAACAAACCCACGAACGCGCATACACTCTCATGAGACAACACTGATCGATCGATCAAGTCCAGCCGAGTACCGGGCATGGAGGACATGGCGCTAGCATCGGAGCTGGACCGGCTACAGGCAATGGCGAGGGAGCTGGGTGCGCAGGTCGACAACAACGACGCGCCGGCCGCCGCGAGGGAGCTCTGCGGCGCGCTGGCAGCGTCCGTCGACAGGGTCGTCCGCCTCGCCGGCAGCAACGGCAATGCCGTCCCCGGCAAGAACAACGGCCAGCCGAGGAACAGCAGCAGGAAGGCGGCCACGGCGGCGAAGACCAGAAGGCAGGTGCGGGTGGCGTCGGTACAGGACACGGCGCCGCTCGACGACGGGCTCAGCTGGCGGAAGTACGGCCAGAAAGACATCCTTGGCGCCCCGTACCCGAGGGCATACTTCCGGTGCACGCACCGGCACACCCGGGGCTGCCAGGCCACCAAGCAGGTGCAGCGCGCCGCCGGCGATCCTCTGCTCTTCGACGTCGTTTACCACGGCGACCACACCTGCTCCCAGGCCGACGCGCCGTTGCGTCTGATTAGCCCGGAGCAGCAGCCACCAGCCTCCGGGCAGGAGCAGGGATCGCCGGCGGCGACGCAGGAAGAGATGCATATGCAATTGTGGGCGGCAGAGCCCGTGACGCCACCCATGGCCATGGACGGCTGCTGCCCGCCAACAAGCTCCTGGTACCAGCTTCCCGGTAGCTATGGCTACGCAGCTGGTGCCGGCCTTGGGACTGACATGGACTTCGAGGCTCAGCTCGACGAGTTCTTGAATCCGACCAAGTTTTTCCAGTCAGAGATTCAGACCCTGTAAGGCGCCGCACTAGAATTAGATTCAGACTTGTGTGATCACAGGTGACGGGTGGTACACTTATCATACGATAAGTTATCACTACGGAAGCTACATATAGTATCTCTATTTGTCATACACCGGCCACCGGAACAAGAATTTAGAAGAAATGGCACTACCTCCATAACTCCAATATATTATGGATCAGCATATGCACAAGAGCCAACCTGTGCAGTTTATTAAACATGCCTTTATAAACTACTCCAGTTGACCAAAAGAAATGTACACTCCTAGGCTAGAATGTCATCACAACACGTACCAAAAGCAATCCTCAATGATTTACAACAACGGTCTGGGAAGCTAACGAGAGCGTCTAGACGGAACTCTTTTCCTTGTTGTCCTGAGAAGCTTCAGAATTGCTCTCCTCTCCATCCTTCAGCTTTCTTAGGGCTCCCCTCAGACCCAGCACGATGAACAGATTGGTGAGTGTAAGTAACGATTCTGCCGTCCCATGTAGCAAGTCCACATTAGAAAGCGAGGTCCCATAGTGAACTTTAGCTGAAAAAGGATGTCACCATATACGGTAAATACTTATTCTAGGGATTTAGACAAGGTATGTTAAGATTCACTCAGAATTATGATGCAATTACCATATATCCCAGCAGGTACTGCTCCGGGGATAAAAGGCCGGTGAAATGTGCATGAAACAACAGGGAAATAATTAATAACGTGAAACATAATTTTCTGCTACCTAAGCTAATTAGAGAGAGATGAAAAGATTTAAAACATAACAGGCCTATTTGTAGAGCAGACGAACAAACATACACATTGTGTTCAACATTGAGTCCCAACGGAATTGCAAGGCTCGTCCTGATCTAGGAATGAACTAGGTTGTTTGTGCCACTCACTCGTATCATTTTCGTTGACTTTGCACTCTACTGATTTCAACAACCCTTTTCCCTACCACTTTGTTCAAAAAATTCAATTCAGTAGCAAAACTCACATACTACTATTTCATTAGTCATTATATGTATTTTGCAACAATCCCCTAAATTATGTACTGAAAAATTGATCCAAAAGAGATAGGCATAGTTTATTTTACAAAATAGTACATGCACATTAATTATCGTAAAAAACAGCGGCAGTTTTTATACAATGTATGTTAAAATTTACCCATTCCACACACTTAAGGTGTTTACACACCTAATAATGCTAAGAAACAAACTGTTCAAATGTAACCTGAATACATATACCTATTATTTCGTTCAAATATTTCTGACAGCCAGATAATGTGTGTGTCATTTTTTTTTCAAGTTCTCCCACTATACCGTTCCTCTAATTACTCGAGACAGTTCTCATCATGAAGCATGAAATAAATTTCCATGTACAGCATCATGCCTTCATCTATGCTAACAAGTAAGCGTTAAACTTCTGAATATAACGAAATTAACGAGTAATACATCATTCAGGTCTCTAAATATTTTGAACAAAACTTGGTTTTAAATTTCTGCTGCTAGTCTGCTACTGTAAGCAACCTTCTGCATCATGCATCGCCATTAATTTTTCACGTTTAGTCAGTGCCAGTCTACTGTATAACCAGACTGACATGTGAAACCGAGAGAAGGGGAAGAAGAGGAGGACGCGTACTGGTGGCGCCGACGAAGGCGAGGAGGAAGTAGAAGCCGAAGAGCGTGAGGCCGGGCGCCGTCTTGGACCTGGTCATGAAGTAGAGGAAGCCCAGGTACGGGAACAGCGACACGGCGAAGAGCTGCGACGCGATGCTCTGGGAGTCCATGGTGGGCGCCCACGGGTCCACGGGGAGCAGCCCGCACCGCACCACCGCGCTTCTCCTGCCCGTCGGCGCCCTCCGCTTGGAGATGCGGAACCGGCCAAGGAGGTAGCCGCCGGCAGGTCTCGCGGCGGGGATAGCCGGCGCTGACCCGCGGCAGGCGGCGGTGGCCAACATTTGGGCGTGTGGAAGGAGGGAGCTGCTTGTTTTTTTTTCTTCGAGCGGAAGCTTTCCCGGTTTTGTGTGGCTCGCGTTGTTCTCTGGTGGATGACGCTCAGAAATGGGCTGGGCCGTTAGGGAGGATCGTATGCCCAACGTTTAGCCAGGCTTGTATGGTTTCTTGAGTATCCGCCCATGGCAAACCCTATTTGACGCATTAAGCGTTGATTATTGACATGACGCCAGTGTAGAGAGAGTGGTGGGCTGAGGTCTGGTTAGCGTTCGACGATGGTCGGAGATGGGAGAGACGATTCACCGGCGGCTGGGAAGACTCGTCGACCTCGCACGAGACCACTTTTGCTCCGGTGCTTCTCCCCTGGAAATCTGGGTGCCTCAAACATAACAACGGTGGAGATCTTTCCCTACATGTTTGTAAGCAGGGGCACAATCGTAATTACAGTGTAAGTCCACTGTCCGTACAACCCTGTATAGGCCCGTATGGCCAGCGTTGTGTTGTACCTCATTTTTGTACGTATCTACGGTTAGTGTGTGTGCCGAAATAGAAAGGTCCTATAAAGATCTTGCTCACGTAACCTCTTTATTTCTTACGCGACGTACACAGACCGCATCGATACAGATGGGTATACATGGGCTGAATATGGATTTCGGCGGACACAACACATGAAAAAACCAACTATGACTCTTCAACTTCGTTTAGGGGAGAGCACCGGAGCAGCCCTCGCAGGAGATAGGGACAACACGGAATGGCTGGAGCACACGAGGACTAAACTTAGGGGTGGGTGGGTGTAGTCCGAGTTTGTAGCTCGCCAGTGACGAGACTTACATTTCAGGGTGGTGGTTCGCTAGCTTTGGAGGGGAGGGGGCATTAGATGGAGGCCAGGGTGGCGGGAGACTAGCTATGGGCGGTGGACCCAGGAGGGCGTGACCGCAAGGAGCTACGGATAGCCGAAATGGGGTTGCACCATGAGTCACTAGGGAAAAATTGTGTGTGAGCAGGTGCTCACTGCACACCCTCACTTTTTGTGTGAAAAATAGTTTGAAAACTTTTTGTGCAATTTAACATTTCAAATTATGTAAAATTCAAAACAAATTCTTAATATATATATGTAATGTCATTAAGTCTAAATTATTTTGCGCATATTTTAGTTGCTATGTTTAAGTGATCTGTAATGTTTGAAATTCAAAGATTGTGTGGTGTGAGAGATAACAGACAAAAAAATGTCTGAGAGGGGGGAAAAGCTGGCTCAGATCTTGATGCACCGATAAGCGCTCCAGATACGTGTGTAGTAAGCACATGATTAGAGACTCTCTCTCGAGTGGCCAGGCTTGTGTGTAACCACACTTGTAAAGTGAGGCTTCCCGCACGCCCATCACAATCTGGCAAGTGTTTTTTTAGAGCAATCTGCCAAGTGTTCGCTGTGTTTCATAGTAACTCTTCATTACATGCCATAATCAAAATCTAGAGACGCGTTGAGCTGCCTAGAATTTTCTGCTGTAAAACAGCTAGTACAGCGCAGAAGCACAGCAAAATCGGGAAAGGAATTATAGCTACGCGCATAACCGATCAGGCAATATTTGGTCCTATAATCCTATATTAACAGGTAAGAGAATCCACGGTAGTAGCATAGGAGATGGGAGGAGAGCAGAACCAGAAGGAGGCGGCGGCGGTGTTCCGCCGCGGGTGGGACTGCGGGAGCCAGCTGTACGACTCCGTCGAGCTCGCTTCCGTGTACCGCGTCCTCGACCGCCACCTCATGACGCCGCCGCACGCGCGGGGATCAGCGGCGGTGCCGGGCAACGGCGTGATGGAGCGCACGAACAGCAGGAGGAGGACGGCGCCGGCAAAGACCACGAAAGGGTCTCGACGGAGCAAGGCGTTGAAGAGGACGGGCACGGCGGTGCTCCGCTCCGTCTTCAGGTCCGTCATCTGCAGCAGGCCGGAGGCTGTAGATCGAGCGAATCGTAGCGATGAATAATCCAACGTGCACGCTGCAAATGCTCTCAATTGTTGATTCAGTGTGATGATCGAACGAATTGATGATATGTGATCGTCTGTTTTGGATTTGAATTCTCAGCGTGCGCTGCAGATTTCGTGTTTTTTAAAGCTTTATTGTTTGCACTGAGAGGATTAATTGATCGATCGAGATTAGTGTTTTTTACGGATGCGTCCCGTTTGTCATGAATATCTTCTTCTTCAACCCAATCTGACTAAACTGATATGAGACGACTAACTCGAACAGTAAAAGCAGGTACGCTGCTCCCCAAATTCCAAATTGACAGCACGTCCTCCTGAAATGTTGGACATGGCATTGACCTGAAGCATCTGACCAAAGTTCCTTACATGAACCAGTCAGACTCTCATAGAAAGTTTCACTGTAGTTGTCGACTTTCATTTTCAAAATGTACTTGTGAGCGTTGAAAAATCACGAGGGAATAAAACAAAAGTTTACCATTAGAATTATGAGAATGGAATTATATGCTGCTGTTATACCGTCAAAACATTGGAAGCATGAATTCGCTGACTAGATTTCTTGAGATAGGTTGAGAACTGGAGGTCGATCTTCAGCGGTGGAGCCCAGCTCAGCCAACCACTGAGGCATATGCATGCAGCGATATGCACATGCTTCAGTTCAATCCCTTGTTTCTCCATGGACCACACCGACAACGTTCCTTTCAGAAAATCAAATGAACCAAAAGTCATAGGATTTGGGAAGTATGGGAATGCCAAAACCCTGCCATGGCTTTCCTACTGCTTTAGTCTCTCTTCTGCTCTGCAGTTGAGCTGAGCCGAAGATTTGCACTCATATGCTCTGAAGCATGAACTGCTAAATATGGATCAAACTGTCACTTATCAGTGCAATTTTCTTGCCGGCGTACTCACACACGTAACTCTTCTCTCACTGTACAATAAGCTGCAGGGTGAAAAAAGAAAAACTGAGAAAGAAGACAAGGAAAAGAGTGGTTGCTATCTGAAGAACACTGAAAATAACAACAATTCAGTAGAGCTATTATTTTCAGAAACAGTTTCTACATCTTATCGATTCAACCCATGACACATGTGTTGGATTGACTTTGATTTTTTTAATTTTAGATGTTGAAGTGCACAGTATTGGCAAATATCAAAGCAAACAAAGGAAGACCCCGAACACACAATATTTCTAAAATATCAATAACAAGCGAAAAGCTATTTTCCCAAGTACAGAGCATGTTGGTGATACCAGTAGAGTTGATCCATCCTATTTGAATACCGAGTTAAAAGTATGTACTCCCTCTTTTGTCAAAATGTAGTACGTCTTAGTTTTAGACAAAGTTAAACTTCGTGAAATCTAACCAAGTATGTAGAAAAATATATCAACATCTACAACATCAAATTATTATTATTGGAATCATTATGTAGTATACTTTCATATTTATACATATTTGACATCGTAGATTCGCTGAATCTTTCTTCGCCATTTGGTCAAACCATACGAAGTTTGATTTACCCAAGTACAGAGCATGTTGGTGATACCAGTAGGTTGGTCAATCCTATTTCAGTACCGAACTAAAAGTATGTTCTCACTTTTTGCTAAAATGTAGTGCATTTTAGTTTTAGTCAAAGTCAAACATCGTGAAATTTAATCAAGTATGTACTCCCTCTGTTCTTTAATTCTTGTTATGGTTTTAATCCAAATTTGAACTACAATCAAATCAAAAATTATGGAATGGAAGGAGTAGAAAATTACATCAACATGTAGAGCGTCAAACCAAAATTATTAGAATCATCAGCGTAACATATTATATGTATTTTACATTGTAGATGTCGTTAATTTTTCTATATATTTGGTCAAACTTTACGAAGTTTGATTTTACTAAAACTAAGATGCACCACATTTTGGCAAAGAGCGAGTATGCGTTTCTATCTAATTACCGAACCTAGAAACATGAAAAATATATCTGTGCAAGAAAAAATCCAATAGGCGGCAACAGAAAAAAATAAGTAAGAACCATTTCTAAATGCCATATATGCCTCTAGAATTACCTACTTATGTATGATTTAGATTGATAATCACATATTATGAAAATGCTATCAATATATTTTCAACCATTCATTGAAGAGTGCTCAGCCAAGATATTAAAGGATCTGTAACATACATGATGGTGTACATGTACGAACAAGTTATCTGAGTTTGCAAATTAATCTAGGAAGACACTAGATTTTGTTTCTTTGTCTCCCATCTAGGAGAATTCAACATATTTAACTAAATGATTTATTAAGCGGAAACTACTCAAAAGGAAAATAAATAGCATCAACCATATGCAAAAAAAAGAGTAATTAAATTTATTGGAAACATATATAGTAGTGAAGGCACACATAAAATGTATACTGAAAATATTGTACCTTAATACTTAAAGAAAATTTTCTATAATTACATTTGGTAAGTTTAAGAGAAGATACATTGTCTAACTTTGACAATAGTAAAATAAAATATTGTTTCGCTAGAAAATAAGATATATAAGACAACATATGTTAAGAGAATTGATAATAAACAATTATAAAAGTTTACTATAAATGAGTGCTATTTTAAGGGGCATTTATCGTGTCTTCGAAGGCTTGAAAACACTCAAATGGCTTAGAGGGATGTTCTGAGCAGTTGTTGTTCTATTCTTTATGTTATGTTGCCTATCAAGTAAAGTCATTTTTTTCCTTTTGAGATTTCTTATGGGCCTCATTTTTCTTGAGGCATGCCGCACTCCGCATGCAATGCATCTGGTACTTATGGAGTCATGCATATATGCTCGGGTTTTGTTTTGCATGCAGCCAATTGTTCTTTCACCACTTTATTAGCAGTAGCAAAGGCAGTCTCGATTAAAATACAACATTCTTCAAAGTTGGTTGATAGAGTGTCCAAGGTCTAAAACATGTGGCAAATACAATTGTATTGTATAATGGTAACAATGTAATATTCATTATATCATGAACTTTTAGAGAATTTTGTAGAACTGGCCACAATGCATGAAGTTGTTTGTTGGTTTTGGTCAATAACATTCTGTTCTTCTTCAAATATTGGAATTTTCCATCAACAGGCCTTCCAATTTTAACCATGTATTTATTATGCCTAGGTAATATATCTGCGTATTCTGCCATTGATACCCCTCATTTAGCTTGAAAATATTCAAATATACTAGGAGTAAAAACCTTACTAACTTGATGTAACATGGGTATGCATAATATAATTCGAGGTAGACTCTTTCTGGAATCAGACTCTGAAATATCTTTTCACTTCAATGGTTCACTAAAAATGATGAAAAATTAGCTGGTATATTCATCTGACTTAAGATTGTTCTTTAGATCATTGTTGAAACTTTCACTTAGTTGTGTGCTTCTCATTTCCAATGGGAAAGCTTCTCTTTTGAAATATTGTACACACTCCTCTTTTAACTTATAAATATTGTCCATGCACATGCCTTTTCACTTTACTTCTCATCAAGTTAAGAGCTTCCTTATATGTTTCTGGACTATGGCGTGAAGCCTTCGGAACTGCAAGGGATTTATGGCTACAACTGGAGTCTTTACGTGCCAACCAATTGGATCCGCACTACAACATGACCCCACGTATAGCAATGCATACTTACCAACGCTTTTAGAATGCGTAGCAAAATATCTTCGTAGCTACACATATTTATGTTGGCAAGCCCATCCGTTGCTAGCCACGCTAATTACGACAGATACATTGTGTTGCATTCTATGCATTGCAAAGTTGGGACTGCTCGCACTTTGATTTCGTACTGGTAGACATGAACATAATAATGTTTGGAAAATCATTTAATTGTCTATTTTATAGAGAGCTATTTTTTTATGTAAAATGCAGGTTATGTTCTAATGCACGTGCTTTATTTCAATTTGTCTACATGAACAAATATTATGAACAGAAGAATAAGACAAAATAACTATGGAGGTCGAATTGTTAAAAGAAAACTATGGAGCCGCCGTCAATTTCCCTATATTGACCCCTTTTCCCTCTGTTTGTTACGTCCTTTTCTGTTGCCCTCCTATTATAGTACATTAATTGATTGCCACGAATAATTTAATCCTTATGAGCTGACCAAATTGGTTAGGCCTGGACGCTAGGTTTGGTAACTCCACCTTCCATAGGCTGTATTCCGTGAAATGGGTTTGTTCAGAGGTAAAAAAAGATATACAGTATTAAGGTAACTGCCCTTCAAAATCTTCGGATCTCGCACGTCTGTCTTCACCTCTCAGATCGTGGTTCGTGGGTAATCTCTTCTCCACCAACACCTCCCGCGAAACCTCTGGCGGCGGCTAGTGGAGGCACGCGATTATCCGCCATTCCCTTCCATTGCAGGTTAGTGCTTCCTCTACCCTCGGCTCTTGTCCCTCTTGCGACCTCCATCTGGTCTGATCCGTCCGGCCACTGCGTTAACGCTCCTCTGGTTTCCCGCCGTCAACTCTCGGCCTCCTCGTTCTTCTTGACACCCTCCTCGGCAACATCTTAGGCCATCGCCATCTACTGACGTCCATTGCTCCCCCGAGTTGTGTCGACTCCATCACCGTACCGAACGTGCTAGGCTTCCTATCGGACGGGCAGCCACCACCACGGCCGGCCGTGGAGGCGGGTGTATGGGCAAGATGGGGGCAATCAATACCTCGCTCTTGCTTACGGCGTCCTCACGTTCAAGGAGATCATGTATTTCCATCAGTAAGTTGTTGCTCAAGATCGTAATGGATAATGATATGTACAGAGCCAATACTCAATTCTAAGCTACTACGTTGCATCCTAGTTTGATTTAATTTGCACTTGAGAAGACTGATTTTATTTAGTGCTTCCGTTTCTCCTGCAGCAGGTATGACATGGGAGTAAACTGCGTGTTCTCCAATTCAACCTTGAATACGTACATGAGGAACATATATTCTTTGTTTTCAATGTAACCCTCTCTTACTACTTCACTATATACATGCACATTTTTTTGTTAGGAGTTGTCTCCACGGATCAAACATATGTTTATGGCGTTCTGAAACCTACATACCTGTGTTGTTAGACTTGTTACTACTTTCACTATATTCATGCATCCTCTTGTGCCAGTTTTTGCTCTCAATACATGCAAATGGTACAAGAGAAAAATATATATATGGTGAATCGGCTATTCAATATAAGTAATACATTAAGCAGACTTTTTTAGCTGAAGTGCCAATTTTGTTTGTGGGTTTTATGCAGTTCCTTGAAGACAAATTATGTTTATAGAAAATCTTTGTCGCTCTTTACCATACTAATGAATTGTTGTGTGCCATTTCAGACCAAGAAACTGAAATAATAGCACGCTTCAATGGTTTGAAGATTCCTGTGGACGCATGTTACCTTCTAATTCAAATGATATTCAGGTATATATTCAGGGTTGTGCTTCATGTATGTCTCATTAATTATCTTGCTTCTTGTATATAAGGATCATGGTGGCTAGACCATTGCGATCCCACTAGAGGCTAGTGCCAGATATCTTCCTAATGTACAATGGAAAATTTCTAAATCTTTCTCTTCTTTATTTTGGTTATGTATGACCTTTTGCTAGTGCCAGATATCTTCCTAACGCTTATTGAGTTTGTCCTTATGCATGAACTTTTGTGGGATTTAAGTTGCTTAAATTAAAAATTCTGGTCTTATTGTACTTTTTGTTACCTACAGTAATTTCTAAGAGATTGGAAAATCCAAACAAGATATGTTTTCTTTCCATAATCCTATGAAGCGACCTAGAATATAAAGTTTAGGGCGTTAAATCTGGAAATGAATTCCGATCAGTGCATGTTAAGGCTATATTTTGCAAAGCTCCAAGCTGTTCATACGACATCGACTAAATTAAACATGATCTTTTTGTTAATGCGGGAATACTTATTCTTGCATGACCTTCAACCTTTGTATTTCTGTGCTATCTGAAATAGTACTAACTTATTAACTTAATATTTGTGTCTCTCATGAAACTTTGCTGATCTCAATTTTTTTTTGCTGTTGTAGATTAGAAAAGTAAAAGGAGGAGGCATGGCTGAGATGGTGATAGCAAGTTGGAGAATATATAGTGCTACTACCTATAGTTTTACATTATACTTAGAATTTCATTTTAGCATATAAACATCTTGTATTCGTTGGATCGTGTTTGTTGTAATGCTACAGAGTTGATTAAATATATGCCATCTCTCTGCTTACTATATTGCATGTGATGTGTACTATCGCCATTAAACAAAAAAAATGATGTTGCCAATATATAAACTAACATTAATGGTTTGAGCTATCTAGCAACTATTCCAACCGTTATAATGATTTGCTCTATCCATTTCAAAACCCATTCAAGCGTGTTAGCCACCAACGCATAGGATGCGGTGTTAGGCCCTAACAATATACGTTGCTACCTTGCAATGTTTATTCATGTCATTTACCAACGCAAGTATATGCATTGCTGTAGATGCTTGCAACGCCACCAACGGCAACGCATAATAAATCCGTTGGTGTAGACGCTAGCAACGCTTATATGGATGTCTAGCACCGCATCGATGCGTTGCTGAAGGGGGGGTCCTGTTGTAGTGCCGGTAACTCCGGAACCTCCTCATATTCATACATACAAGCACTAAATCTTTGAGAATTAAGAGTTGATCCATTTTCCTAGTCATCCCCTTCTTACAAATTATCCATGTTGTATCCATATTTAAGAATAGTCCATTTCTTGATTCTAAAAAGCATGCTCAACTGCATTTCCCATTGCACTATGTTGATCAGTAAGTAAATATAGAGTGACGTTGCTTCAGATTTTGTACTGATATGAAGGCACGAAAAAGGCAATGGAAAGATTCAATTTGCTCATTATAGAGAAAGAAAGCACCAAATATTAAGATATCTCTAAAATGATCAATTCCAACAAACATACCAAATGGCCTATCCTCCTTCTTTTATCCTAAAATAGTGTCGAAAGGTTATAATATCACCAAACACTACAAGAAAAGTTGCCATGGCCGACGAAGTTGAAGTCGCGCCGTGGTTGCTGGTGTACCATGGCCGACGATTTTTGGTCCCTCCGTGGTGCATGTCAAAACTTTTTTTTTCTCGTTTTTGAGGCCACCTAGCCCGACGAAAGCGGCCAAAACGTCGCGTATGGTGGCCCGGGACGTGGTGCATCTCGAAATCTCGGGTTCGCCGGCCGAGTCAACGCAAATCCGCACCGCCGAGGGATGTAGGGCCCAGATGGCAGCCTCTCTGGCATTGTTTTTTTTCTAGATCGCGCCATCTCGTTCAACGTTCTCCGATCGAGCCGTTTACGATGCAGGATCATGGGTCCCGCATGTCATCCTCTATGAACCAAAATTCTTTCTATTCTTGGATTTTTTGACCCCCTGATTTCTGGCTACTTTCTTTTTCTTTTGATCCCTTGCCGCCTTGGAAACGTTGAGACCGCTGCCGCTAAATGGGACCCGCATGTCATCCTCTATGTGCAATCAACTTTCTTTTCTTGGAGTTTTTTTGGCACCTCAAATTTGGTCACTTGTTTTCTTTCGATCCCTGCCGCCTCTCAAACGGTGATACCGTGCTAATGACCCGCATGTCATCCTCTATGTACTATAAAACTTTCTTTTCCTGGATTATTTTTGGCACCTCATATTTGGTCACTTGCCTTTTTCTTTCGATCCCCCGCCTCTCAAACGGTGATACCGCTGTTGCTAAATGGGACCCGCATGTCATCCTCTATGTACTATAAAACTTTCTTTTCTTGGATTTTTTTGGCACCTCATATTTGGTCACTTGACTTTTTCTTTCGATCCCCTGCCGCCTCTCAAATGTGATACCGCTGCCGCTAAATGGGACCCGCATGTCATCCTCTATGTACTATAAAACTTTCTTTTCTTGGATTTTTTTGGCACCTCATATTTGGTCACTTGACTTTTTCTTTCGATCCCCTGCCTCTCAAACGGTGATACCGCTGCTGCTAAATGGGACCCGCATGTCATCCTCTATGTACTATAAAAGTTCATTTTCTTGGTTTTTTTTCACCCTCTGATTTTTGGCAATTTCTTTTTTCTTTTGATCCCCTGCCGCCTCTCAAACGGTGATACCGCTGCTGCTAAATGGGACCCGCATGTCATCCTCTATGTACTATAAAACTTTCTTTTCTTGAATTATTTTTGGCTCCTGATTTTTCACTTGCCTTTTTCTTTCGATCTCATGCCACGTTTGAAACGTTGAGGAACCTGCAGCTCATGGGACCCGCATGTCATCCTCTATGTACTATAAAAGTTCATTTTCTTGGTTTTTTTCACCATCTGATTTTTGGCAATTTCTTTTTTTTTTGATCCCCGCCGCCTCTCAAACGCCGATACCGCCGCTAAATGGGACCCGCATGTCATCCTCTATGTACTATAAAACTTTCTTTTCTTGAATTATTTTTGGCTCCTCATATTTGGTCACTTGCCTTTTTCTTTCGATCTCATGCCAAGTTTGAAACGTTGAGGAACCTGCTGGCTCATGGGACCCGCATGTCATCCTCTATGTACTATAAAAGTTTATTTTCTTTATTTTTTTCACCCTCTGATTTTTGGCTATTTCCTTTTTCTTTTGATCCCCTCCCCTTGGAAACGTATGGTAAGCTGCCGACTCATGGGACCCGCATGTCATCCTCTATGTACAATCAACTTTCTTTTCTTTTGATCTCAAGCCGCATTTGAAACGCTGAGACCGCTGCTGCTAAATGGGACCCGCATGTCATCCTCTACGTACAAAAGTTTCTTTTCTTGGATTATCTTTGGCTCCTGATATTTTGTCACTTGCCTTTTTCTTTCGATCTCATGTCGCCTTTGAAACGTTGAGTAAGCCTGGCTCATGGGTCCCGCATGTCATCCTCTACGAACAATAAAAGTTTCCTTTCTTGGAGTTATTTTTTACCCCTAATTTCTGGCTATTTGCCTTTTTCTTTGATCTCCGCCCTCTGAAACGATGAGGACGCTGTTGGCAGGTCGGTCCCACATGTCATCCTATATGAACAATAAAAGTTTCCTTTGATGGATTTATTTTGAACCCCTCATTAATTTCTGGATATTTCCCCTGCCGCCTTGGAATCGTTGAGGATGCTGCTGCCTCATGGGTCCCGCATGTCATCCTCTCAGAACGGTAAATGTTTATTTTCTTGGATTTTGTTGACCAAACGATTTTTGGCTTATTTTTTCTTTCGATCACCTGCAGCCTTTAAAACGTTGAGGACGCCGCTGGCTCACGGGTCCCACATGTCAACCTCTATGAACAATAAACGCTGAGGATGCTGCTGCCTCATGGGTCCCGCATGTCATCCTCTCAGAACGAAAATGTTTCTTTTCTTGGATTTTTTACCAACAGATTTTTGGTTTATTTTTTCTTTCCATCCCCTGCCGCCTTTAAAACGTTGACGACGCTGTTGGCTCATGGGTCCCCGATGTCAGCCTCCCCGTACAAGAAACATATGATATCTTGATTATTTTGCAGACAATAAACAATGTATTGCGCTCTGAGCTATTTCAAACGGATAATTAAATCTTTATTTTTACATAAACAAACTTATATGTTGAATCTCCTTGTTTTTTTGTCTTTGCGAAGCATAGGACTTTCCTTTTTTTTAGAAAATTCGGAACTTTCCTGTTTTGGAGTGGGCTGAAATTGTACGAGTCAAAAGGCCAAGCAGGATAGTTCGAAAGCCCAGATGTCCAGATGCAGCCCAATTGAAATCTTTCTTCTTGGATTTTTTCACCCCCTGATTTCTGGCTACTTCATTTTTCTTTTGGTCCTGTGCCGCCTTGACGCTGCTGCAAAATGGGACCCGCATGTCATCCTCTACGTACAATAAAATTTCTTTTCTTGGATTATTTTTGGCTCCTGATATTTGGTCACTTGCCTTTTTCTTTCGATCCCGTGCAGCCTCTCAAACGGTGATACCGCTGCTGCAAAATGGGACCCGCATGTCATCCTCTACGTACAATAAACTTTCTTTTCTTGGATTATTTTTGGCTCCTGATATTTGGTCACTTGCCTTTTTTCTTTCGATCTCATGCCACGTTTGAAACTTTGAGGAACCTGCTGGCTCGTGGGACCCGCATGTCATCCTCTATGTGCTATAAAAGTTTATTTTCTATGGTTTTTTTCACTCTCTGATTTTTGTCTATTTCCTTTTTCTTTTGATGCCCTGCCGCCTTGGAAACGTTGAGTAAGCTGCTTACACATGGGACCCGCATGTCATCCTCTATGTACAATCAAGTTTCTTTTCTTGAATTATTTTTGGCTCCTGATATTTCGTCACTTGCCTTTTTCTTTCGATCTCATGCCACGTTTGAAACGTTGAGGAACCTGCTGGCTCATGGGACCCGCATGTCATCCTCTATGTGCTATAAAAGTTTGTTTTCTTAGATTTTTTTTCACCCTCTGATTTTTGGCTCCTGATATTTCGTCACTTGCCTTTTACTTTTGATCCCCGGCCCCTTTGAAACGTTGAGTAAGCTGCTGGCACATGGGACCCGCATGTCAACCTCTATGTCCATCAACTTTCTTTTCTTGGATTTTTTTGACCCCCTAATTTCTAGCTACTTTCTTTTTCTTTTGATCTCAAGCCGCATTTCAAACATTGAGACCGCTGCTGCAAAATGGGACCCGCATGTCATCCTCTATGTACAATAAATCTTTGATTATTTTTGGCACCTCATATTTGGTCACTTGTGTTTTTTTCTTTCGATCTCATGCCACCTTTGAAACGTTGAGTAAGCTGGCTCATGGGTCCCCCATGTCATCCTCTACGAACAATAAAAGTTTCCTTTCTTGGAGTTATTTTTGCCCCCTAATTTCTGGCTACTTCCTTTTTCTTTTGATCCCTGCCGCCTTTGAAACGTTGAAAACTTTTTCTTTGATTATTTTTGGCACCTCATATTTGGTCACTTGCCTTTTTTCTTTCGATCCTCGCCTCTCAAACGGTGATACCGCCGATGCTAAATGGGACCCGCATGTCATCCTCTTTTCTTGGATTTTTTGCTCCCGATATTTGGTCACTTGCCTTTTTCTTTCGACCTCCTGCCGCATCTCAAACGGTGATACCGCTGCTGCTAAATGGGACCCGCATGTCATCCTCTATGTACAATAAAGTTTCTTTTCTTTGATTTTTTTTCGCTCCCGATATTTGGTCACTTGCCTTTTTCTTTCGATCCCATGCCGCCTTTGAAACATTGAGGAAGCTGCTGGCTCATGGGTCCCGCATGTCATCCTCTATGAACAATAAAAGTTTCCATTGTTGGAGTTATTTTTTACCCCTAATTTCTGGCTACTTCCTTTTTCTTTTGATCCCCTGCCGCCTTTGAACGTTGAAGAATCTGCTCGCTAATGGGTCCCTGATACGTCTCCAACGTATCCATAATTTCTGTCGTTCCATGCTTGTTTTATGACAATACTTACATGTTTTGCTTGCACTTTATAATGTTTTTATGCGTTTTCCGGAACTAACCTATTAACAAGATGCCACAGTGCCAGTTCCTGTTTTCTGTTTTTGGTTCCAGAAAGGCTGTTCGGGCAATATTCTCGGAATTGGACGAAATCAACGCCAAAGATCTTATTTTTCCCGGAAGCATCCAGAACACCGAAGAAGAGTCGGAGGAGAGCCAGGGGGCCACCAGGAGGGTGGGCCGCGCGGGCTAGCCCCAGGCCGCGCCCCCTATGAGGAGGCCACCCTGTCAGCCCTCCGACGCCGCCTTCGCCTATTTAACCCCTTTCGACCTAAAAACACCGTACCACTTGACGAAACTCCGAAAGACTCCGGGCGCCGCCGCCATCGCGAAACTCCAATTCGGGGGACAGAAGTCTCTGTCCGGCACCCTGCCGGGACGGGGAAGTGCCCCCGGAAGCCATCTCCATCAACGCCATCGCCTCCATCATGCTCCGTGAGTAGTTCCCCCATGGACTACGGGTTCTAGCTGTAGCTAGTTGGTATTCTCTCCCCATGTACTTCAATACAATGATCTCATGAGCTGCCTTACATGATTGAGATCCATCTGATGTAATCGGTGTTGTGTTTGTTGGGATCCGATGGATGATACATTATGATTAGTCTATCTATAAAGTTTGTGAAGTTATTGTTGCTGCAATCTTGTTATGCTTAATGCTTGTCACTAGGGCCCGAGTGGCATGATCTTAGATTTGAGCTCTATAATTATTGCTTAGATTGTATCTACAAGTTGTATGCACATGTCACTGTCCGGAACCAAAGGCCCCGAAGTGACAGAAATCGGGACAACCGGAGGGGATGGCGGTGATGTGAGGGACACATGTTTTCACGGAGTGTTAATGCTTTGCTCCGGTGCTCTATTAAAAGGAGTACCTTAATATCCAGTAGATTCCCTTGAGGCCCGGCTGCCACCGGCTGGTAGGACAATAGATGTTGTGCAAGTTTCTCATTGCGAGCACGTACGACTAAATATGGAAAACATGCCTACATGATTAATGAATTGATGTTCTTTCTTAATGCCTTATCAATCCTATCAATTGCCCGACTGTAATTTGTTCACCCAACACTTGTTATTGGAGAGTTGCCACTAGTGTAGATAGCTGGGAACCCCGGTCCATCTTTCATCATCATATACTCGTTCTACATGTCAACTATTTTCTGGTACCATTGCTCTCATATTGCTATTACTGCTGCTGTGTTACTGTTACTATTGCTCTCATATTACTGCTACTTTCACATCACCCCTGTTACTAGTGCTTTTCCAGGTGCAGCTGAATTGACAACTCAGTTGTTAAGGCTTATAAGTATTCTTTACCTCCCCTTGTGTCGAATCAATAAATTTGGGTTTTACTTCCCTCGAAGACTGTTGCGATCCCCTATACTTGTGGGTCATCAAGACTATTTTCTGGCGCCGTTGCCGGGGAGGCATAGCTCTACTCATAAGTTCACCTGGGGAGTACACTCTACATCTCTCTCTGCATTTATTTTATTTTGTCTTGCTAGTTTACTTTTGTTTAGTTTATTTGTGCTTAGTTTATTTCTGTCTAGTATTATTTTGCGTAGTTTACTTTTGCTTAGTTTCTTTTTGTCTTGTTTTATTTTCCTCATATACCCAAAAATCCATAAAAATTTGAAAAATCTAAAAATTAAAAACTGCTGTTATGGGAGAACCTACAACCTACTTGGAGCTTATAGAATGTTATAATAATTATAGAGAATCAAGAACTGGTAAAATAATGAGTGCTATGATAGAAAAATTAAATACAATTGCTAAAATCTTGCTTAAACGCCATGATATAAACTGTTGCTCTGAACATGATACTAAACATCTTAAATTTCAATGTGGCTTTAGTGAGGAATTTTTAATTAAGAACTATAATCGGAATTGCTATATTCATTATGGGTTCGAAGAGGTAGAACAATTTGTCTTATTTATGGGAGCCTCCGAGATAGAATCCTTCATGGTTGAGAATTATGAAACTTGTGCTATTTGTAAGGACCTTAAAGATTATGTCTCTACTATCCTTAATTCATGCATAGAATGCTACAGTAGGAATCCTTATATCCTTGATTATAAAGAGAGACACATTAATGCACAAGAATGCACTCACAATTTGCAGGAACCGGTGGAAGAAGAAATTGATGAACCTGAAAGCTCATTGGATGAAAAGGAGGAGGAAATTGATGAACCTGAAAGCTCATTGGATGAAAAAGAAGAGGAGAGCGACGAACAAAAGGAGGAAGAATGGATTAGCTACCCATGCCAACCTTCTAATGAGAGTAACTCTTTATCTCTTACACTATTTGATTGTCCTCCATGCTTGCCGGAAGAGGTTGAATGTTATGTTCCTGTGGATTCTCTTGAAATAGTACCTATAAGTAAAACTTGTGAGAATAATTATGCTACTGTTATATATGATAATCCATGCTACTTTGATAAATCTTATGATAATGCTTTGTTTGTGCCTGATGTCGAAATGCATGGTACTAAAGAATTTTGCTTAGCAAATGTTTATGATAAAGCTTTAGATGATGGTCCTATGTTACTTGATAATATTAATTGTACTACTAATGAAAATGGGATTCGAGAGTTCTTGACATTATCTATGTGTCCCATATCTCTTGAGATTGATCAACTACCTTGTTATATTATTGATAAAAGTAAGTTTGAAAGTTTTAATTCCACTATTCTTGAGATTGATAAAAATTATGTGTTTGGAAATCATGAAAAGTATGCTGCATGTGATAGTTATATTGTTGAGTTTATCCATGAAGCTACTGAAAATTATTATGAGAGAGGAAAATATGGTTGTAGAAATTTGCATGGTACTAAAACACCTCTCTATATGCTTAAAATTTTGAAGTTACACTTGTTTTATCTTCCTATGCTTGTTACTTTGCTTTTCATGAACTTGTTTATTTACAAGATTCCTTTACATAGGAAGCATGTTAGACTTAAATGTGTTTTGGATTTGCTTTTTGATGCTCTCTTTTACCTCTACTCTTGTTTCTTGCGAGTGCATCATTTAAAACTGCTGAGCCCATCTTAATGGCTATAAAGAAAAGAACTTCTTGGGAGATAACCCATGTGTTATTTTGCTACAGTACTTTGTTTTATATTTGTGTCTTGGAAGTTGTTTACTACTGTAGCAACCTCTCCTTATCTTAGTTTTGTGTTTTGTTGTGCCAAGTGAAGCCTCTAATCGAAGGTTGATACTAGATTTGGATTCCTGCGCAGAAACAGATTTCTATCTGTCACGAATCTGGGCAAATTTCTCTGTAGGAAACTCAGAAAAATCTGTCAATTTACGTGCGTGATCCTCAGATATGTACGCAACTTTCGTTAGTTTTGAGTTTTCTGATTTGAGCAACGGAAGTACCCCGTAAAAATTCGTGTTTACTGGCTGTTCTGTTTTGGCAGATTCTGTCTCTGTTTTTTGCATTGTCTCTTGTGGACTTTATGTGAGGCTTTCTAGACGTGGAGAGCTGTAGCTAATGTTTTATTGAGTTCTTGCAATGTGCCACTACAGGACCAAGGTGGATTCAAATTTTTTGAGTACTAACCCCTCTAATGAAGTTTATGAGAAGTTTGGTGTGAAGGAAGTTTTCAAGGGTCAAGAGAGGAGGATGATATATGATCAAGAAGAGTGAAAAGTCTAAGCTTGGGGATGCCCCGTGGTTCATCCCTGCATATTTCAAGAAGACTCAAGCGTCTAAGCTTGGGGATGCCCAAGGCATCCCCTTCTTCATCAACTTATCAGGTTCCTCCCCTGAAACTATATTTTTATTCAGTCACATCATATGTGCTTTACTTGGAGCGTCTGTGTGTTTATTTTTCGTTTTGTTTATGTTTGAATAAATTCGGATCCTAGCAATCCATGTTTGGGAGAGAGACACGCTCCGCTTTTTCATATGAACACTTGTTCTTCGTTTTACTTTTAATGTTCAATGAATAAAAGTTGGAAGCTACAATATTTATCTTTATTTGGTTGGGAAAAGAAAATGCCTCATATGTCTTGGATAATTTGATACTTGGCAATTGTTTTGAGCTCTCAAGTAGATCATAAGTTTTTGCATGTAGTTTAAACCTATTAGTGGAGAACTACCGTAAAGCTTGTTAAAATTGGTTTGCATAATTGATCTCTCTTAAGGTCTAGATATTTTCTGGTAAAAGTGTTTGAGCAACAAGGAAGACAATGTAGAGTATTATAATGCTTGCTATATGTTCTTATGTAAGTTTTGCTGTACCGGTTCATACTTGTGTTTGCTTCAAATAACCTTGCTAGCCTAAACCTTGTACTGAGAGGGAATACTTCTCGTGCATCCAAAAACCTTGAGCCAAAACCTATGCCATTTGTGTCCACCATACCTACCTACTATGTGGTATTTCCTGCCATTCCAAAGTAAATTGCTTGAGTGCTACCTTTAAATAATTCAAAATGCTTCTCAATTTGTGTTAATGTTTCATAGCTCATGAGGAAGTATGTGGTGTTTAGCTTTCAACCTTGTCATTTACTTTTGACGGACTCTCATATGGACTAGTGGCACATCCGCTTATCCAAATAATTTTGCAAAAAGAGCTGGCAATGGGATTCCCAGTCCCAAATTAATTAACTTAAATAGACACTCCTCCATGGTTTGTGATTGTTGGACGGCACCCGAAGGATTCGGCTAGCCATGGCTTGTGTAAGCAAAGGTTGGGGGAGTGTCATCATCATAATAAAACTTAAATGAAAAAGGCACTCCTTCATGGTATGTGATTGTTGGCAGGCACCCGAGGATTCGGTTAGCCATGGTTTGTGAAAGAAAGGTTGGAAGGAGTGCCACCCAAAAATAAATAAAATGGGAGCCGCTCTTTGAGTCCGGCTGACGAGGTAGTTAGTGTACCCACTACCATTCGTTGACAACAACAAACACCTCTCAAAACTTTACTTTTATGCTCTCTTTATGTTTTCAAAACCAAAGCTCTAGCACAAATATAGCAATCGATGCTTCCCTCGTAGAAGGGCCATTCTTTTACTTTTATGTTGAGTCAGTTACCTACTTCCTTCCATCTTAGAAGCAAACACTTGTGTCAACTGTGCATTGATTCTTACATACTTGCATATTTGCATTCATCATATTACTCTATGTTGACAATATCCATGAGATATACATGTTGAAAGTTGAAAGCAACCGCTGAAACTTATATCCTCCTTTGTGTTGCTTCGATGCCTTTACTATGAACTTATTGCTTTATGAGTTAACTCTTGTGCAAAACTTTTGATGCTTGTCTTGAAAGTACTCTCCATGAAAAGTTTTGCTATATGTTATCTACTTGTTAGCAACTATAGATCATTGCCTTGAGTCACTTCATTCATTTCATATGCTTTGTAATAGTATGATCAAGGTTATGTAAGTAGCATGTCACTTCAGAAATTATCTTTGTTATCGTTTTACCTGCTCGGGACGAGCAGAACTAAGCTTGGGGATGCTGATACGTCTCCAACGTATCCATAATTTCTGTCGTTCCATGCTTGTTTTATGACAATACTTACATGTTTTGCTTGCACTTTATAATGTTTTTATGCGTTTTCCGGAACTAACCTATTAACAAGATGCCACAGCAGTCTGTTTTCTGCTGTTTTTGGTTCCAGAAAGGCTGTTCGGGCAATATTCTCGGAATTGGACGAAATCAACGCCAAAGATCTTATTTTTCCCGGAAGCATCCAGAACACCGAAGAAGAGTCGGAGGAGAGCCAGGGGGCCACCAGGAGGGTGGGCCGCGCGGGCTAGCCCCAGGCCGCGCCCCCTATGAGGAGGCCACCCTGTCAGCCCTCTGACGCCGCCTCTTCGCCTATTTAACCCCTTTCGACCTAAAAACACCGTACCACTTGACGAAACTCCAGAAAGACTGGGGCGCCGCCGCCATCGCAACCCATTCGGGGGACGAAGTCTCCGGCACCTGCCGGGACGGGGGTGCCCCGGAAGCCATCTCCATCAACGTCATCGCCTCCATCATGCTCCGTGAGTAGTTCCCCCATGGACTACGGGTTCTAGCTGTAGCTAGTTGGTATTCTCTCCCCCATGTACTTCAATACAATGATCTCATGAGCTGCCTTACATGATTGAGATCCATCTGATGTAATCGGTGTTGTGTTTGTTGGGATCCGATGGATGATACATTATGATTAGTCTATCTATAAAGTTTGTGAAGTTATTGTTGCTGCAATCTTGTTATGCTTAATGCTTGTCACTAGGGCCCGAGTGGCATGATCTTAGATTTGAGCTCTATAATTATTGCTTAGATTGTATCTACAAGTTGTATGCACATGTCACTGTCCGGAACCAAAGGCCCCGAAGTGACAGAAATCGGGACAACCGGAGGGGATGGCGGTGATGTGAGGGACACATGTTTTCACGGAGTGTTAATGCTTTGCTCCGGTGCTCTATTAAAAGGAGTACCTTAATATCCAGTAGATTCCCTTGAGGCCCGGCTGCCACCGGCTGGTAGGACAATAGATGTTGTGCAAGTTTCTCATTGCGAGCACGTACGACTAAATATGGAAAACATGCCTACATGATTAATGAATTGATGTTCTTTCTTAATGCCTTATCAATCCTATCAATTGCCCAACTGTAATTTGTTCACCCAACACTTGTTATTGGAGAGTTGCCACTAGTGTAGATAGCTGGGAACCCCGGTCCATCTTTCATCATCATATACTCGTTCTACATGTCAACTATTTTCTGGTACCATTGCTCTCATATTATTACTGCTGCTGTGTTACTGTTACTATTGCTCTTATATTACTGCTACTTTCACATCACCCCTGTTACTAGTGCTTTTCCAGGTGCAGCTGAATTGACAACTCAGTTGTTAAGGCTTATAAGTATTCTTTACCTCCCCTTGTGTCGAATCAATAAATTTGGGTTTTACTTCCCTCGAAGACTGTTGCGATCCCCTATACTTGTGGGTCATCATCCCACATGTCAGACTCTATGGACGATAAACCTTTCTTTTCTTGGAGTTATTTTGACACCTAATTTCTGGCTATTTTTTTTTTTGGATCCCGTGTTGCCTTGGAAACGTTGAGGATGCTGCTGCCACATGGGTCCCGCATGTCATCCTCTCAGAACGATAAATGTTTCTTTTCTTCGATTTTTTTACCAACTGATTTTTGATTTATTTTTTCTTTCGATCCCCTGCCGCCTTTAAAACTTTGACGACGCTGCTGGCTCATGGGTCCCGATGTCAGCCTCCCCGTACAAGAAACATGTGATATCTTGATTATTTTACAGACAATAAAAAGTGTATTTCGCTCTGAGCTATTGCAAACGGATAAATTAAATCTTTATTTTTACATAAACGAACTAATATGAATCTCCTTGTTTTTGTTTTGTTTTTGCGAAGCATAGGACTTTCTTGTTTTGGAGTGGGCTGAAATTGTACGAGTCAAAAGACGTCCAGCAGGTTAGAAGGCCCAGATGGCCAGGCAGCCCCAATTTATATCTTCCTTATCTTGGATTATTTTTTGATCAAAAGGCCCAGCAGGGGTACATCCTTTTTCTTTTGGTCCTGTGTGCCGCCTTGGAAACGTTGTGGACGCTGCTGCCTCATGGGACCCGCATGTCATCCTCTATGAACTATGAACTCTAAAAGTTTCTTTTTTCTTGGATTTTTTTTCACCCCTCTGATTTTTGGCTATTTCCTTTTTCTTTTGTTCCCCTGCCGCCTTGGGACCCGTATGTCATCCTCTATGTACAAAAAACTTTCTTTTCTTGGAGTTTTATTCCCCCTAATTTCGGGCTACTTTCGTTTTCTTTTGATCTCAAGCCGCATATGAAACATTGAGACCGCTGCTGCAAAATGGGACCCACATGTCATCCTCTATGTAAAATAAAAGTTTCTTTTCTTGGATTATTTTTCACGCTCTGATTTTTGGCTATTTCCTTTTTCTTTCGATCCCCTGCTGCTTGGAAACGTTGAGGATGCTGCTGCCTCATGGGTCCCACATGTCATCCACTATGAACAATAAAAGTTTCTTTTCTTCGATTTTTTTCACCCTCTGCTTTTTGGCTATTTCCTTTTCATTTGATCCCCTGCCGCCTTGGAAACGTTGAGGATGCTGCAGCGTCATGGGACCCGCATGTCATACTCTATGTACAATAAAAGTTTCTTTTCTAGGTTTTTGGCTCCTGATATTTGGTCACTTGCCTTTTTCTTTCAATCTCATGCCGACTCTCAAAGGTACAATAAAAGTTTCTTTTCTTGGATTATTTTTGGCTCCTGATATTTGGTCACTTGCCTTTTTCTTTCGATCTCATGCCGTCCTTGAAACGTTCAGACCGCTGCTACAACATGGGACCCTATGTCATCCTCTATGTACAATGAAAGTTTCTTTTCATGGATTATTTTTTGCTCCTGATATTTGGTCACTTTCCTTTTTCTTTCGATCTCATGCCGCCTCGGCCCTCTGAAACGACGAGTAAGTTGTTGGCTCATGGGACCCGCATGTCATCCTCTATGTACAATAAAGTTTTTTTCTTGGATTTTTTACCCCCTGATTTTTGGTCACTTGCCTTTTTCTTTCGATCCTGTGCCGCCTTTGAAATTGTGGACGCTGCTGGCTCATGGGTCCCACATGCCAGCCTCTATGAACAATAATATTTCTTTTCTTGGATTTTTTTTACCCCTGATTTCTGGCTATTTGCCTTTTTCTTTGGATCCCCGACCGCCTTTGAAACGATGAGGACGCTGCTGGCGCATAGCTCCCACATGTCAGCCTCTAAGAACAATAAACATTTCTTTTCTTGGATTTATAGTTGACCCCTAATTAATGGCTACTTCGCTTTTTTTTTCGATCCCCAGCCGCCTTAGAAACGTTGAGGACGCTGCTGGCTCATGGGTCCCATATGACAGCCTCTATGAAAAGTAAAACATTTACTTTCTTGGATTTATTTTTGACACCTAATTAATGACTACTTGGTTCTTTTCTTTTGATCCCGTGACGCCTTTGAAACGTTGAGGGCCCTGCTGGCTCATGGGTCCAACATGTCAGCCTCTATGAACAATAAGAGTTTCTATTGTTGCATTTATTTTTGACCCCTAATTTCTGGCTATTTGCCTTTTTTCCATTGCCTGCCACCTTAGAAACGTTGAGGACGCTGCTGGCTGGGTCCCACATGTCAGCCTCTTTGTACGATAAAAGTTTCCTTTGCTGGATTTATTTTTGACCCCTAATTTCTGGCTATTTGCCTTTTTCTTTCGAACTCCACCGCCTTTGAAACGTTGATGACGCTGCTGCAAACTGGGTACAATATGTCAGCCTCTTTGTGCGATAAACCTTTCCTTTCTTGGATTTTTTGGACACCTGATTTCGAGCTACTTGCCTTTTTCTTTCGATCTCCTGCCCCCTTTGAGAAACGCCGAGAACGATGCTGGTTCGTGGGTCCCACATGTCATCCTCTCTGAATGATAAATGTTGGGGCCGCGGCTGCAAGATACGTCCCACATGTCAGCCTGACTGTTGAATAAACGTTTCCTTTCTCGAATTTATATTTGACCCCTGATTTCTGGCTACTTTGCCGTTTCTTTCGATCCCCTGCATGTCTGCTACTCCACCGAAAAACAGACCGGCATGTATTCATCACAATACTGGTAGCTAATTTAGGAAAAATGTGTTCATCACGGGATTCAAACAAAGATCTTCATCTCTGCTAAATTTTGATTTCACCAAAAACCGAACAGCGTGTGTTCATGACTTTAACTTCACAAACACTATGGTTTCTCTATAAAATAAGGTCACCATCCGTTCCTTTATTGTAGGCATTTGCGAAAAGTGTCTTTGGCTAATGGGCACCAGTGCTCTGCTGTTTAAAAAAAATCAAATAGCATACATATTTGTTTCAAAAAAATCTGAAAATGAATGTAGACATAATAAATAAAGTAACCTACAAGCGTGTAAAATTTTAATATGATATTCTTTATATTGTAGACTACACAAAAAAGACAAAATCTGTTGAAATTTGGAGATTTGAAATATGCATACCCAGATCCACACGTTTGTTACTTTTGTGTAGCCCAGAATTTTTTGTATTTGAAACTGAAATTTTGCACGTTTATGGGACAATTCATTAGCTACTCCATGATTTGTTTTCTAATTTTTTGAACAAATAAATATATTTTTTATTTTTTTCTAAAATAGCAGGAGCACTGGTGCCCAAGAGCACCAAATCTCTTAATAGGCATTTGCGCCTAATAGCGTGAGCTTAGCTAATTTTTGAAGAAAAAAAAGATGTCCATTGTGGTATTCAGGACAAAGATCTTCATGTCTGCTACTGCACCAAACAACAAACCAGCATGTATTCATCACAATACGGGTAGCTAATTTGTGAAAAATATGTTCAGCACGGGATTCAAACAAAGATCTTCATCTCTGCAAAATTTTGATTTCAGCAAAAACCGAACAGCGAATGTTCATGAGGTTAAGTTCACGAACACTATGTTTTCTCTATAAAATAAGGTCACCATCTGTCTCTTATTTCTCAAGGAAAAACAGGTGGAAGTGTTGGGACGAACCACATGGGTGCTTCGGCTCTATGTTCAATCTTCTCTTTTTTGTACTGCAATCTTGAGCCTATGGCAGGACCTCCATTGACGTGCATTCTGCACCAATTTGGCCTTGGACGTATCCATGTATCACGGGCGCGATTGTGGGTAGCAAAGACACAGTCAGGTTTGAACAATTGGAAATCTGGTTCTGCAGCCTCTGCGTCGATTGGCGGGGGTAGCATGAAAATTGGGTGATTGAGTCCAAGAAATAAAGAACGCCCCTTCAAATTGTTCAATCTTTCCCACCTTGCCTCTTCTACAGGGTCCAAGGTATGGGCAGATCTCAAGAAAACGTAGCACCGTACCAAAGGATAAGACCTCAGCTTGTTACCCATATGTAATATTGGAGGACCGAGGATGGGCCGATAACCTTTAACCTGAATCCACGCGAGATCAGATTCACCAGTAATGGACTCTGCTCTCATTGGTGCCAGGAACCAAGTGCGCTGGTCAGAAAATCCAAGAAATACATCTTCATCTTCATAATTATGATTATCACCATCATCATCTAATTCTTCATCATCGAATTCGTCTTCTTCTAATTCTTCTTCTTCTAATTCTTCTTCATCAGCATCATTATCTTCATCGGCACCTCCATCGCCTTGAGCCACATTTGCTTCATCATCTTCCATGACAGCATCTCCCTCGATTTGAGCGAAAATTGCAGCCACTTCTGCTTCTTCATCTTCAATGACAGGGGCGTCAATGAGACGCGGGGCTGCATGTGTCCCTGCAATGCACAAAGATCAACCACAATGCAGCAAGTAGGAACTACACTGAAAATTATCTCTTCTCTTCTATCTTCTATTTTCTACTACTATAAGGCACCAGTTTTTAACAAGACATGTAGCAGCAATTCCAACTGTTGGTGTCCAAAATCTAACGGTTGGGATTAGAGGTATTCGCGTGAAAAAAATACCACACCAGTGTCCACGTGTTTCTAGAACCGTCATGTTTCCATTATGAAGAAAAATCAGAGCAGTCTCACACCGATATCACACGTCCCACTTGATAGTGATTAAGAAAGGTTCCAAATTTTTGTTCATATTTATAAACTGTATGCTCACACTTATTTTGATGGTATAACCAAATTATTAGTTGTATTGAAAGTTTGAACAACATTTAGAACGCAACTTTTATACATCAGTATTGCGAATCGTAATTGGTCCAACATGTGCAGCATGCCATTTACTAGTTAAGACATAAAACAAAGACTCACCACAGGTATATGGTTCCCAAACCAGAACATCTCCATACGGATATGTAACTGCGTATACACGATGTAGGTGTGAACTTGTACCATATCCAGGAATGCCCATGGCATCGACATAGCTGTTTCTATCAAAGAATTCAGGGTTTCTCAGGATATTCCACTCCTTTTCTAGGGGCGCTTGTAGGATAGCGATCAATTCGTCAAATACAACGATTACCTCGTAATGCCATGGCCCTGCTAGATCATCTTTGTACGGCCTCTTGACGATCCGTACTTTGAGCAGTTCCAAACTTTTATCTATTTTGTATTTGAACAGGAATGGTGGGCTGCCATGCCACCATTCACTAGTAGGGCCCAAAGAAATTCCTGCATCTTGCAGAGATGGAAGAGGTATAATAGTATCTGATATGTATATGTTGCGGATCGTCAAGTGCCCGTCCTGCTGGACAAATGCCACCCAGTCGCCGTTACAACCCACCCAGTGCATGGGTCCATGTCCATCCAGTTCCTCCTTGGTATGGATAAATGCTGGAACTGTCGGCTTGTCTAATGGCATCAGCAACGCGTGAATGCCCTGCAAATAGGATTTGTTTCAAAATTGTCTATGCATGCAAGGTATTCGACAGAATGAAGAGCGGATTGTGCAGAACTGAAGCACAGATGTAATGGATAAATAAAGCAATTCCGAAGAGTACATGTGCATAGTGAAGGCAGCAAACCTTACAGTACTCCCAAATCAGGTGATGATGTTGAGTCTAAATTCATGCATGATGTTTGGCAATAAGAAAAGTTGATTGAAAAAACACAAGCTGAAACGAGATGAGTAAATAAATAAATACTCTTACAGTATTGTCGCGGTCGTCTGGCCATGTCTCGGGGTCGCAGTGGAGCAGGCTCGGTAAACCGAACGGAACCTTATGCGCTCCGCGGATGGCATGCCGCATGCCGATCATGCCTCGAGCGAGGCGACCAGTGCTGAGGATATCCGCCCGCTCGGCTATGTTCTCCACCAGTGGGTAGTGGAGGTTGCCCCACCCCATGGACTGGTGGTAGCAATCAGGAATCTCCTCAATCTTACGCTTCTGCTTCATTGGAGTCGGTAATCCAATGCAAGGGAGAGAGGGGTGAACGGGAGAAAGAGACAGAAGAGGGTTTTTTTTGGAGAAGATGCAGTAGTAGTACTACGATACTAGGAGGTGGAGATGCGGGGCATGTTTCCGGGGGAGAGGAACCACTATTTCCCTTAAAAAAAATAACAGCACTTGCGCATTAGAACTTGGGGCGGGGATATAGCGGTAAGAGGTATTGACCAACTTTCCCTCACCTTGACCCCACGTGGTTGTGAACCCGAGATAATTCTTTTTGATGAACCCGATATACTTATTATAGTACTAAAATAGTACAAGTATATACCTTGTACTCCTATATACTAACATTACTATTTTAAGGACTTATGTTCCATGAGCAACAACTTCCCCCACTCCGCTCATCCGAAATCCTAGCCCCTCCAACTTCAAGGACCAATCAACATAGCTATGGCCTTCTAATTTGGCTCAAGTCGCCGCACACATAGTCCTCCCGCCGACAAGGAATAGGAGCATCAGCCCTTTCGTCGCTTGTTGTTACACATAATCATATACAGTACCATATATATTTCAAATTTCCATATCAAAAAATAGTTCAAATCTGAATTTTAACATCTCAAGCTAAACCCTCGCTTGCTCTTAAACATAAGCATACCATAGTTCTACTTTTGTCTTCACCGAACAACAGAACACAATTTCATCACAACATAGCCAACCGGAGTACCTAGTAATGTAACTAGAGAAGTGAACCTATAGTTGATCAAGCCTTCAACTTTAACACAATAATACCCCCACATTATGTGTTGAGGAGCCACACCCATATATTTAAGAGTACCATCATGTAGACCACAAATGCATCAATGAAGAGAGGGGTATACTTATAGACCACCTCTTTACAAAACAGTTGTAATTAGTAGACCACAATTGCCTCGTTCATTAGCTATGAAATTACATACTATCAGTAGCTACAATGGCTGCAGGCCCTGTTTCAGAATTAAACATCACACTTGTTCCAATCCGGGGCGTTGGCGAAGTTTGGGATGAACCAAAGCGGTGTCTTTACCAGGTACCTATCTTTTTTTGTTTTGCATGTTTTCTCCAAGGCGTTGGTTTGGAAACCAACGGCGCAATCTTCACGATTCAGACTGAATCGGCATATTTCAGGCAGCTGCGAATTGCGAAGCCATGCTTCATTCGGCAAGGTGTACACACAATTTCTTCTCGTCAGACATCCTGGGACAACATCTGCACCGCCTAATGGCAGCATAATCGGATAGTTCACTCCAAGGAAAAGAGAATATTCTCCAAGGTCATCAATCTTTTCCCATGGAATACCTTCATTTAACTTACTAGTGTCCTTCGTGAACACCAGGCAACCAAACCCAGAAGCATAGTTGCCAACAGTGCGACCATGATGAACACGACGATCAGAAGCAGTATGGCAAACTTTACAGGAATATTCCCTTTCATCAGCAATGCCCAGTGTATGGATCAGAAGAAGTCTAGAACCATCTATAGATCTTGCTAACCACCACATGCCATAATCGACCTCGTGATCATGGCCAAGAGCATCATCAAGTGCACACCGCCATTCAAACACAATGGGCGGTGGCTCTACGATCAGCGGAGGACCTGCTTGAAAACGAAATTACTGTTAAGAAGGGTATGTTTGGTTTGCACAAATCTGAAAACGTAAGAATTGGGAAAACGCATTAGGATTCAGATGGGATGATATAATGGCATTTCCATTCAATAATACAGCATATTGGTGTATTTGAGTACATCACATGGGAAACCAAAGGATTCATTTCAAGAAGTTCAAGTAGAGGTCAAAATCCAACATAATTCAATCTGAGAATAAAACTCCTAATTATACAATCCTCAAATTTTTCTATGGTAATCATCTCGAATAAAAAGTCTAAATACCAATGAAATTTCATCCGAAGCAAATATGCCCCAAGCCTCCAAGTCAGATCAGTCAGGTTCGAAAATTAATAAGTTTGTGCATTAAAATTATCTTTACAGCCATGAATAATGAAGCTCATCATACACTACTTACGTCCGGAGGAAAATTACCAGCTTGCTGAGGATTCCATGCGTGAACAGTGCCAGTATGAGTTGTGGCAAACACAAGCCCATTGTGGAGAATTGCATCGCTGTAATTGTAAAAGATGTGGGACTTGGGCTCTGTAAGAACTGTCCATCCAGAATCTTCGCCGCAAAGGAGGGCAACTCTGATGTCAAAAACAGCAACAAGAGAGAAATTTTTGTACCCCCCAGCAGCTGTGGGAACTTGGCAAATATATATCTTGTGAAATATAATAGCACGAAGGTTGTGGTGGTATATATTTGGAATGTGGGTGGTTTCAAACGGCACAGGGAGAGGAATTTCACGGCGAGTGTAGACGTTGACAAGTTTCCATTTGCAAGCAGGAAAGCCAGTGTCAACCATGGCAACCCAATCTCCATTGGCACCTACCCACTGCTTACCCGTACCGTCTGGCATCACAGCGTCGGAGGAGAACCTGTCCAGCGGCGTCAGCTTGCAATCCCGTGCTACCTTCGTCGGGTGAGAATGAAGAACACATGGGAGGCCAAACGGGAGAGAAAAAGATAGAGTTGCACTATCATTTGCAGAGTCGAAAAATAGTTTGGACGAACCGACGAGGCTCGCGGCGGTGATGACGTCGCATCTTGTTACGAGTTCTTCAAGGGGACCTTCGGAAAAGACCTTCTGAAACAGTTCAGAGTCATCATTTTCCTTGTTCGATGCCGCCATCGCAGGGCAGGGGGTGGGTCTATGAGGTTTGGGTTCAACTGATTGGAGTTTAATTTGGGTTCGATGGCGGCAGGTGGCGGGGAAGATGAAGAACGGAGGCTCTCAAACTGGGCGGTGGAATTGATTCTAAAGCTGCATGGCGGCGGCACTGGCGCGTGCTATGGAAGGTGGTCGATTGGTGCGGGCGGGGGCGGAGGTAGACGATGGAGGTGAACCGAAATAGGGCAGGTGGGGGCGGGGCGCTTGACTTCGCTCCTCTACACTCTACAGCATCTCCTCCTGTTTCTTGGAAAGTGTATAGACCCATAATAAAAAGTCACTGTTCCCTCTGAAAAGGTGAAGAACAAGTCACTGGTCTAACGTGCAAATTTGGACATCCCAAGCTATGTGTTGTCATGTCAATTCAATGTCCATGGCAGTATTTTGAATTTTGCGTGACCAAAAGAAGTACGCCTTGGCCTTTCACAATCGGGGTTTCTTTAGAGCAAGAACAATAGAAGAGCCAACAGCTGGCAAAAGTACCACGTAGGCGGGCTATAAGCGCCCACTATTGTCCTACTTCCTCTTGGCGTGATACTCCCTCCGTCCACAAATAAGTGGACGTGCAGGATTTTCAAGGTAAATTAGTAAAAGGAAAGAAAAAATGCATTGGAGCACTCGTATCTTAAGAAACACATGTACTCAACCACGGTTGTAGATTTTCTCGGCGCAAGACTTTTCCCCAGCAGTTGTGGCTTTCAGTTATTCGTGGGTGTGGGGAGGAGCTCCGCCGCATCGGTAAAAAGCAAAGAGGGACGGCGGCTCTCGATCGTGCGGTGTACTCGTAAATCACGTGCGACCCATGCCCTAATAATTCACAATGCATTGATGAGGGCTATCACTTCATCATCCAATAAAATGTACTTAGTAACTATGGTAATAATATTGTCTTCTCGCAAAAAAATGGTAAAAATATTGTCTCTTAAGCCATGTACTAGTACAGTGCAAGATGCTTTAGAGAAATAAACCTATATTTTATTGCTACTCCGTAATACACATGGTTATTTATTCTAGGCAAATGCCTACCGAAAGATGTAGGAATAGGGAAATGTAGGATTGCAATGTCATGTCCACTCCAATCCTATAGGAATTCATAGAATCCAAACTTTGTTTGATTCCACCATAGGAAAAGTAAAGCATTCTTAAAAAGAGGTATGAGTAGATGTTTAATTTTCTATGGAATCTGTGCAAAGAAATCCTTAGGAAAAATTCCTATCGGAAACAATCCTACAAATCAAACAGCCAAGGATTCAATTGTACCAATTCCCTATGCAAATCCTTGGTGTTCACCCAATCCTCTCGAATACTCATCCAAAAAATGCACTAATACTTTGATGGGGAGTTTTTGTATTCTAGGCAAGAATAGAGGGTTTGCGGGGATCACTTGAGAAGTGTATTAACCAAAGAAGGCATAAGTAATACACCAACACACACTAACATGCCCTTAATGGATGTATCTCCATAAACTCCCTCTGTTCTTTATTACTACTACTAGTTTATGTACTTCTTAACTAATATGGGATAATCATGAAATATATTTTCTAACATTCAGCCAAAATATAGTGTTTCGACTTTTTAAAATACTGAAAAACTAGTAATTAAAAATATTTGAGCTATCAAATCTAGGAAGTTTGAAAATATTTTGTATTCCGTCTGAAAGTTGTGTTACTTGGTGTAAGATTCACACAAAAATGATGAAAATATCAAACCTTCAAAAAAATTGTAGTAATTCAAACGTTATGTGCGTTTCATAATTTTGCAAAATCTATTCTATTTGCAATTAAAACTATAGTAGTTGGTGGTCCCCGATCATCTGATTTGCTCTTAAACAGCTCAATCCTAAATTTGAAATTCCCTGCAACAGAACACGATAGTTGGTGGTTTGTGCGGAAAAAAATTACAGTTTTAAAAAGTGTTTTACGCAACGAAGGCAGCAATAAGCGGTAGTTTGTGCAATTTCCTCGTGTAAACAACATGTAGCGTCGAAGTAATAGTACTAGCAGTACAGAAATCTTGTGTAATTTCTAGTTCTACATATTACTAGTGTCCACTGTTTGAGAGTTGATGGTGAATGGGTCTAATTTTCAATCGAATGAGAATTAGCAAATTGATTTTTATGACAAAAGCATACAAAGGGAGTAAAACAACATACCCGCATTCGCCGCTGCTACCAGCATGCGATGCCTCCACGAGTGCATTGACGGCTGCTGCAAATCCTCGGAAGGCATCTAGGTTTTGCAGATCGTCGATTGCCGCTGTCCGGCTAAGCTTAACCAGCATAGCTGCCGCCAAGATATCTCGGATTTGGACCACAGGCAGAAGCTGATTGGGGTCGAAGGATTGCCTGATTCGGAATTTGAAGTACCAAGCCCTCGGCTCCGATGATGGAAGTTTGGAACTCGGCCCGGCCAGAACCTCCCAAATCTGTGTGTGGCAGTGGATGCCCATCGGCATCCCCAATGCTGCCGACGCCGTGATGTGGTCGGTCGCACTTTGGTCCCCACTAAAGGCTGGGGCTGCAGCACGTCGCCGCCGCCCCCGACGTCCCCACGACGGCAACGCCATGGACCGAGGCGCTGAGTTTGTTGGCGAACCCGAAGCCCTGGATGGCAAGTGCTTCTTCACAATGGAAGCATCCTCACCCGGCGAGGTTCGCCCCCGGCGCATGCCTATGCTCCGACCAGCCCACTTTGCCGCTGCTGCCTGGGCTGCCGCCGATACCTGGGCCACCGCCGCTTCATGGGACCCCCTCCCTCCTCTCCCTCTCCTAGATCAAAGGGCGCCAGGAGTCTAGCCACAGCAAGACACAGAGCCGCCTGCTTCATCGCACACCAATGGCACACAGACATTTGCGAGCTTTTAGCGCACACCCCTCCGAGGCTGAGTCGTGGAGCCTGGGTGCACGGGGCTATGGCTGGAGGAGTCGCCATGGGACGAGGGGTGTCGAGTGCTCGGGCAAATACGGGAAAGGCGAAGTTTTGGATAACCTTATATGATCACATCAATGCTTCTCAAGGAGCCAAATACTGTATGAGAAACCGGAAAAGTTTGAACGTTTGAAAACTTTGCCGGCATAATGCATCCTTCCAATGCACGCCTACTAAGGTAGAAAGCCAACTCAATTGCTACTTTGTTGGCAAAATGTACCATGGCTCAATCTTGGGTCACACACATCTATCAATTGGTATATTTTGGTCATATTCAAAATTTTACTTGAAACTTGTTGGTCATGCCATTCTACTACTCGCCTAACACTTTTTCTACGCGGGAAGGAGGGGGGTATGATGCTACCCTGAATTTTTATGCCCATTTGTATCTTGGACAAATCCTAGGTTTGACCAAAATTTAAAACATGAAGATGAAAAATTAAGCCTGGATCCACTACAAGAAAAGTTGCCAAACTTTTCTTGTAGTGATCCTTCTTAATTAGTAACTTCAAAATGAAGCTTTTGGAAGGTTTTTGAAATTTCCATGTCTGAAACCCAAAACACCTCTTCATGATTGACTTCATAAGACAAATCGAGTTTAGGGTTAGGGGTAGATACATGATTTTTCTAGTTTGAATATGTCTAGACCTGGCTTATCAACTTGAATGCTTAGTATATGACATAAGAAGATGTACTATGTGCATTGGTTTTTTATTTATTTGATTTGTTTTGAATTTTCATGCCGAATCAAATTTTGGTCAAATCATAGGTTTAACCAAGATTTAAACAAGTTTAAAACATTAAAATGAAAAATTAAGCATGGATCCTTCTCAATCACTCCAAAATGAAGCTTTTGGGAGGCTTTTGAAATGTCTATGTTTGAAACCCAAAACCACTTCTCTTCATGCTTGACTTCATAAGACAGATGAGTTTAGGGTTAGGGGTAGATACATGATTTTTCTGGTTTGAATAGGTCTAGACCTTGTTATCAAGTTGAATGGCTTACTATGTGACATAAGAAGACTATGTGCTTTGGTTTTTCATTTTTGATTTTTTCGATTGTTTTTATGCCCATTTGAATCTTGGTCAAATCCTAGGTTTGAACAAGAATTTAAACAAGTTTAAAACATGAAAATGAAAAGGTAAGCATGGATCCTTCTTAGTCAGTCCGAAATGAAGCTTTTGGGCGGTTTTCGAAATTTCCATGTTTGAAAACCCAAACCACTTCTCTTCATGCTTGACTTCATAAGACAAATTTAGGGTTAGGGGTATAGATACATGATTTTTCTTGTTTGATATGTCTAGATATTGTTTATCAACACTTGAATGCTTACAATATATGTGACGCAAGAAGACTATGTGTTATGGTTTTTCATTTTTGGGGGTTTTTTCGAATTTTTTATGCGCACTTGAATCTTGGTCAAATCCAAGCTAGCTAGGTTTGACCAAGCTTTAAACAAGTTTAAAACATGAAAATGAAAAAGTAAGCATGTATCCTTCTTAGTCACTCCAAAATTAAGCTTTTCGGAGGTTTTTGAAATTTCCATTTTGTAAACCCAAAACCACGTATCTTCATGTTTGACTTCAAAAGACAGAGTTTAGGGTTAGGGGGTAGATACATGATTCTTCTTTTAATATGTTTAGATCTTGTTTTATCAAGTTGAATGTTGACTGTATGACATAAGAAGACTATGTTTTTGAATTTTTTATGAATCTTGGTCAAATCCAAGGGTTGACCAAGATTTAAACAAGTTTAAAACATGAAAATGAAAACGTTTCAAGTTCACCTTTGGTTCGATCTTTCAGTAACCAGGCGCATATATATATGGATGCAAATTGAGATAATTAATTCGTGAAACATTGGAAATGTCCATCGTGTGTCATGTTTCCCCCTCACATGAAAATTGGATTGGTGGCAGACAAGTAAAAGCACATTTATGTGCGACAACCCAAAATGCACATATTTTGCTGAGTTTTCATGCATGCATTAAAAGTTGTGAATATATACATAAAATGCATGTGGGTCATGATTGAAAAGTTTGACATGTATATGGTTCTTGTGTAGTAGTACTATAGTAGATTAGTAGGTACGCAAACTCCCATCCATCTTCTTTGTCAAGAGAAGACGCGCACCAGGATGCGTAGTGGAAGTCGTCTCTGGATCCTTCTGTTGTCCCTCTCACGGAAAAGAAAAAGAAAAAAACATCTCTCTCATTCTCGGCCTCGCTCGACTCGCTCGCTCGCAGCCTCGCACCTCCTGCGCACTGACAAACGCTGCACAACAGTCAACATCACCAGAAAAAAGATATACACCATAAATAATAAGAGGGGCCCCGTGACTGCTATCCCTTCTTCTCCTTCCGTGTGATCCCTCTTCCTCCGAGTTTCACTGGACGGGCAAACACACATGTGCTGCATAGTAAAAATAAAAAAGTAAAAAATCGACCTATGAATCTATGATTAAATAGGTAAAATCCTGGGTTTTATCAAGGTTTAAACAAGTTTAAAACATGAAAATGAATAGGTAAGCATGGATCCTTCTTAGTCACTCTAAAATGAAGCTTTCGCGAGGTTTTTGAAATTTCCATGTTTGAAACCCAAAACCACTTCTTCAATGACTTCCAGACAGGTTAGGGTAGATACATGCTTTTTCTGGTTTGAATATGTCTAGACCTTGTTTATCAACTTGAATGCATACTATATGACATAAGAAGGCTATGTTATTTGGTTTTTCATTTTTTCTGTTTTTTTCTGATTTTTTATGCCCATTTAAATCTTGGTCAAATCCTAGGTTTGACCAAGAGTTAAACAAGTTTAAAACATGAAAATGAAAAGGTAAGCCTGGATCCTTCTTAGTCACTGTAAAATGAAGCTTTTGGGAGGTTTGTGAAATTTCCATGTTTGAAACCAAAAGCACTTCTCTTCATGCTTGACTTCATAAGACAGAGTTTAGGGTTAGGGGGTGTAGATACATGATTTGTCTGGTTTGAATATGTCCAAATCTTATTTATCAACTTTTGAATGCATGCTACTCTCTCAAAGAAAACCTTTTGAATGCTTACTATATGACATAAGAAGACTATATGCTTTTAAAATTCAAACATATGGTAAGCATTCTTATGTCATATAGTAAGCATTCAAGTTGATAAACAAGCAAGGTTTGGACATATTCAAACCAGACAAATCATGTATCTACCCCTAACCCCTAATTAAATTGTCTTATGAAGTCAGCATGAAGAGAAGTGGTTTTGGGTTTCAAACATGGAAATTTCAAAAACCTCCCAAAACTTCATTTTAGAGTGACTAAGAAGGATATACAAGCTTCCCTTTTCATTTTCATGTTTTAAACTTGTTTAAATCTTGGTCAAACCTCTAGGATTTGACCAAAAGATTCAAATGGGCATGGAAATTCATAAAAAATCAAAAGAATGAAAAACCAAAGGACATAACATTATTATGTCATATATATATAGTAAGCATTCAAGTTGATAAACAAGGTCTAGACATATTCAAACCAGAAAATCATGTATATATCTACCCCTAACCCTAAACTCTGTCTTATGAAGTCAAGCATGCATGAAGAGAAGTGGTTTTGGTTTCAAACATGGAAATTTCGAAAAACCCTCCCAAGAGCTACATTTTGGAGTGAGTAAGAAGGATATATAGATGCTTAATTTTTCATATTCATGATTTAAACTTGTTTAAACCATGTTCAAACCTAGGATTTGACCAAGATTAAAATGGGCATAAAATTTTAAAAAAATCAAAAAATAAAAAACAAGTCACATAGTATTCTTATGTCATATAGTAAGCATTCAATTAAGTTGATAAACAAGGTCTAGACATATTCAAACCAGGAAAATCATGCATATATCCCCTAACCCTAGCTAAACTCTGTCTTATGAAGTCAAGCATGCATGAAGAGAAGTGGTTTTTGGTTTCAAACGTTTAAGCCAAAAGCCCCTTTTCAAATATTTCAAACTTATTCAAATTTGGTTCAAATATGAAAGACATACAAGTTATAGCACACATAGTGCATACATTTTCACACATACTGCACTAGATGCTAACCCTATAGTTTGAGGCCATTTGGGTGACCTAGGTCGAAAAAATTCTTGGATTAGAATCGTGTTGTTCGAACCCCGTAGTTGGATTTTTTTGAACCCTTGATCTGTAGAACTGGGCAAAACCCTAGTTTAACCTATTTAATTACAGATTCGTATATCGATTTTTCTACGAGTACTACCTTTTTATTATTACTATGCAGCACATGGGTGTTTGCCCGTCGAGTGAAACTCGGAGGAAGAGGGATCACTCGGAAGGAGAGAAGAAGGGAGAGAATTATGGTGTCTCCCCTTTTTCGGGTGATGATGTTGACTTTTGTGCAGGGTTTGTCAGTGAGCAGGAGGTGCGAGCGAGCGAGCGAGCGAGTCGAGCGAGGCCGAGAATGAGAGAGATTTGTTTTTTTTGTGAGAGGGACAACCGAAGGATCCAGAAGGACCCACAGACTTCCAATACGCATCCTGATGCGTCTTCTCTTGACAAAGAAATGGCTGGGAGTTTGCGTACCTATTGCACGTGACTTGTGCTCACTGAAGTGTGGGACCTCACGCGTGGGCACCACACGTAAGTGACAGACCTGTTGGTGTAAAAACTCGGTTGATTATAATAGTGCATTAGAACAAAGTTTCCTATGGATTCAAGGGTAGGAAATCCAAGTTAACTCATTTACATGACATTATTTTTTCCATGAAGCAAAGTAACACATCTATCAATTGGTACATTTTGGAGTGACTAAGAAGGATCCAGCCTTACTTATTCGTTTTCACGTGTTAAACCTGTCTAAATCTTGGTCAAACCTAGGATTTGACCAAGATTCAAATGGGCAGAAAATTAAAAAAACAGAAAAATGAAAAACCAAATCACATAGTTTTCTTATGTCATATAGTAAGCATTAAAGTTGATAAACAAGGTGTAGACATATTCAAACCAGACAAATCATGTAGCTATACCCCCTAACCCCTAAACTCTGTCTTATGAAGTCAAGCATGCATGTGAAGAGAAGTGGTTTTGGGTTTCAAACATGGAAATTTCAAAAACCTCCCAAAAGCTTCATTTTAGAGTGACTAAGAAGGATCCATGCTTCCCTTTTCATTTTCATGTTTTAAACTTGTTTAAATTATCTTGGTCAAACCTAGGATTTGACAAGATTCAAATGGGCATCAAAATTGAAAAAAATTGAAAAAAGAAAAACCAAAGCAAATAGTTTTCTTATGTCATATAGTAAGCATTAAAGTTGTTGATAAATAAGGTCCATACATATTCAAACCACACAAATCATGTATCTATACCCCCTAATTAACCCCTAAATTAATTAACTCTGTCTTATGAAGTCAAGCATGTGAAGAGAAGTGGTTTTGGGTTTCAAACATTGAAATTTTAAAAACCTCCCAAAAGCTTCATTTTAGAGTGACTAAGAAGGATACAGACTTCCCTTTTCATTTTTATGTTTTAAACTTGTTTAAATCTTGGTCAAACCAAGGATTTGACCAAGATTCAAATGGCCCTAAAAATTCAGAAAAAATCAAAAGAATGAAAAACCAAAGCACATAGCATTCTTATGTCATATGTATAGTAAGCATTCAAGTTGATAAACAAAGGTCTAGAGACATATATATTCAAACCAGAAAAATCATGTATATATCTACCCCTAAAACTCTAATTAAACTATGTTTTATGAAGTAAATCATGAAGAGAAGTGGTTTTGGGTTTCAAACATGGAAATTTCAAGAACCTCCCAAAAGCTTCATTTTAGAGTGACTAAGAAGGATCCAGAAGGACCCACAGACTTCCAATACGCATCCTGATGCGTCTTCTCTTGACAAAGAAGATGGCTGGGAGTTTGCGTACCTATTGCACGTGACTTGTGCTCACTGAAGTGTGGGACCTCACGCGTGGGCACCACACGTAAGTGACAGACCTGTTGGTGTAAAAACTCGATTGATTATTATACTGCATTAGAACAAAGTTTCCTATGGATTCAAGGGTAGGAAATCCAAGTTAACTCATTTACATGACATTATTATTTCCATGAAGCAAAGTTAACACATCTATCGATTGGTACATTTTTTAGTGACTAAGAAGGATCCATGCTTACTTATTCGTTTTCACGTGTTAAACTTGTCTAAATCTTGGTCAAACCTAGGATTTGACCAAGATTCAAATGGGCAGAAAAATAAAATAAAAAACAGAAAAATGAAAAACCAAATCACATAGTCATCTTATGTCATATAGTAAGCATTAAAGTTGATAAACAAGGTCTAGAAATATCAAACCATACAAATCATGTATCTACCCCCTAACCCCTAAACTATGTCTTATAAATTAAGTCAAGCATGAAGAGATGTGGTTTTGGGTTTCAAACATGGAAATTTCAAAAACCTCCCAAAAACTTCATTTTAGTGTGACTAAGAAGGATACACGCTTCCCTTTTCATATTCATGTTCTAAGCTTGTTTAAATTATCTTGGTCAAACCTAGGATTTGACAAGATTCAAATGGGCATCAATATTGAAAAAAATCAAAAAAAAGAAAAAACAAAGGAAATAGTTTTCTTATGTCTTATAGTAAGCATTAAAGTTGATAAACAAGGTCTAGACATATTCAAACTAGACAAATCATGTATCTATACCCCCTAACCCCTAAACTCTGTCTTATGAAGTCAAGCATGTGAAGAGGAAGTGGTTTTGGGTTGCAAACATGGAAATTTCAAAAACCTCCGAAAAACTTCATTTTAGAGTTTCTAAGAAGGATCCATGCTTAACTTTGCATATTCATATTTTAAACTTGTTTAAATCATTATCAAGCCTAGCATTTGACCAATATACAAATGGGTGGGCACAAAATTCAAAAAAATCAGAAAAATGAAAACAAATTAAAGCACATAGTCTTCATATGTCATATCGTATGAATTCAAGTTGATAAACGAGGTCTAGGTATATCCAAACCAGACAAATCATGTATCTATACCCCCTGTCGATCTTATGAAGTCTAGCATGAAGAGAGAAGTCGTTTTTGGTTTCAAAAATGGAAATTTCAAGAACATCCCAAAAGCTTCATTTTAGAGTGACTAAGAAGGATACATGCTTCCCTTTTCATTTTTATGTTTAAACTTGTTTAAATCTTGGTCAAACCTAGGATTTGACCAAGATTCAAATATATGGGCATAAAATTCAAAAAAAAACAGAAAAATTTAAAACCAAGGCACATAGTCTTCTTATGTCATATAGTAAACAATCAATTAATTAAGTTGATAAACCAGTTCTAGACATATTCAAACCAGGAAAATCATGTATCTACCCCCTAACGCCCTAGCTAAACTCTGTCTTATGAAGTCAAGCATGCATGAAGAGAAGTGGTTTTTGGTTTCAAACGTTTAAGCCAAAAGGTAAGCATGGATCCTCCTTAATTAGTCACTGTAAAATGAAGCTTTTGGGAGGTTTGTGAAATTTCCATGTTTGAAACCCAAAAGCACTTCTCTTCATGCTTGACTTCATAAGACAGAGTTTAGGGTTAGGGGGTGTAGATACATGATTTGTCTGGTTTGAATATGTCCAAATCTTATTTATCAACTTTTGAATGCATGCTACTCTCTCAAAGAAAAACTTTTGAATGCTTACTATATATATGACATAAGAAGACTATATGCTTTTAAAATTCAAACATATGGTAAGCATTCTTATGTCATATAGTAAGCATTCAAGTTGATACACAAGCAAGGTTTGGACATATTCAAACCAGACAAATCATGTATCTACCCCCTAACCCCTAATTAAATTGTCTTATGAAGCAGTCTAGCATGAAGAGAAGTGGTTTTGGGTTTCAAACATGGAAATTTCAAAAACCTCCCAAAAACTTCATTTTAGAGTGACTAAGAAGGATATACAAGCTTCCCTTTTCATTTTCATGTTTTAAACTTGTTTAAATCTTGGTCAAACCTCTAGGATTTGACCAAAAGATTCAAATGGGCATAGAAATTCATAAAAAATCAAAAGAATGAAAAACCAAAGGACATAACATTCTTATGTCATATATATATAGTAATTAAGCATTCAAGTTGATAAACAAGGTCTAGACATATTCAAACCAGAAAATAATGTATATATCTACCCCTAACCCTAAACTCTGTCTTATGAAGTCAAGCATGCATGAAGAGAAGTGGTTTTTGGTTTCAAACATGGAAATTTCGAAAACCCTCCCAAGACCGAGCTACATTTTGGAGTGACTAAGAAGGATATATAGATGCTTAATTTTTCATATTCATGATTTAAACTTGTTTAAACCATGTTCAAACCTAGGATTTGACCAAGATTCAAATGGGCATAAAATTTTAAAAAAATAAAAAAATAAAAAAACAAGGCACATAGTATTCTTATGTCATATAGTAAGCATTCAATTAAGTTGATAAACAAGGTCTAGACATAATCAAACCAGGAAAATCATGCATCTACCCCCTAACCCTAGCTAAACTCTGTCTTATGAAGTCAAGCATGCACGAAGAGAAGTGGTTTTTGGTTTCAAACGTTTAAGCCAAAAGCCCATTTTCAAATATTTCAAACTTATTCAAATTTGGTTCAAATTTGAAAGACATACAAGTTATAGCACACATAGTGCATACATTTTCACACATACTGCACTAGATGCTAACCCTATAGTTTGAGGCCATTTGGGTGACCTAGGTCGAAAAAATTCTTGGATTAGAATCGTGTTGTTCGAACCCCGTAGTTGGATTTTTTTGAACCCTTGATCTGTAGAACTGGGCAAAACCCTAGTTTAACCTATTTAATTACAGATTCGTATATCGATTTTTCTACGAGTACTACCTTTTTATTATTACTATGCAGCACATGTGTGTTTGCCCGTCGAGTGAAACTCGGAGGAAGAGGGATCACTCGGAAGGAGAGAAGAAGGGAGAGAATTATGGTGTCTCCCCTTTTTCGGGTGATGATGTTGACTTTTGTGCAGGGTTTGTCAGTGAGCAGGAGGTGCGAGCGAGCGAGCGAGCGAGTCGAGCGAGGCCGAGAATGAGAGAGATTTGTTTTTTTGTGAGAGGGACAACCGAAGGATCTAGAAGGACCCACAGACTTCCAAAACGCATCCTGATGCGTCTTCTCTTGACAAAGAAGATGGCTGGGAGTTTGCGTACCTATTGCACGTGACTTGTGCTCACTGAAGTGTGGGACCTCAAGCGTGGGCACCACACGTAAGTGACAGACCTGTTGGTGTAAAAACTCGGTTGATTATAATAGTGCATTAGAACAAAGTTTCCTATGGATTCAAGGGTAGGAAATCCAAGTTAACTCATTTACATGACATTATTATTTCCATGAAGCAAAGTTAACACATCTATCGATTGGTACATTTTTGAGTGACTAAGAAGGATCCAGGCTTACTTATTCGTTTTCACGTGTTAAACTTGTCTAAATCTTGGTCAAACCTAGGATTTGACCAAGATTCAAATGGGCAGAAAAATAAAATAAAAAACAGAAAAATGAAAAACCAAATCACATAGTCATCTTATGTCATATAGTAAGCATTAAAGTTGATAAACAAGGACTAGAAATATCAAACCATACAAATCATGTATCTACCCCTAACCCCTAAACTATGTCTTATAAATTAAGTCAAGCATGAAGAGATGTGGTTTTGGGTTTCAAACATGGAAATTTCAAAAACCTCCCAAAAACTACATTTTAGAGTGACTAAGAAGGATGCATGCTTCCCTTTTCATATTCATGTTTTAAGCTTGTTTAAATTATCTCAGTCAAACCTAGGATTTGACAAAGATTCAAATGGGCATCGAAAAAATCAGGAAAAAGAAAAACCAAAGCAAATAGTTTTCTTATGTCATATAGTAAGCCAATTAATTAAGTTGATAAACAAGGTCTAGACATATTCAAACTAGACAAATCATGTATCTATACCCCCTAACCCCTGAACTCTGTCTTATGAAGTCAAGCATATGAAGAGAAGTGGTTTTGGGTCGTTTCAAACATGGAAATTTGAAAAACCTCCCAAAAACTTCATTTTAGAGTGACAAAGAAGGATACATGCTTCCCTTTTCATATTCATGTTTTAAGCTTGTTTAAATTATCTCAGTCAAACCTAGGATTTGACAAGATTCAAATGGGCATCAAAATTGAAAAAAATCAGGAAAAAGAAAAACCAAAGCAAATAGTTTTCTTATGTCATATAGTAAGCCAATTAAGTTGATAAACAAGGTCTAGACATATTCAAACTAGACAAATCATGCATGCATCTATACCCCCTAACCCCTAAACTCCGTCTTATGAAGTCAAGCATATGAAGAGAAGTGGTTTTGCTCCCAAAAGCTTCATTTTAGAGTGACTAAGAAGGATCCATGCTTACCTTTGCATTTTCATATTTTAATCTTGTTAAATCATTATCAAGCCTAGGATTTGACCAAGATACAAATGGGTGGGCACAAAATTCAAAAAAATCAGAATAATGAAAAACAAAAGCATGTAGTCTTCTTATGTCATATCGTATGCATTCAAGTTAAACGAGGTCTAGGTATATCCAAACCAGACAAATCATGTATCTACCCCATGTTGATCTTATGAAGTCTAGCATGAAGAGAAGTCGTTTTGGGTTTCAAACATGGAAATTTCAAGAACATCCCAAAAGCTTCATTTTAGAGTGACTAAGAAGGATACATGCTTCCCTTTTCATTTTCATGTTTTAAACTTGTTTAAATCTTGGTCAAACCTAGGATTTGACCAAGATTCAAATATATGAGCATAAAATTCAAAAAAAAACCAAAAATGAAAACCAAGGCACGTAGTCGTCTTATGTCATATAGTAAGCAATCAATTAAGTTGATAAACAAGGTCTAGACATATTCAAACCAGGAAATCATGTATCTACACCCCCTAACGTACCCTAGCTAAACTCTGTCTTATGAAGTCAAGCATGCATGAAGAGAAGTGGTTTTTGGTTTCAAACGTTTAAGCCAAAAGGTAAGCATGGATCCTCCTTATAGTCACTGTAAAATGAAGCTTTTGGGAGGTTTGTGAAATTTCCATGTTTGAAACCCAAAACCACTTAAGACAGAGTTTATGGTTAGGTGTGTAGATACATGATTTTTCTTGTTTGAATATGTCTAGACCTTGTTTATCAACTTGAATTTTTTACTATATGATATAAGAAGGCTATATATATGTGCTTTGGTTTTTCATTTTTTGATTTCTTTCGATTTTTTATGCCTATTTAAATCTTGGTCAAATCCTAGGTTTAAACAAGTTTAAAACATGAAAATGAAACGGTAAGCATGAATCCTTCCTTACTCACTCTAAAATGAAGGTACTTGAAAATTTTATGTTTGAAACCCAAAACCCCAGTTCTCTTCATATGTTTGACTTCATAAGACAGAGTTTAGCTAGGGTTAGGGGTAGATATGATACATGATATTTCTGCTTTGAATATGTCTAGAGATCGACCTTGTTTATCAACTTGAATGCTTACTATATGACATAAGATCAAGGCTATATATATATATGTGCTTTGGTTTTTCATTTTTTTTGATTTTTCTGAATTTTTACTCCCATTTGAATCTTGGTCAAATCCTAGGTTTGACCAAGGTTAAAACAAGTTTAAAACATGGCAATGAAAAGGTAAGCATATGGATCATTCTTAGTCTCTCTAAAATGAAGCTTTTGGGAGGTTTTTGAAGTTTCCATGTTTGAAACCCAAAATCACTTCTCTTCATATGCTTGGCTTCATAAGACAAAGATTAGGGTTTAGGGGTAGATATATACATGTTTTGGGAGGTTTTTGAAATTTCCATGTTTGAAACCCAAATCCACTTCTCTTCATCCTTGACGTCTTCATAAGACAAAAGTATAGGGTTATATATATATGCATGGGTAGATACATGCTTTTTTCTGGTTTGAATATGTATAGACCTTGTTTAAAATTATCAACTTAATTGAATGCTTACTATATATATGACATAAGAAGGCTATATATGTGCTTTGTTTTTTCATTTTTTCATTTTTTCCTGATTTTTTATGCCCATTTGAATCTTGGTCAAATCCTAGGTTTGATCAAGATTTAAACAAGCAGTTTAAAAATGAAAATGAAAAGGTAAGCCTGGATCCTTCTTAGTCACTGTAAAATGAAGCTTTTGGGAGGTTTGTGAAATTTCCATGTTTGAAACCCAAAAGCACTTCTCTTCATGCTTGACTTCATAAGACAGAGTTTAGGGTTAGGGGGTGTAGATACATGATTTGTCTGGTTTGAATATGTACAAATCTTATTTATCAACTTTTGAATGCATGCTACTCTCTCAAAGAAAAACTTTTGAATGCTTACTATATGACATAAGAAGACTATATGCTTTTAAAATTCAAACATATGGTAAGCATTCTTATGTCATATAGTAAGCATTCAAGTTGATAAACAAGCAAGGTTTGGACATATCCAAACCAGACAAATCATGTATCTGCCCCCTGTCGATCTTATGAAGTCTAGCATGAAGAGAGAAGTCGTTTTTGGTTTCAAAAATGGAAATTTCAAGAACATCCCAAAAGCTTCATTTTAGAGTGACTAAGAAGGATACATGCTTCCCTTTTCATTTTTATGTTTAAACTTGTTTAAATCTTGGTCAAACCTAGGATTTGTCCAAGATTCAAATATATGGGCGTAAAATTCAAAAAAAACAGAAAAATTTAAAACCAAGGCACATAGTCTTCTTATGTCATATAGTAAACAATCAATTAATTAAGTTGATAAACCAGGTCTAGACATATTCAAACCAGGAAAATCATGTATCTACCCCCTAACGCCCTAGCTAAACTCTGTCTTATGAAGTCAAGCATGCATGAAGAGAAGTGGTTTTGGTTTCAAACATGGAAATTTCGAAAAAACCTCCCAAGAGCTACATTTTGGAGTGACTAAGAAGGATATATAGATGCTTAATTTTTCATATTCATGATTTAAACTTGTTTAAACCATGTTCAAACCTAGGATTTGACCAAGATTCAAATGGGCATACAATTTTAAAAAAATCAAAAAAATAAAAAACAATGCACATAGTATTCTTATGTCATATAGTAAGCATTCAATTAAGTTGATAAAGTAGGTCTAGACATATTCAAACCAGGAAAATCATGCATCTATCCCCTAACCCTAGCTAAACTCTGTCTTATGAAGTCAAGCATGCATGAAGAGAAGTGGTTTTTGGTTTCAAACGTTTAAGCCAAAAGCCCCTTTTCAAATATTTCAAACTTATTCAAATTTGGTTCAAATATGAAAGACATACAAGTTATAGCACACATAGTGCATACATTTTCACACATACTGCACTAGATGCTAACCCTATAGTTTGAGGCCATTTGGGTGACCTAGGTCGAAAAAATTCTTGGATTAGAATCGTGTTGTTCGAACCCCGTAGTTGGATTTTTTTGAACCCTTGATCTGTAGAACTGGGCAAAACCCTAGTTTAACCTATTTAATTACAGATTCGTATATCGATTTTTCTACGAGTACTACCTTTTTATTATTACTATGCAGCACATGGGTGTTTGCCCGTCGAGTGAAACTCGGAGGAAGAGGGATCACTCGGAAGGAGAGAAGAAGGGAGAGAATTATGGTGTCTCCCCTTTTTCGGGTGATGATGTTGACTTTTGTGCAGGGTTTGTCAGTGAGCAGGAGGTGCGAGCGAGCGAGCGAGCGAGTCGAGCGAGGCCGAGAATGAGAGAGATTTGTTTTTTTTTGTGAGAGGGACGACCGAAGGAACCAGAAGGACCCACAGACTTCCAATACGCATCCTGATGCGTCTTCTCTTGACAAAGAAAATGGCTGGGAGTTTGCGTACCTATTGCACGTGACTTGTGCTCACTGAAGTGTGGGACCTCAAGCGTGGGCACCACACGTAAGTGACAGACCTGTTGGTGTAAAAACTCGGTTGATTATAATAGTGCATTAGAACAAAGTTTCCTATGGATTCAAGGGTAGGAAATCCAAGTTAACTCATTTACGTGTTAAACTTGTCTATATCTTGGTCAAACCTAGGATTTGACCAAGATTCAAATGGGCAGAAAAATAAAAACAGAAAAATGAAAAACCAAATCACATAGTCTTCTTATGTCATATAGTAAGCATTAAAGTTGATAAACAAGGTCTAGACATATTCAACCAGACAAATCATGTATCTATACCCCTAACCCCTAAACTCTGTCTTATGAAGTCAAGCATGTGAAGAGAAGTGGTTTTGGGTTTCAAACATGGAAATTTCAAAAAACTCCCAAAAACTACATTTTAGAGTGACTAAGAAGGATACATGCTCCCCTTTTCATATTCATGTTTTAAGCTTGTTTAAATTATCTTGGTCAAACCTAGGATTTGACAAGATTCAAATGGGCATCAAAATTGAAAAAAAGTCAGAAAAAAGAAAACCAAAGCAAATAGTTTTCTTATGTCATATAGTAAGCATTAAAGTTGATAAACAAGGTCTAGAAATATTCAAACTAGACAAATCATGTATCTATACCCCCTAACCCCTGAACTCTGTCTTATGAAGTCAAGCATATGAAGAGAAGTGGTTTTGGGTTTCAAACATGGAAATTTGAAAAACCTCCCAAAAACTTCATTTTAGAGTGACAAAGAAGGATACATGCTTCCCTTTTCATATTCATGTTTTAAGCTTGTTTAAATTATCTCGGTCAAACCTAGGATTTGACAAGATTCAAATGGGCATCAAAATTGAAAAAAATCAGGAAAAAGAAAAACCAAAGCAAATAGTTTTCTTATGTCATATAGTAAGCCAATTAAGTTGATAAACAAGGTCTAGACATATTCAAACTAGACAAATCATGTATCTATACCCCCTAACCCCTAAACTCCGTCTTATGAAGTCAAGCATATGAAGAGAAGTGGTTTTGCTCCCAAAAGCTTCATTTTAGAGTGACTAAGAAGGATCCATGCTTACCTTTGCATTTTCATATTTTAATCTTGTTAAATCATTATCAAGCCTAGGATTTGACCAAGATACAAATGGGTGGGCACAAAATTCAAAAAAATCAGAATAATGAAAAACAAAAGCACGTAGTCTTCTTATGTCATATCGTATGCATTCAAGTTAAACGAGGTCTAGGTATATCCAAACCAGACAAATCATGTATCTACCCCATGTTGATCTTATGAAGTCTAGCATGAAGAGAAGTCGTTTTGGGTTTCAAACATGGAAATTTCAAGAACATCCCAAAAGCTTCATTTTAGAGTGACTAAGAAGGATACATGCTTCCCTTTTCATTTTCATGTTTAAACTTGTTTAAATCTTGGTCAAACCTAGGATTTGACCAAGATTCAAATATATGAGCATAAAATTCAAAAAAAAACCAAGGCACGTAGTCTTCTTATGTCATATAGTAAGCAATCAATTAAGTTGATAAACAAGGTCTCTAGACATATTCAAACCAGGAAATCATGTATCTACACCCCCTAACGTACCCTAGCTAAACTCTGTCTTATGAAGTCAAGCATGCATGAAGAGAAGTGGTTTTTGGTTTCAAACGTTTAAGCCAAAAGGTAAGCATGGATCCTCCTTAGTCACTGTAAAATGAAGCTTTTGGGAGGTTTGTGAAATTTCCATGTTTGAAACCCAAAACCACTTAAGACAGAGTTTATGGTTAGGTGTGTAGATACATGATTTTTCTTGTTTGAATATGTCTAGACCTTGTTTATCAACTTGAATTTTTTACTATATGATATAAGAAGGCTATATATATGTGCTTTGGTTTTTCATTTTTTGATTTCTTTTGAATTTTTATGCCTATTTAAATCTTGGTCAAATCCTAGGTTTAAACAAGTTTAAAACATGAAAATGAAACGGTAAGCATGAATCCTTCCTTACTCACTCTAAAATGAAGGTACTTGAAAATTTTATGTTTGAAACCCAAAACCCCAGTTCTCTTCATATGTTTGACTTCATAAGACAGAGTTTAGGGTTAGGGGTAGATATGATACATGATATTTCTGCTTTGAATATGTCTAGACCTTGTTTATCAACTTGAATGCTTACTATATGACATAAGAATGCTATATATATATATATATGTGCTTTGGTTTTTCATTTTTTTTGAATTTTTCTGAATTTTTACTCCCATTTGAATCTTGGTCAAATCCTAGGTTTGACCAAGGTTAAAACAAGTTTAAAACATGGCAATGAAAAGGTAAGCATATGGATCATTCTTAGTCTCTCTAAAATGAAGCTTTTGGGAGGTTTTTGAAGTTTCCATGTTTGAAACCCAAAATCACTTCTCTTCATATGCTTGGCTTCATAAGACAAAGATTAGGGTTTAGGGGTAGATATATACATGTTTTGGGAGGTTTTTGAAATTTCCATGTTTGAAACCCAAATCCACTTCTCTTCATCCTTGACGTCTTCATAAGACAAAAGTATAGGGTTATATATATATGCATGGGTAGATACATGCTTTTTTCTGGTTTGAATATGTATAGACCTTGTTTAAAATTATCAACTTAATTGAATGCTTACTATATATATGACATATATAAGAAGGCTATATATGTGTTTTGTTTTTTCATTTTTCATTTTTTCCTGATTTTTTATGCCCATTTGAATCTTGGTCAAATCCTAGGTTTGATCAAGATTTAAACAAGCAGTTTAAAAATGAAAATGAAAAGGTAAGCCTGGATCCTTCTTAGGGCTCCTTTGATTTAAAGGATAGGAAAAGTATAGGAATAGGAAAGGCATAGGATTGGAATGACACATGTCTACTTGAATCCTATAGAAAGATGAAGTGTGTTTGATTGTAGCAAAGGAATTTTTTCATGAGGTATGAGCCAATGTTTTTTCCTATAGGAATTACGCTACAAGATTCCTATAGGAATTTTTCCTATAGGATATGTTTCTATGAATCAAACAACATGTATAGGAAATTTTCCCATAGGAACCAAATCCTACACAATTCCTATGCAAATCCTATGAATCAAAGGAGCCCTTAGTCACTGTAAAATGAAGCTTTTGGGAGGTTTGTGAAATTTCCATGTTTGAAACCCAAAAGCACTTCTCTTCATGCTTGACTTCATAAGACAGAGTTTAGGGTTAGGGGGTGTAGATACATGATTTGTCTGGTTTGAATATGTACAAATCTTATTTATCAACTTTTGAATGCATGCTACTCTCTCAAAGAAAAACTTTTGAATGCTTACTATATGACATAAGAAGACTATATGCTTTTAAAATTCAAACATATGGTAAGCATTCTTATGTCATATCGTAAGCATTCAAGTTGATAAACAAGCAAGGTTTGGACATATTCAAACCAGACAAATCATGTATCTACCCCTAACCCCTAATTAAATTGTCTTATGAAGTCTAGCATGAAGAGAAGTGGTTTTGGGTTTCAGACATGGAAATTTCAAAAACCTCCAAAAAACTTCATTTTAGAGTGACTAATTAAGAAGGATATACAAGCTTCCCTTTTCATTTTCATGTTTTAAACTTGTTTCAATCTTGGTCAAACCTCTAGGATTTGACCAAAAGATTCAAATGGGCATGGAAATTCATAAAAAACCAAAAGAATGAAAAAACAAAGGACATAACATTCTTATGTCATATATATATAGTAAGCATTCAAGTTGATAAACAAGGCCTAGACATATTCAACCCAGAAAATCATGTATATATCTACCCCTAACCCTAAACTCTGTCTTATGAAGTCAAGCATGCATGAAGAGAAGTGGTTTTGGTTTCAAACATGGAAATTTCGAAAAAACCTCCGAAGAGCTACATTTTGGAGTGACGAAGAAGGATATATAGATGCTTAATTTTTCATATTCATGATTTAAACTTGTTTAAACCATGTTCAAACCTAGGATTTGACCAAGATTCAAATGGGCATAAAATTTTAAAAAAATCAAAAAATAAAAAACAAGGCACATAGTATTCTTATGTCATATAGTAAGCATTCAATTAAGTTGATAAACAAGGTCTAGACATATTCAAACCAGGAAAATCATGCATCTACCCCCTAACCCTAGCTAAACTCTGTCTTATGAAGTCAAGCATGCATGAAGAGAAGTGGTTTTTGGTTTCAAACGTTTAAGCCAAAAGCCCCTTTTCAAATATTTCAAACTTATTCAAATTTGGTTCAAATATGAAAGACATACAAGTTATAGCACACATAGTGCATACATTTTCACACATACTGCACTAGATGCTAACCCTATAGTTTGAGGCCATTTGGGTGACCTAGGTCGAAAAAATTCTTGGATTAGAATCGTGTTGTTCGAACCCCGTAGTTGGATTTTTTGAACCCTTGATCTGTAGAACTGGGCAAAACCCTAGTTTAACCTATTTAATTACAGATTCGTATATCGATTTTTCTACGAGTACTACCTTTTTATTATTACTATGCAGCACATGGGTGTTTGCCCGTCGAGTGAAACTCGGAGGAAGAGGGATCACTCGGAAGGAGAGAAGAAGGGAGAGAATTATGGTGTCTCCCCTTTTTCGGGTGATGATGTTGACTTTTGTGCAGGGTTTGTCAGTGAGCAGGAGGTGCGAGCGAGCGAGCGAGTCGAGCGAGGCCGAGAATGAGAGAGATTTGTTTTTTTGTGAGAGGGACAACGGAAGGATCCAGAAGGACCCACAGACTTCCAATACGCATCCTGATGCGTCTTCTCTTGACAAAGAAGATGGCTGGGAGTTTGCGTACCTATTGCACGTGACTTGTGCTCACTGAAGTGTGGGACCTCAAGCGTGGGCACCACACGTAAGTGACAGACCTGTTGGTGTAAAAACTCGGTTGATTATAATAGTGCATTAGAACAAAGTTTCCTATGGATTCAAGGGTAGGAAATCCAAGTTAACTCATTTACGTGTTAAACTTGTCTAAATCTTGGTCAAACCTAGGATTTGACCAAGATTCAAATGGGCAGAAAAATAATAAACAGAAAAATGAAAAACCAAATCACATAGTCTTCTTATGTCATATAGTAAGCATTAAAGTTGATAAACAAGGTCTAGACATATTAAACCAGACAAATCATGTATCTATACCCCTAACCCCTAAACTTTGTCTTATGAAGTCAAGCATGTGAAGAGAAGTGGTTTTGGGTTTCAAACATGGAAATTTCAAAAACCTCCCAAAAACTACATTTTAGAGTGACTAAGAAGGATACATGCTCCTCTTTTCATATTCATGTTTTAAGCTTGTTTAAATTATCTTGGTCAAACCTAGGATTTGACAAGATTCAAATGGGCATCAAAATTGAAAAAAAGTCAGAAAAAAGAAAACCAAAGCAAATAGTTTTCTTATGTCATATAGTAAGCATTAAAGTTGATAAACAAGGTCTAGACATATTCAAACTAGACAAATCATGTATCTATACCCCCTAACCCCTGAACTCTGTCTTATGAAGTCAAGCATATGAAGAGAAGTGGTTTTGGGTTTCAAACGTGGAAATTTGAAAAACCTCCCAAAAACTTCATTTTAGAGTGACAAAGAAGGATACATGCTTCCCTTTTCATATTCATGTTTTAAGCTTGTTTAAATTATCTCGGTCAAACCTAGGATTTGACAAGATTCAAATGGGCATCAAAATTGAAAAAAATCAGGAAAAAGAAAAACCAAAGCAAATAGTTTTCTTATGTCATATAGTAAGCCAATTAAGTTGATAAACAAGGTCTAGACATATTCAAACTAGACAAATCATGTATCTATACCCCCTAACCCCTAAACTCCGTCTTATGAAGTCAAGCATATGAAGAGAAGTGGTTTTGCTCCCAAAAGCTTCATTTTAGAGTGACTAAGAAGGATCCATGCTTACCTTTGCATTTTCATATTTTAATCTTGTTTAAATCATTATCAAGCCTAGGATTTGACCAAGATACAAATGGGTGGGCACAAAATTCAAAAAAATCAGAATAATGAAAAACAAAAGCACGTAGTCTTCTTATGTCATATCGTATGCATTCAAGTTAAACGAGGTCTAGGTATATCCAAACCAGACAAATCATGTATCTACCCCCTGTTGATCTTATGAAGTCTAGCATGAAGAGAAGTCGTTTTGGGTTTCAAACATGGAAATTTCAAGAACATCCCAAAAGCTTCATTTTAGAGTGACTAAGAAGGATACATGCTTCCCTTTTCATTTTCATGTTTTAAACTTGTTTAAATCTTGGTCAAACCTAAGATTTGACCAAGATTCAAATATATGAGCATAAAATTCAAAAAAAAACAAAAAATGAAAACCAAGGCACGTAGTCTTCTTATGTCATATAGTAAGCAATCAATTAAGTTGATAAACAAGGTCTAGACATATTCAAACCAGGAAAATCATGTATCTACCCCCTAACCCTAGCTAAACTCTGTGTTATGAAGTCAAGCATGCATGAAGAGAAGTGGTTTTTGGTTTCAAACGTTTAAGCCAAAAGGTAAGCATGGATCCTCCTCACTGTAAAATGAAGCTTTTGGGAGGTTTGTGAAATTTCCATGTTTGAAACCCAAAACCACTTAAGACAGAGTTTATGGTTAGGTGTAGATACATGATTTTTCTTGTTTGAATATGTCTAGACCTTGTTTATCAACTTGAATTTTTTACTATATGATATAAGAAGGCTATATATGTGCTTTGGTTTTTCATTTTTTGATTTCTTTCGAATTTTTTATGCCTATTTAAATCTTGGTCAAATCCTAGGTTTAAACAAGTTTAAAACATGAAAATGAAACGGTAAGCATGAATCCTTCCTTACTCACTCTAAAATGAAGGTACTTGAAAATTTTATGTTTGAAACCCAAAACCCCAGTTCTCTTCATATGTTTGACTTCATAAGACAGAGTTTAGGGTTAGGGGTAGATATGATACATGATATTTCTGCTTTGAATATGTCTAGACCTTGTTTATCAACTTGAATGCTTACTATATGACATAAGAAGGCTATATATGTGTTTTGGTTTTCCATTTTTTTTGAATTTTTCTGAATTTTTACTCCCATTTGAATCTTGGTCAATTCCTAGGTTTGACCAAGGTTAAAACAAGTTTAAAACATGGCAATGAAAAGGTAAGCATGGATCCTTCTTAGTCACTCTAAAATGAAGCTTTTGGGAGGTTTTTGAAATTTCCATGTTTGAAACCCAAAATCACTTCTCTTCATGCTTGACTTCATAAGGCAGAGTTTAGGGTTAGGGGGTAGATACATGATTTGTTTGGTTTGAATATGTCTAGACCTTGTTTATCAACTTGAATGCTTACTATATGACATCAGAAGACTATGTTCTTTGGTTTTTTTCCGTTTTTTTTGAATTGTTATACCCATTTGAATCTTGGTCAAATCCTAGGTTTGACCAAGATTTAAACAAGTTAAGAAATTGAAAATGAAAAAGGTAAGCCTGGATCCTTCTTAGTCACTGTAGAATGAAGCTTTTGGGAGGTTTGTGAAATTTCCATGTTTGAAACCCAAAACCAGTTCTCTTCATATGTTTGACTTCATAAGACAGAGTTTTTATCAACTCGAGTGCTTACTATATGACATAAGAAGGCTATATATGTGCTTTGGTTTTTCATTTTTTGATTTTTTCTGAATTTTTATGCCCATTTAAATCTTGGTCAAATCCTAGGTTTGACCAAGGTTTAAACAAGTTTAAAACATGAAAAGAAAAGGTAAGAATGGATCCTTCTTAGTCATTCTAAAATGAATGAAGCTTTTGGGATGTTCTCACAAATCGATCTAGTCTACATGACTTTGATAAATTTTAATTAAGAAGCAGCAACTTAACAATAATTACCCAAAATCTAACAGCTGGTTCGACAACAACCTGGACGTTACGCTAAAATGAACTGCGAAAACAACGAACAACACTTTTGTAGTACTGTACTCGGTACTCCGTACTTGCTCCAGATAATCCCCATTGCTTCACTACTACAGTAGTACTACCCTGGCTCGCATTCATTGTTTCCCCTGACTATTCAGAGCTTTGGACGTCCATCAGAGTTGTAGTCAGTAGTACAGTACTGCTAGCTCGATTAATGGCGTGCTATAAAATTCTATACTAGCCGACAGATGTCCATTCCTCGGGTTGCGCGCCAGAGCCTTCGAAGAGAAGGTAGCCGCTCTGTCCCGTTGATTTACGGTGGACGGACAGGATACTCCGGACCGCTCTCGATTCATTTGCTTCTGCTCCCGCGTCCTGACCCTTCGCGGACTGAGATCCAGTGACTTCACTAAGAGAAGTCACCATGCGACTTTACACACGTGAGCCATTCGATCAAGATCCAACGCTCGCGGTTGATCCAAATTTCGAACTTAAACTAAACTAATATTTTAAATGGACTGGAACTTTCCGAGAATACGTCTTAATGTAAAGTTTTTCTGTTTTTTTCTGAGCTACATAAATTTTAATTTCAAATTTTAGATCGACCATGTTCGTTGGATCTTAACCTGATGGCTCGTATAGGTAAAGTTCATGGTAACTTCTGTTGGGTAAAGTCACTGGATCTCAGTTCGCAAGGGAGCCCCCTCTCGGCCGTTGATTTAGGATGGGCGGACCAGGTTGCTCGAAGCGAGGGCAGGAGACGGTTGTCTGGTTTTAATAGGGGGGAGTACTTCTTCCATCCCCTTCTTGCTTCACTTCCAGTCTCCTTCCACTTCCAGCGATGCCTCCGAAGTCAAGGCCACCATCTCGCTTGAAGAAGCACCATCTAGTGTTGACCAAGGACGCGGAGAGTTCCCGCCGGCGGTCTATCCAGATGCTGGCCGCGAGAAAGGGCCCGCCAGAAAACGAAGGCCCTGCTTCGCGCTCGTCTCGGAACGGCGTCAGTCGTGCGGTCGAAGATTCCTGGTTGGTTTCCATCGCCATGTTTCTTGATTCTTCCTGGCCCGGAGGTCCCAACTCTTTATTCCGTATTAATCCTTTTTATACATATCTCAGTGCCCCACGACGCACCCTGACATCTTCTCATGACGACTTCAACCCCTGTCTCCTGCGCTTAGAGGTTACCACTGATTGGACATTTTCGTCTTCCTCTCGTCACTTTGTTTCGGTACTGATGATATTGCCATGCAGGAAGCATCGGCGTGTTTCAGAGATGAGCTTAAAACTCTCGTGGAACTCGCCTCCAACTTTCGCGATGATGTCGATACTTTGAAGGACGAGGTCACCGGCCGGGGCAAGCTGCATGATGTGAGGGTTCCATCAAGTGAGGAAACGAACTCTGTCATCAAGAAGCTCAAGGGCGAGAATTTGATGCTTAAGATCGAGTGCGGCTTTCTTCGCGAAGAAAACGTCGAGCTATCAAACAGGTGCGTTCAAGCTCTCAACGGGAGCCTCAACACCCAACATGATGCGGTGAAGAAGATGATGGATGACAGCATCTTGAAGAAAAACAATATGGTGGAGGACACGCGCGGGATGGTCGATCCAATCCAGGCACCGCAGAAGGAAGTCGATGCGCTCCGAGTCCAGCCACCTTTGCGTAGGTCGCCGAGGCGCCCTCGCGCAGGTCACTGAGGAGCGCACGTCGCCGAGTAGGCTGGGGGATAAGGAATTCCAACGAGAGAAGCGGAATCACCACCTGTCCTGATGGAGGGCCACTCCGCCAAGTAGGCTGGGGGAGAGAAACACTGCCTCTCATTGTTCTTTAGCTAGTCCTCCGATCCATATTACTTGATGTTAAAATGGATGTATCTACAACTGAAATATGTCTAGATACATATATTTTAGTATCACAAAGTAAGTATCAACGTTTATATTGCCCAAGTCTTATTATCCATCCCTAAGGTGGGTCGCTTTTGTAACTACTGATTGCAGATTCGACTCTTCTGCAGACCGAAAGATTTTTAGAGTGACTAAGAATGATTCATGCTTAGCTTTCCATTTTCATGTTTTAAACTTGTTTAAATCTTGCTCAAACCTAGGATTTGACCAAGATTCAAATGGGTTTAACAATTAAAAAAATCAGAAAAATGAAAAACCAAAGCACATAGTATTCTTATGTCATATAGTAAGCATTCAAGTTGATAAACAAGGTCTAGACATATTCAAACCACACAAAATGTATCTACCCCCTAACCCTAAACTCTGTCTTATGAAGTTAAGTATGAGGAGAAGTGATTTTGGGTTTCAAACATGGAAATTTCACAAACCTCCCAAAAGCTTCATTTTAGAGTGACTAAGAAGGATCCATGCTTACCTTTTCATTGCCATTTTTTAAACTTGTTTTAACCTTGGTCAAACCTAGGATTTGACCAAGATTCAAACGGGCGTAAAATTCAAAAAAAATAAAAAAAATAAAAACCAAAGCACATATATAGCCTTCTTATGTCATATAGTAAGCATTCAAGTTGATAAACAAGGTCTAGACATATTCAAACCAGAAATATCATGTATCATATCTACCCCTAACCCTAAACTTTGTCTTATGAAGTCAAACATATGAAGAGAACTGGGGTTTTGTGTTTCAAACATAAAAATTTCAAGTACCTTCATTTTAGAGTGACTGAGAAAGGATTCATGCTTACCTTTTCATTGTCATGTTTTAAACTTGATTAAACCTTGGTCAAACCTAGGATTTGACCAATATTTAAATGGGCATAAAAAATTCGAAAAAATGAAAAAAATGGAAAACCAAAGCACATATATAGCCTTCTTATGTCATAAACATTCAAGTTGATAAACAAGGTCTAGACATATTCAAACAAGAAAAATCATGTATCTACACCTAACCAAAAACTCTGTCTTAAGTGGTTTTGGGTTTCAAACATGGAAATTTCAAGAACATCCCAAAAGCTTCATTTTAGACTGACTAAGAAGGATACACACTTCCCATTTCATTTTCATGTTTTAAACTTGTTTAAATCTTGGTCAAACCTAGGATTTGACCAAGATTCAAATAAGTAAAAACATGAAAATGAAAAGGTAAGCATCGATCCTTATTAGTCGCTCTAAAATGAAGCTTTTGGGAGGTTTTTGAAATTTTCATGTTTGAAACCCAAAACCACTTCTCTTCATGCATGCTTGACTTCATAAGACATAGTTTAGGGTTAGGGGTAGATACATGATTTTTCTGGTTTGAACATGTCTAGACCTTGTTTATCAATTTGAATGCTTACTATATGACATAAGAAGGCTATGTGCTTTGGTTTTTCATTCTTACGATTTTTTTCTTAATTTTTATGCCCATTCGAATCTTGGTCAAATCCCAGGTTTGACCAAGATTTAAACAAGTTTAAAACATGACAATGAAAAGGTAATCAATCCTGGATCCTTCATAATTAATAAGTTAGTCTAATTAAAATGAAGCTTTTGGGAGGTTTTTGAAATTTTTGTGTTTGAAACCAAAAACCACTTCTCTTCATGCTTGACTTCATAAGATAGAGTTTAGGGTTAGGGGTAGATACATGATTTGTATTATTTGAATTGTCTTGACCTTATTTATCATCTTTTAAATGCTTACTATATATATGACATAAGAAGACTATGTGCTTTAGTTTTTCAATTTTCTGATTTTTTTAATTTTATGCCCATTTGAATCTTGGTCAAATCCTAGGTTTGACAATGATTTAAACAAGTTTAAAATATGAAAATGAAAAGATAAGCATGGATCCTTCTTAGTCACTCTAAAATAAAGCTTTTGGGTGGTTTTTGAAATTTCCATGTTTGAAACCCAAAAGCACTTCTCTTCATGCTTGACTACATAAGACAGAGTTTAGGGTTAGGGGGTAGACACATGATTTTTCTTGTTTGAATATGTCTAGACCTTGTTTATCAACTTTAATGCTTACTATATGACATAAGAAAACTATGTGCTTTGTTTTTTCATTTTTTTATTTTTTTGGAATTTTGATGCACATTTGAATCTTGGTAAAATCCTAGGTTTGACCAAGATTTAAACAAGTATATAACATGAAAATGAAAAGGGAAGCATGTATCCTTCTTAGTCACTCTAAAATGAATTTTTTGGGAGTTTTTTGAAATTTCCATGTTTGAAACCCAAAACCATGCACTTCTCTTCATGCTTGACTTCATAAGATAGAGTTTAGGGGTTTGCGGATAGATACATGATTTGTCTAGTTTGAATAAGTCTAGACCTTGTTTATCAACTTTAATGCTTACTATATGACATAAGAAGACTATGTGCTTTGGTTTTTCATTTTTCTATTTTTTTATTTTATGCCCATTTGAATCTTGGTCAAATCCTAGATTTAACCAGGATTTAAACAAGTTTAAAACATGAAAATGAAAAGGTAAGCCTTGATCCTTCTTAGTCACACTAAAATGAAGCTTTTGGGATGTTCTTGAAATTTCCATGTTTGAACCCAAAACGACTTCTCTTCATGCTAGACTTCATAAGACAGAGTTTAGGGGTTAGCGGGTAGATACATGACTTGTCTAGTTTGAATAAGACTAGACCTTGTTTATCAACTTTAATGCTTACTATATGACATAAGAAGACTATGTGCTTTGGTTTTTCATTTTTCTATATTTTTATTTTATGCCCATTTGAATCTTGGTCAAACCTATATTTGACCAGGATTTAAACAAGTTTAAAACATGAAAATGAAAAGGTAAGCCTTGATCCTTCTTAGTCACACTAAAATGAAGCTTTTGGGATGTTCTTGAAATTTCCATGTTTGAAACCCAAAACGACTTCTCTTCATGCTAGACTTCATAAGACAGAGTTTAAGGTTTAGGGTTATAGATACATGATTTGTCTGGTTTAAATATGTATAGACCTTGTTTATCAACTTGAATGCTTACTATATGGCATAAGAAAACTATGTGCTTTGGTTTTTCATTTTTCTGATTTTTTTAAATTTTGATGCCCATCGAATCTTGGTCAAATCCTAGGTTTGACCAAGATTTAAACAAGTTTAAAACATGAAAATGAAAAGGGAAGCATGTATCCTTCTTAGTCACTCTAAAATGAATTTTTTGGGAGGTTTTTGAAATTTCCATGTTTGAAACCCAAAACCAGTTCTCTTCATGCTTGACTTCATAAGACAGAGTTTAGGGGTTAGGGGGTAGATACATAATTTGTATGGTTTGAATATGTCTAGACCTTGTTTATCAACTTTAATGCTTACTATATGACATAAGAACACTATGTGCTTTGGTTTTTCATTTTTCTGATTTTTAAATTTTAATGCCCATTTGAATCTTGGTCAAATCCTAGGTTTGACCAAGATTTAAACAAGTTTAAAACATGAAAATGAAAAGGGAAGCATGTATCCTTCTTAGTCACTCTAAAATGAAGTTTTTGGGAGGTTTTTGAAATTTCCATGTTTGAAACCCAAAACCACTTCTCTTCATGCTTGACTTCATAAGACAGAGTTTAGGGTTAGGGGGTAGATACATGATTTGTATGGTTTGAATATGTCTAGACCTTGTTTATCACCTTTAATGCTTACTATATGACATAAGAAGACTATGTGCTTTGGTTTTTCATTTTTCTGATTTTTTTTAATTTTCTGCCCATTTGAATCTTGGTCAAATCCTTGGTTTGACCAATATTTAGACAAGTTTAACACGTGAAAACGAACTGATAATCCCATTTGTTGACTCATTTAACTAGTTAATCCCATTTGTTGACTCTCTGTTGACCAGGCACTTGAGGTAAAACTGAGTATATTGCACTAGCCAGTATTAGTACTCAAGGGGAAAACCGAGCACACAAAAAATGCTACAGTATAAGACTCGAGAGTATATCTAAATTTCCAGGGTTAGACTCGAGTACGCGTGTTGCGGTGCAGAAGTGGAAGACGTGCAATTGTTGACGGGTACTGACGCGAGTCGCGGTGCAGAAGTCGAAGACGTGCAATTGTGGACGCGTGTCGCGTTGCAGAAGCCCAAGACGTGCAGACGTTAAATGGTGGACGCGTAGGACGCGGGTCGCATTAACCACCCCTCGCCTTTATAGACGCCTCCTCGCACTATCTCTGTCACTCTCACTCGCTCATGCAACGCCGCCTCTCACGTCCCATCATCTTCTCCAAAGCAAAAACCCTCTCCCTCTCTGCAGGCGAGATGGACATGGAGAATGCGAATCCCATCGTCCATGACGCCGTCGGCTCCAAGCGCGACGCCTCCCTCTTCGACGTCGTCCCCTCAAAGGCCGTCGCCGCCGCCGGTGGCGGTCGTATCCCGCCGGGATGGGACCCCTATGAGCCGGTGCCGTACATCTCGCCTCCGAACCCCTACGACACCTTCATGGACGACCCATGGAACGAGGTAACTATGGTTTGCTCCCTTTTTTGTTCCCCCATTCCTTTTTGAACCCTATTTTTGCTGGTTCCCTAGTAACTATTAGTGCCGATCTGTAGATGGTTGAGTATTGGGTTAATATTTGCGCCGATTTTATTCCATTTTGCTTTGATCCCTTCTTGATTTCGTTTAAGATTTGGAGTTCGGCCGTTCGGTTAATTTATGCAAGTAATAATGGGATCTCAATCAGTTAATTTATGGGATCTCAGTCAGTTATTTTATGCAGGAATCAAAAGATATCAACCGTTTAATTTTGCAAATATTCTGGAATCTGTTCAAAATCAGATCTGGAATCTGTTTCTTTGCCTATGATGAATCGTTGGGCACAAATTTTTACAGAGTGGGTTCAGCGAACCATTGCTGTGTACAAATCTGTTGTGCATGAGCTATGGTTCGCTAACACCATCCCTGTAGACATATAATCGTGTCCACTCTAACTGAGGCTGGCTCTGTTTTTCCTTACTTTGTTATCATGCACGTTAGTCATCGTTGCATCTCATTCACTAATAGTTCCCGTTTGATATGGATCAGCTGTCTGGCAGCGACGTCGGCAGCGACGACGAGCACCATGACGTCAAGACTCGCCAGGTGCTGCGGAGGCTGCAGGTCGGCCAGTACGTCTCCTACTTCGCCAAGGGTGTCTACAGGTGCCCCTTCTGCACTAGGAGGCTCGGCCGCACTGACTTCAACTGCCTCCTCACTACAAGAAAAGTTCTGATAGACAACGTCCCAAAATCGTCAACTAAGGGGCATTTTTCGTCGCCTATGGGCCTAACCCGACGATATGGGTTCTGTTGTCGAAACTGCGTCAGGCAAAGTCCAACGACGATTTTTTCGGTCCGTCGCGCTTGGGCGCCCTTCCGCCACGGAAAATCGGACCGTTGCGGAAGTGTTTCCGGGAGCCCGTTGACTGCTGACGTCATGCAAACTGACACGTGGCAGACGCCGTTAACTGCAGTTAACGGCGTTAACCGGCTGAAACCCCGTGGTAGATGGTAGGCCCACACGAGGCCTGCCACGTCTTAAGCGGGCCGGGCCAGATGACATAGTTTGACCGGTCAACTATATAGCTGGGCTGGTCCATTAGTTACGTGGGCCGGGCCTAACCTCTAATGTTGACTGGTCAAAAGTTAAATGGGCCGGCCCATTTAACATGTGGGGTCCCCTTACAGCAATGGGCCGGCCCAAGAAGCAAGTGGGCCGGGCCAAAACACAGGTGGGTCCCACTATCCTGTTAAAAGGCCGGCCCATTTAGTGTGTGGGGTCCACCATATAGCAAGTTGGCCGGCCCAACAAGCTAGTGGGGGCCAAAAACACATGGTGGGTCCCACTATCCAAAGGGCCGGCCCATTTAGTATGTGGGGTCCACCATATAGCAAGTGGGCCGGCCCAACAAGATAGTGGGCCGGGCCAAAAACACAGGTGGGACCCACCTTCCTGTTAAAGGGCCGGCCCATTTAGTATGTGGGGTCCACAATATAGCAAGTGGGCTGGCCCACCAAGATAGTGGGCCGGGCCAAAAACACATGTGGGTCCCACATTCCTGTTAATGGGCCGGGCCATTTGTTATGTGGGGTCCACCATATAGAAAGTGGGCCGCCCAACAAGATAGTGGGCCAAAAACACAGGTGGGTCCCACCTTCCTATTAAAGGGCCGGCCCATTTACCATGTGGGACCACCATATAGCAGTGGGGGCCCAACAAGATAGTGGGCCAGCAAAAGTGGGCCCCACTTTCCTGTTAAAGGGCCGGCCCAATTAGTATGTGGGGTCCACCATATTGCAAGTGGGCCGGCCCAACAAGATAGTGGGCCGGGCCAAAAACACAGGTGGGTCCCACTTTCCTCTTGAAGGGCCGGCCCGTTTAGTATGTGGGGTCCACCACAAAAGCAAATGGGCTGGCCCAACTAATTAGTGGGCCGGCCCAGTAGTGGGTGGGGTCCACCTTAAAGCAAGTGGGCCAGCCCAATTAGAGTGTGGGGTCCACCGTAACTCACATGGGCTGGCCCAAGAAGTAAGTGGGCCAGCCCGTTTAGTTGTTGTTTATATGCCGGCATAATATGCGCTTTAGGATTTTGCGGGCAGGCACATATGTGATTTCGATTAATTGGGCCGTTTAAGGGATGGGAATTCGTGATTTAGATACTGAGAATATTTACGCAGCATTGATTTCTGTCGGATAGCCTCACTTACCACAAGCACCAAAGAAAAAATGCGCGAAAGAACTATAAAAACTAACTAAATATTACATCAGCTGCAAGGCATTGAAAAAAATATTACAGAACCCAGAGAAATTGAATGGTAATTAAACCTAGCAATACAATGAAGCGATCCGGCAATCTTTTAAGTTGTCCATGCAGCACCTATATCTGAAACAAAGACATTACAAGTTAAGACAACAACAATGGAAAGGCAAAGACACTACAATATTGTTTGCCAAAGAATTTGGAACTCATCATTTCGTCGTTATAACAAGATCATTGTAATGCGCACAATAAGCAAACAAAGAGTGCATGCCGCATACCAACAGCCAATATAACAGAGCATGTTAGAATGAAACAACAGACTTACTACTGTCGAGTCCCATGCAAACCAACATGTTCAGGGAGTACAAAATTGGCATGAACAACATAGTAGCAGGCTATAAATTTTGTAACAACGACTGAGCAAGATGAAGTTATGATGGCTACATCTACAGAGCAGGGAATGTAAACCAAAAATAGAAGTTACGATGGCAAAAGCTAAAGAGGAGGGAATGTGAACCAACATGTGCCAAGTGCAATTACTTCATTTTGGCCGTGAACTAAATAATACTCCTGAACTTATAGTGAAGGGGATGCAAATCAAGATGTTTCGGGATATAAACTTGTAATGAGCAACACATAGAGGATAGTTAATGCTGGAGCTTAGGATGGACCAGATACAGAATATAGTGGGATCACCTGTGAACTTGTATAAGAGGGAATGCAAACCAATATGTTCAGCTTTCCATATGTGAGCGTCATGCCAAGTCAGAGAAACAAGTCAATAATGCAGCTTTTGAAGAACAAGATGGCACGCAAAATTATTATCTAGTAGTATGACAAGTTTATTTGTACTACAGGCTAGATAGCAGAGTGATAGCATGCCAAACTAAGTCCTTACTTTGTTAGCTTACAATGAACTAGATACAAAACAATGGCATCACCTGTAGTACAGGGAATGCAAGCCAACATGTTCATGGAGTAAAAAATTGGCACAAACAACATAGTAGCAGGCCATAATTTTTGTAACAACGACTGAGCAAGATAAAGTTATGATGGCTAGATCTACAGAGCAGGGAATGTAAACCAAATATAGAAGTTACGATGCCAAAAGCTATAGAGCAGGGAATGCGAACCAACATGTGCAATTACTTAAAATTGGCCATGAACTAAATAATAGCAGGATGTTACTATAATACCTATAATTTTTGTAACAACGACTGAGCAAGATAGAAGTTATGATGGCTACATCTACAGAGCAGGGAATGCAAACCAAAATGTTCAATCGCTTAAAGTTAGCAATGAAGTAGAAAATAGCAACGTGTTACGGTCATAGCTAGGAATGAACTAAAAGAGCTTCAGACAAACAAGAATCTGAACCCAGAACATGGCGCTAAAACAAGGGACTTACATTAGGAGAAGCACTCTGTGGGAGTCACAACAGATCTTCCTGGGGTTGATAGATCCGGTGATGAAGTACGCTACATGTGCTACTTGGGGTTGGAGAGACGGCCATTACACTTCATGGTTACTCATCTCATCTGCAAAAACGTAACGGCGCGTCGTTAGCACAAACAGGTTCCCCCAAGATTAAACAAGAACTTGCAGGCAAGCAATAGAAAAGCGACAGTAGAAGAGTTTAGATCATGCACTGCGCCGGTGAAGCAGATCCGGTTCATGCACAGCGGTGTCGGTGAGCAAGATCCGATGCGGTGGACGACGGATCCGGCGAAGCGGCTCCGGCGGGGTGGACGATACCGCAGCTGAAGCGACTGCGGTAGACTGCTGGATGAGCATATGGTTTCGAGGTTCGGCGGGGATGATCCGGTCCGGTTGATGACGGCGTCGATGAAGCGGCTCCGGCAGGCAGCCGGATGACGAGGATCGCGAGGCCTCGGGTAGGCCAGGGAAGTCCGGCGGGGATGTTCCGGTGCGGTGGTCGTGGAGGTGGGAGAGAGGGACTTGGGAAGTTCCGGTGGGTGGTCTGAGGGAAATGAATTTTTTTGGGAGGGTTTCCGGGCTAGGGAGGTGGTGATCCAAAAAATGACGGGCAGACCCCCCCACCAACCGACTTTGCTGCCATCTCCACAGGGGTAGAATGGGAATTTGGAAGCGTGTGAAATTTTTGTATTTTGTGGGCGGGAAGTTTTGCCGCTATGAGATTTTGAATTTGGCCACCGTCCAAGTATAATGATAAAAAATTGTGAGACCGTACTAGTACCTCTGTTCAAGGCCGAGTGCAAAATCAAATCATCATCACGTTGAAAATTTGTTACCAACTTACCATGATCATGATCTACCTCTGAAAATGGGCGCATCCACTAAAACTTGCAAAGTATAATGATACAAATTTGTGAGACCGTACTAGTACTTATGTTCAAGGTCGAGTGCAACATCAAATCATCATTATATTGAAAATTGTGTTACCATGATCATGATATTTCTCTGAATTTGGCGCAACCGCTAAATCTCGCAAAGGATAATGATAAAAAAAGGTGAGATTGTACTAGTTCTTATGTTCAAGGCCGAGTACAAGATCAAATCATCATCACGTTGAAATTTGTTACAATGATCATGACATATCTCTAAAATTAGTGCATCCGCTAAATCTTGCACGTGGCGCATCTCGGTGCGGAGCAACAAGTCGGTGCTATCAAGGTTGAGGCGTCGGTAGCGTCATCGGGCTCTCATCTCTTGATAGATCTTCTACATGGCGCGGCGCACCACCCGCCGATAAGCAGTCACATGTGAGACCGAGGTGGAGACGTCCCCGGCATCCTCGAGGCGCGGCCGCCCTTCTACGAGCCAGCGTCGACTCAAGGTATGAATCCATGTGGTGTCTTAGATTTATTGTTCTTCTCTTATGATTATTTTGAGCCGAACATGTGTGCTCTTTCTCTGAATATATTGCTTGAAAAGCTTACCAAGTTACTTAAATTCACTTTGTTCTTAATCTTGCGAGCTAATATTGTTATTTTTAATGAACGGTGGTGTGCGCAAGCAGAGTTATTTGTGGATGTGTTGAGCTGTTAGGCATAAGTCGAAATCCTCATCTAAACGAGGCCTCAGATTAACACATAAAAAAGGTGTTCAATCTCGCCCACAATACCCTCTTCTTTCCTCTCCCTTTATTGGAACTTGTTTTGCAGACAAGGAAAGTGGCACGTGTAATGTGAGTAAAACCCTCTTAGCCAAAATCATCTACGAGCAAGATTTTCTATATTGTAGATGCCCCAATTGACTCTCATCCCCAAAGTAGTTTTTTTATGTCAGTATAGACTTCTTTACTGGATGTATACTATCGTACATGGCATGCATTTGCCTAATGAGCAACATTGTATTGCTATTCTAGCCAACCTGATCGATATGTCAAGCTTCATGCACGAGATGCCATGTTTAATTTACTCCCTCGCTCTGATCCATATTTCTTGATGTGAAATGAATGTGAATCGGAGGGAGTACTTTTCTTAGATAGTACTATATCATTTCAAAAAAAAGTACTACTACATCACAAATGCATCAAAAGAGTACTACATCACAAGACCACCACGGTTGTACTAGTAGAGTTTAATGCTGAACTTCCAAAGGGATTAAGATTACACATATGAACTTTAAACATGACCAGGAGCATGAGGGCCAGCAGCAGGGGCGTTGACGTGGAGCAAGCTAGGCAAGACGTAATTCTGGAGGAAGAGGCCATATGATGCGTACTTGGCCTTGGTTGCAGGGCGGTGTTTCCCCCTATGTACTTAGGCCTACACCCATCGCATGTTGGATCAGGCTGTGGATGTCCTTCTAGAGAAATTTGCCACATAATGGGCAAAATAGCTCCCCGCGCGCATGCAGAAACGAATTTCACCACCCTTCAGCCGCTTGAGAACATAGCGGCTTTTCCGGTCCCTGCGCACCTTGTTGTTGTCCATGTCATCAGAATACTCCTATGAATTATTAAGTACTACATAATCAGGTTTTTTATGACAGATCGAATAAATACTCCACTAACATAATCAAACCTTAGAAACCCTAAAATTAAATGTGTAGAACAAGTAAATGGCAGAAGAAATCGTAATAAATCATGAGAAACCCTATGAACAACCATGAACATTAGCCACAACAATTGCAAGTCCACTAAGTATGAACACATAAATTGATTATATGACTACATGGCAGATTAGTCGAAATTAAACTAGAATCTGATCTTACGAATCGTAGAATCAATTACATCTACAAGAACAAGGTAGGATATCAAATCAATCAAGAACCAGGCTCGTGCAAACCATGTGAACAGCAATATGACACAAAGAGGGTTGGGACAGTTTCGGTAAAAGAGAAGTACCTCCTCGTCATCACCCTCAACATCCTCCTGGAACTGAACGTTTGGGCCGAAATCGTCGAAGGGGTCGAGGTTCGCGTCCAGCATCGGGCCTAGGAAGACCTCGCCGTGGTGGCCTGCAACGCCGTGCACATCTTCGGCGGGATAAACAACGTTGGTATCCACCTTCTGCTCGACGGCCAGGACGCCCGTTTCGACCGAGGTCGAAGAACCAGACAAGCAGAGGAGACGAGCGGCATGGGTGCCCGGTGAAGCCTCACCCGTCGTGACGGCCAGGATGCCCATTTCGACCGAGGTCGAAGAATCCGACAAGCAGAGGAGACGAGCGGCTTGGGTGCCCGGTGAAGCCTCACCCACCACGACGGCCACTACCGTAGAGGCATCCTCTGCGTGGGCGGTCGCCTATTGCTCCGCCTCGTATGCAATACCTATCTTCATGCTGTTGTGGTTGGAAACGGGAAAGTCGATGCCTCAGAGGTGCGGTGAGTGGATGGGGGTTTTCACAGTGTGGGGGAGGCAAGTTGGGGGAGTGGAGAGGACGAGCTCGCGAGAGATGATGAGGCCGATTATGTTATAGCCTCCGACTCCCTGTATCCAGTAGTGGACGCGTGAAGTCATGCATGTACTCGACTTTCCACTTTCTGGGAGACGTGTACGAAACTTTTTTTTGGACCATTTAACTTCATGTGGGACTCATGTATACCAATACTTCCAAACGTCATAAGTAATTCAAAATCATTCAGAATAATATGAGACCTTAACATTTTATTTTTTGTGTCAGATATTGTCTATGAAAAATAACATCCTTCAAAAAATAAATCGCCTATGCCAATCCGATCATGCCCGTCTACTCCAACTAGCTTCCTCGAGTAATTTGTCACCTTACATTCTTAAAATGAACCAAAATTTGGCACAGGGGTGCATCATCACATGGAAAATGATGTTACCATTCTGTCTTCCCATTTTTTTTTGAATTTTTCAAAATTGTCATGCCCTAACGGAAAAAATGTACTCCTTCTAAGAAGCATGTATCAGAATGGCATTACCAAAACCTAGGGGTGGGGTGGGGGGAGGGGGGCACATGGTGGTGTGATGATACATCACATTTGGACCACACAACACCATTTGGACCAACCAAAAAAAAACACCCTACACAAACCCTGGTCAAAACTAGTTTGACCAATATTACAAAAGTTGTACGGAGTACATAATTCAGAAACCGTCAGAAATATACGAAGCATTCACGAGTCCCCAAAGTCAGTGACTTTGAGTCACTTACAACTGTGGTCCACATATCAGTCACCCAAAGTCATGGCAAAGTCAGCTTGGCAAAGTCACCGACAGACAAAGCAAGCAGTGAACAGACAACTCCGTAGCACTGAAAAGACATCTCACAGAAAAGGCTAGTACTACCTTTTCTTCCCGGATAAGCAAAAATAGCTGATCGGTACTGACGAAATGCACCAGGTCCGCAATGTACTCCAGCTATAAGTGAAGCATGCCTACCACTGAAGAGGAAATTCAAGATTCCACCAGATCCCCATATCACTCTTTTGCATAAAACACGGACATATCTTTTGCACAATTCACCACTTGTTGGTCTAATCTATCGCAGCTTCCATCAGTTGGTCATCCAATTAACGATTTAACGGATTAGAAAAATAAGCGGTGGAATTAGAAGTACTAGTAGCGAAATGTGCAAAATATACCGCCCTTCCCGAGGGGGTTTGTCCAGAAGAGGGCCGGATGACAATGTCCCGGGTGCATCCAGAAACGAGAGGGGTAGTTTCTAATACATGTAAGAAATTATTTTACAAAAAGGTACATATTAAGTAGTACAACTATTAGTACAGTACTACTATTTCGAGGGAAAATGCCATGTCGTGCGACCTCTAATCAATGAGTAGAAGTTGTAGGTGCGCCTAACATGCATTGCTGAAAGCTGGTTCCGCTGGAATTTGAGCTCAGCCGGGGCGGATTCTGCGAAGTTCGCCCGACGTCACTCATGTATCCCACCAAACTGCTCACTTCTTTCAATGTCTCTTCTCTTTCACTGCAGCTCTCCAACATCAGGTGCATCAACTTATCTTGTGCCTTCTGCCTCTCGAGAAGGGCAAGGATGGCGATGTCAGCATATTCAAGGTTCAACTTTTGGAGCTGTACTTTATCCTGAAGAAGGATTTTGTACTCTATATCAGACTTGTCTCTGTCGAGGCACACAGTCTTGAGTATGCTGCTGGCTTTCTCCGCTGATGCAATGTTCCTCTCTTTCTGCTTAATCAGCTCGTTCTTCAACATATCGCGCTCATTTCGAAGGCTGCAAATGAGCTCCACAAGAGTTTTCGAATTCTTCTTCTTGGCAGCCAAATCGTCTCGGAGGCGATCACACTCTAAGCTGAGCTCCTCGTTTTTTTCCATCAAGATGGCGACAGTGGTGTCGATAGTCGGCGCCGCTTCCTTCAGGGCGAAATCATCGGTAGCAAGTAAGCGCAAAGGAAGAAGAAGAAGAAGAAGAAGAAGAAGAAGATAACTACACAGTGCTTGGTGCTACCTCATTTCGCCGGGGTAGGGCCGGGTTGAAATCATCGGACGACGATGATTCCTTGGTCGTGGAAGTTGGTGCAGTAGGGGCGTCGTTGGAACTTCCAACCCTTTAAGATGTATAACCATAGAGACTCTTAAAGAGCTTGAGCCCGGGCAAGAAGAAACGAAAGTACATGGCGAAGGAAACTAACCCGGTGAGCACAGCACGGACGCGTTTCGGCGGCGGCGGCAGCGGCGGCGACGGCGAGCCCACTTGGTTTCTGGAACCGTCTCTCGAAATTTCGAGCCGGCGTTTTTTATCCGCGTACTTGACCGCCGGCGACCTGAAGTTTGAACACATTAATTGCTGGAGGAGAGAGCGACGAAAGAAACGAAAGTACATGGCGAAGGAAACTAACCCGGTGAGCACAGCACGGACGCGTTTCGGCGGCGGCGGCGGCGACGGCGAGCCCACTTGGTTTCTGGAAGCGTCTCTCGAAATTTCGAGCCGGCGTTTTTTCTCCGCGTACTTGACCGCCGACGACCTGAATTTTGAAGACATTGCTGGAGGAGAGAGCGACGAACAAATGTTTGTTAGGTGGAGAGAGGAAGAAAGTGAATGGAACGAGAGAGTTTAGCGTTTTGCCCTTATAGTCATAGTCGCTAACCGTGACGCGGGAAGGTTGGTCGTCGGCGTTTAATGGTCTCCCGCGTGGAAACCGAGGCGGCCACGAGGCAGCGGCTGGCCACGCGGCGTCCAGTCGCCTACGCCGCCGTAAATGAGGGTAGTTGCCTACCACCACCAGGTGACATGCACCTTTTGCATGTCACCGTGTGACATGCGGCCTAAATTCAAATTTAAAACATTGCGAAAAAAATCATGCATCCGGTGACATGCCCATGGCATGCCACCGATGAAGAGTTCCGTGCCATGCACTCTGGCACTCTGCGCCGTCTTGGATCAGAAAATGAGCGAAGAACGAGGACGAGGCACTAGTTCAAATTTAGGATGAAGTTTAAGTTTTATTTTGGTTTAAATTAGATTAGAGGGAGTAGTACTCTTACTTTATTACTCGTACTTGTGTTAATGTAGTAGTATTATTATGGTGGTGTACTTGCGTTCGTGTACTTGTTTCAGCTGTTTTGGTGAAGGAGACATGCATCACCTTTTTTGGTGATATATCTAGTCGTCATGTAGCCCTCTACCATGTACTATTTTTGCTATGAATATATGTGGTATTGATTGTCAAAAAAAAAACCCCAAGATCCTGAAAAACTGTTGGTCTATCCCGAGAAACGAGGAGGTTTAAGGAAACGAGGAGTCCAGCGCGTGCGGAAGGAGCTTTAATCGTGCGAGCATGCAGGGGCAAAATGAGGAAACTAGCGATTACTTTCTCTCCTGCCAGTCTTATACCTTAATAAATGGGCAAACTGAGCACGTTGTAGCTAATCCTTTTATTAATTAAACAGCTATATTAGTCAATAAGATTGCCTTATGTTTTTCCTCAGTTTTCGCCAAGCCCTTATTTGTAACCCGCAGAAGGAGCTCAGACGGGAGGATTCCAGTTTAGTTGACCGTTCCGTGCTGACGTGTGGGGCTAGTAGAAAGGGACCGCGTGGGACAGGACGAGACCGCGTTTGGTTGTACGTGAGCAGGAGCTGGGTTCTGTCTCTCTCGGCGCGAATTGGCATTTTTAAGAGCACCTTTTCCCCCTCTGTCTCTTTGTCTTTATTAACCAAATTAGTATCAAATCTAGAGAAGCTTGCATTTCTGTCTTTCTTCAATTATTTGTGCCTTTTGGCCCTCGTTGTTTGCCCAATATGGCAGCAAATCTAGTACTCCCTCTGGTCCATATGTATGTAGTTAAATCTAGAAGCAAATCTCCAGGGTAATGTACTCCGTACGACAAATTCGCAGTAATAGTAAATCGAGAAAACAAAGTAGGGCCAACAAAATATACTCCAGTAGAATAGGGATAGATAATAGGGATCCCTCCCTAGATAATAAGCTGCATACACAGCAGCCAACAGGTTCGAGGTTCTTCACAACACCATCATACTAACAACATAACAACAAGGGATCCCTAGCTAACAACAAAATAGAAGCTGCTTTGCAGCAGCAGCAGCACACGTCCGGGACTCCGCCTACCCCATCTGCCTCCACTTGTTGCTCCCCTTGGGAGCCTTGGGCTTGAGCGGAGGCATGCGCCCGGCGGAGATCTCCACCCGCTGGATGCTGCGGAGGTGCATGCCGAGCGCCATGTGCTTGGCGCGGAAGGAGTGGGGGTTCACCGACGCGCCGACCTTGGGGTTGGTGTTGCCGATGTTCTCGGCATGCGTGAGGAGGCAGTTGAAGTCAGTGCGGCCGAGCCTCCTAGTGCAGAAGGGGCACCTGTAGACACCCTTGGCGAAGTAGGAGACGTACTGGCCGACCTGCAGCCTCCGCAGCACCTGGCGAGTCTTGACGTCATGGTGCTCGTCGTCGCTGCCGACGTCGCTGCCAGACAGCTGATCCATATCAAACGGGAACTATTAGTGAATGAGATGCAACGATGACTAACGTGCATGATAACAAAGTAAGGAAAAACAGAGCCAGCCTCAGTTAGAGTGGACACGATTATATGTCTACAGGGATGGTGTTAGCGAACCATAGCTCATGCACAACAGATTTGTACACAGCAATGGTTCGCTGAACCCACTCTGTAAAAATTTGTGCCCAACGATTCATCATAGGCAAAGAAACAGATTCCAGATCTGATTTTGAACAGATTCCAGAATATTTGCAAAATTAAACGGTTGATATCTTTTGATTCCTGCATAAAATAACTGACTGAGATCCCATAAATTAACTGATTGAGATCCCATTATTACTTGCATAAATTAACCGAACGGCCGAACTCCAAATCTTAAACGAAATCAAGAAGGGATCAAAGCAAAATGGAATAAAATCGGCGCAAATATTAACCCAATACTCAACCATCTACAGATCGGCACTAATAGTTACTAGGGAACCAGCAAAAATAGGGTTCAAAAAGGAATGGGGGAACAAAAAAGGGAGCAAACCATAGTTACCTCGTTCCATGGGTCGTCCATGAAGGTGTCGTAGGGGTTCGGAGGCGAGATGTACGGCACCGGCTCATAGGGGTCCCATCCCGGCGGGATACGACCGCCACCGGCGGCGGCGACGGCCTTTGAGGGGACGACGTCGAAGAGGGAGGCGTCGCGCTTGGAGCCGACGGCGTCATGGACGATGGGATTCGCATTCTCCATGTCCATCTCGCCTGCAGAGAGGGAGAGGGTTTTTGCTTTGGAGAAGATGATGGGACGTGAGAGGCGGCGTTGCATGAGCGAGTGAGAGTGACAGAGATAGTGCGAGGAGGCGTCTATAAAGGCGAGGGGTGGTTAATGCGACCCGCGTCCTACGCGTCCACCATTTAACGTCTGCACGTCTTGGGCTTCTGCAACGCGACACGCGTCCACAATTGCACGTCTTCGACTTCTGCACCGCGACTCGCGTCAGTACCCGTCAACAATTGCACGTCTTCCACTTCTGCACCGCAACACGCGTACTCGAGTCTAACCCTGGAAATTTAGATATACTCTCGAGTCTTATACTGTAGCATTTTTTGTGTGCTCGGTTTTCCCCTTGAGTACTAATACTGGCTAGTGCAATATACTCAGTTTTACCTCAAGTGCCTGGTCAACAGAGAGTCAACAAATGGGATTAACTAGTTAAATGAGTCAACAAATGGGATTATCAGTTCGTTTTCACGTGTTAAACTTGTCTAAATATTGGTCAAACCAAGGATTTGACCAAGATTCAAATGGGCAGAAAATTAAAAAAATCAGAAAAATGAAAAACCAAAGCACATAGTCTTCTTATGTCATATAGTAAGCATTAAAGGTGATAAACAAGGTCTACACATATTCAAACCATACAAATCATGTATCTACTCCCTAACCCCTAAACTCTGTCTTATGAAGTCAAGCATGAAGAGAAGTGGTTTTGGGTTTCAAACATGGAAATTTCAAAAACCTCCCAAAAACTTCATTTTAGAGTGACTAAGAAGGATACATGCTTCCCTTTTCATTTTCATGTTTTAAACTTGTTTAAATCTTGGTCAAACCTAGGATTTGACCAAGATTCAAATGGGCATTAAAATTTAAAAATCAGAAAAATGAAAAACCAAAGCACATAGTGTTCTTATGTCATATAGTAAGCATTAAAGTTGATAAACAAGGTCTAGACATATTCAAACCATACAAATTATGTATCTACCCCCTAACCCCTAAACTCTGTCTTATGAAGTCAAGCATGAAGAGAACTGGTTTTGGGTTTCAAACATGGAAATTTCAAAAACCTCCCAAAAATTCATTTTAGAGTGACTAAGAAGGATACATGCTTCCCTGTTCATTTTCATGTTTTAAACTTGTTTAAATCTTGGTCAAACCTAGGATTTGACCAAGATTCGATGGGCATCAAAATTTAAAAAAATCAGAAAAATGAAAAACCAAAGCACATAGTTTTCTTATGCCATATAGTAAGCATTCAAGTTGATAAACAAGGTCTATACATATTTAAACCAGACAAATCATGTATCTATAACCCTAAACCTTAAACTCTGTCTTATGAAGTCTAGCATGAAGAGAAGTCGTTTTGGGTTTCAAACATGGAAATTTCAAGAACATCCCAAAAGCTTCATTTTAGTGTGACTAAGAAGGATCAAGGCTTACCTTTTCATTTTCATGTTTTAAACTTGTTTAAATCCTGGTCAAATATAGGTTTGACCAAGATTCAAATGGGCATAAAATAAAAATATAGAAAAATGAAAAACCAAAGCACATAGTCTTCTTATGTCATATAGTAAGCATTAAAGTTGATAAACAAGGTCTAGTCTTATTCAAACTAGACAAGTCATGTATCTACCCGCTAACCCCTAAACTCTGTCTTATGAAGTCTAGCATGAAGAGAAGTCGTTTTGGGTTCAAACATGGAAATTTCAAGAACATCCCAAAAGCTTCATTTTAGTGTGACTAAGAAGGATCAAGGCTTACCTTTTCATTTTCATGTTTTAAACTTGTTTAAATCCTGGTTAAATCTAGGATTTGACCAAGATTCAAATGGGCATAAAATAAAAAAATAGAAAAATGAAAAACGAAAGCACATAGTCTTCTTATGTCATATAGTAAGCATTAAAGTTGATAAACAAGGTCTAGACTTATTCAAACTAGACAAATCATGTATCTATCCGCAAACCCCTAAACTCTATCTTATGAAGTCAAGCATGAAGAGAAGTGCATGGTTTTGGGTTTCAAACATGGAAATTTCAAAAAACTCCCAAAAAATTCATTTTAGAGTGACTAAGAAGGATACATGCTTCCCTTTTCATTTTCATGTTATATACTTGTTTAAATCTTGGTCAAACCTAGGATTTTACCAAGATTCAAATGTGCATCAAAATTCCAAAAAAATAAAAAAATGAAAAAACAAAGCACATAGTTTTCTTATGTCATATAGTAAGCATTAAAGTTGATAAACAAGGTCTAGACATATTCAAACAAGAAAAATCATGTGTCTACCCCCTAACCCTAAACTCTGTCTTATGTAGTCAAGCATGAAGAGAAGTGCTTTTGGGTTTCAAACATGGAAATTTCAAAAACCACCCAAAAGCTTTATTTTAGAGTGACTAAGAAGGATCCATGCTTATCTTTTCATTTTCATATTTTAAACTTGTTTAAATCATTGTCAAACCTAGGATTTGACCAAGATTCAAATGGGCATAAAATTAAAAAATCAGAAAATTGAAAAACTAAAGCACATAGTCTTCTTATGTCATATATATAGTAAGCATTTAAAAGATGATAAATAAGGTCAAGACAATTCAAATAATACAAATCATGTATCTACCCCTAACCCTAAACTCTATCTTATGAAGTCAAGCATGAAGAGAAGTGGTTTTTGGTTTCAAACACAAAAATTTCAAAAACCTCCCAAAAGCTTCATTTTAATTAGACTAACTTATTAATTATGAAGGATCCAGGATTGATTACCTTTTCATTGTCATGTTTTAAACTTGTTTAAATCTTGGTCAAACCTGGGATTTGACCAAGATTCGAATGGGCATAAAAATTAAGAAAAAAATCGTAAGAATGAAAAACCAAAGCACATAGCCTTCTTATGTCATATAGTAAGCATTCAAATTGATAAACAAGGTCTAGACATGTTCAAACCAGAAAAATCATGTATCTACCCCTAACCCTAAACTATGTCTTATGAAGTCAAGCATGCATGAAGAGAAGTGGTTTTGGGTTTCAAACATGAAAATTTCAAAAACCTCCCAAAAGCTTCATTTTAGAGCGACTAATAAGGATCGATGCTTACCTTTTCATTTTCATGTTTTTACTTATTTGAATCTTGGTCAAATCCTAGGTTTGACCAAGATTTAAACAAGTTTAAAACATGAAAATGAAATGGGAAGTGTGTATCCTTCTTAGTCAGTCTAAAATGAAGCTTTTGGGATGTTCTTGAAATTTCCATGTTTGAAACCCAAAACCACTTAAGACAGAGTTTTTGGTTAGGCGTAGATACATGATTTTTCTTGTTTGAATATGTCTAGACCTTGTTTATCAACTTGAATGTTTATGACATAAGAAGGCTATATATGTGCTTTGGTTTTCCATTTTTTTCATTTTTTCGAATTTTTTATGCCCATTTAAATATTGGTCAAATCCTAGGTTTGACCAAGGTTTAATCAAGTTTAAAACATGACAATGAAAAGGTAAGCATGAATCCTTTCTCAGTCACTCTAAAATGAAGGTACTTGAAATTTTTATGTTTGAAACACAAAACCCCAGTTCTCTTCATATGTTTGACTTCATAAGACAAAGTTTAGGGTTAGGGGTAGATATGATACATGATATTTCTGGTTTGAATATGTCTAGACCTTGTTTATCAACTTGAATGCTTACTATATGACATAAGAAGGCTATATATGTGCTTTGGTTTTATTTTTTTTTTTTTTTTGAATTTTACGCCCGTTTGAATCTTGGTCAAATCCTAGGTTTGACCAAGGTTAAAACAAGTTTAAAAAATGGCAATGAAAAGGTAAGCATGGATCCTTCTTAGTCACTCTAAAATGAAGCTTTTGGGAGGTTTGTGAAATTTCCATGTTTGAAACCCAAAATCACTTCTCCTCATACTTAACTTCATAAGACAGAGTTTAGGGTTAGGGGGTAGATACATGTTTTGTGTGTTTTGAATATGTCTAGACCTTGTTTATCAACTTGAATGCTTACTATATGACATAAGAATACTATGTGCTTTGGTTTTTCATTTTTCTGATTTTTTTAATTGTTAAACCCATTTGAATCTTGGTCAAATCCTAGGTTTGAGCAAGATTTAAACAAGTTTAAAACATGAAAATGGAAAGCTAAGCATGAATCATTCTTAGTCACTCTAAAAATCTTTCGGTCTGCAGAAGAGTCGAATCTGCAATCAGTAGTTACAAAAGCGACCCACCTTAGGGATGGATAATAAGACTTGGGCAATATAAACGTTGATACTTACTTTGTGATACTAAAATATATGTATCTAGACATATTTCAGTTGTAGATACATCCATTTTAACATCAAGTAATATGGATCGGAGGACTAGCTAAAGAACAATGAGAGGCAGTGTTTCTCTCCCCCAGCCTACTTGGCGGAGTGGCCCTCCATCAGGACAGGTGGTGATTCCGCTTCTCTCGTTGGAATTCCTTATCCCCCAGCCTACTCGGCGACGTGCGCTCCTCAGTGACCTGCGCGAGGGCGCCTCGGCGACCTACGCAAAGGTGGCTGGACTCGGAGCGCATCGACTTCCTTCTGCGGTGCCTGGATTGGATCGACCATCCCGCGCGTGTCCTCCACCATATTGTTTTTCTTCAAGATGCTGTCATCCATCATCTTCTTCACCGCATCATGTTGGGTGTTGAGGCTCCCGTTGAGAGCTTGAACGCACCTGTTTGATAGCTCGACGTTTTCTTCGCGAAGAAAGCCGCACTCGATCTTAAGCATCAAATTCTCGCCCTTGAGCTTCTTGATGACAGAGTTCGTTTCCTCACTTGATGGAACCCTCACATCATGCAGCTTGCCCCGGCCGGTGACCTCGTCCTTCAAAGTATCGACATCATCGCGAAAGTTGGAGGCGAGTTCCACGAGAGTTTTAAGCTCATCTCTGAAACACGCCGATGCTTCCTGCATGGCAATATCATCAGTACCGAAACAAAGTGACGAGAGGAAGACGAAAATGTCCAATCAGTGGTAACCTCTAAGCGCAGGAGACAGGGGTTGAAGTCGTCATGAGAAGATGTCAGGGTGCGTCGTGGGGCACTGAGATATGTATAAAAAGGATTAATACGGAATAAAGAGTTGGGACCTCCGGGCCAGGAAGAATCAAGAAACATGGCGATGGAAACCAACCAGGAATCTTCGACCGCACGACTGACGCCGTTCCGAGACGAGCGCGAAGCAGGGCCTTCGTTTTCTGGCGGGCCCTTTCTCGCGGCCAGCATCTGGATAGACCGCCGGCGGGAACTCTCCGCGTCCTTGGTCAACACTAGATGGTGCTTCTTCAAGCGAGATGGTGGCCTTGACTTCGGAGGCATCGCTGGAAGTGGAAGGAGACTGGAAGTGAAGCAAGAAGGGGATGGAAGAAGTACTCCCCCCTATTAAAACCAGACAACCGTCTCCTGCCCTCGCTTCGAGCAACCTGGTCCGCCCATCCTAAATCAACGGCCGAGAGGGGGCTCCCTTGCGAACTGAGATCCAGTGACTTTACCCAACAGAAGTTACCATGAACTTTACCTATACGAGCCATCAGGTTAAGATCCAACGAACATGGTCGATCTAAAATTTGAAATTAAAATTTATGTAGCTCAGAAAAAAACAGAAAAACTTTACATTAAGACGTATTCTCGGAAAGTTCCAGTCCATTTAAAATATTAGTTTAGTTTAAGTTCGAAATTTGGATCAACCGCGAGCGTTGGATCTTGATCGAATGGCTCACGTGTGTAAAGTCGCATGGTGACTTCTCTTAGTGAAGTCACTGGATCTCAGTCCGCGAAGGGTCAGGACGCGGGAGCAGAAGCAAATGAATCGAGAGCGGTCCGGAGTATCCTGTCCGTCCACCGTAAATCAACGGGACAGAGCGGCTACCTTCTCTTCGAAGGCTCTGGCGCGCAACCCGAGGAATGGACATCTGTCGGCTAGTATAGAATTTTATAGCACGCCATTAATCGAGCTAGCAGTACTGTACTACTGACTACAACTCTGATGGACGTCCAAAGCTCTGAATAGTCAGGGGAAACAATGAATGCGAGCCAGGGTAGTACTACTGTAGTAGTGAAGCAATGGGGATTATCTGGAGCAAGTACGGAGTACCGAGTACAGTACTACAAAAGTGCTGTTCGTTGTTTTCGCAGTTCATTTTAGCGTAACGTCCAGGTTGTTGTCGAACCAGCTGTTAGATTTTGGGTAATTATTGTTAAGTTGCTGCTTCTTAATTAAAATTTATCAAAGTCATGTAGACTAGATCGATTTGTGAGAACATCCCAAAAGCTTCATTCATTTTAGAATGACTAAGAAGGATCCATTCTTACCTTTTCTTTTCATGTTTTAAACTTGTTTAAACCTTGGTCAAACCTAGGATTTGACCAAGATTTAAATGGGCATAAAAATTCGGAAAAAAATCAAAAAATGAAAAACCAAAGCACATATATAGCCTTCTTATGTCATATAGTAAGCACTCGAGTTGATAAAAACTCTGTCTTATGAAGTCAAACATATGAAGAGAACTGGTTTTGGGTTTCAAACATGGAAATTTCACAAACCTCCCAAAAGCTTCATTCTACAGTGACTAAGAAGGATCCAGGCTTACCTTTTTCATTTTCAATTTCTTAACTTGTTTAAATCTTGGTCAAACCTAGGATTTGACCAAGATTCAAATGGGTATAACAATTCAAAAAAAACGGAAAAAAACCAAAGAACATAGTCTTCTGATGTCATATAGTAAGCATTCAAGTTGATAAACAAGGTCTAGACATATTCAAACCAAACAAATCATGTATCTACCCCCTAACCCTAAACTCTGCCTTATGAAGTCAAGCATGAAGAGAAGTGATTTTGGGTTTCAAACATGGAAATTTCAAAAACCTCCCAAAAGCTTCATTTTAGAGTGACTAAGAAGGATCCATGCTTACCTTTTCATTGCCATGTTTTAAACTTGTTTTAACCTTGGTCAAACCTAGGAATTGACCAAGATTCAAATGGGAGTAAAAATTCAGAAAAATTCAAAAAAAATGGAAAACCAAAACACATATATAGCCTTCTTATGTCATATAGTAAGCATTCAAGTTGATAAACAAGGTCTAGACATATTCAAAGCAGAAATATCATGTATCATATCTACCCCTAACCCTAAACTCTGTCTTATGAAGTCAAACATATGAAGAGAACTGGGGTTTTGGGTTTCAAACATAAAATTTTCAAGTACCTTCATTTTAGAGTGAGTAAGGAAGGATTCATGCTTACCGTTTCATTTTCATGTTTTAAACTTGTTTAAACCTAGGATTTGACCAAGATTTAAATAGGCATAAAAAATTCGAAAGAAATCAAAAAATGAAAAACCAAAGCACATATATAGCCTTCTTATATCATATAGTAAAAAATTCAAGTTGATAAACAAGGTCTAGACATATTCAAACAAGAAAAATCATGTATCTACACCTAACCATAAACTCTGTCTTAAGTGGTTTTGGGTTTCAAACATGGAAATTTCACAAACCTCCCAAAAGCTTCATTTTACAGTGACTGAGGAGGATCCATGCTTACCTTTTGGCTTAAACGTTTGAAACCAAAAACCACTTCTCTTCATGCATGCTTGACTTCATAACACAGAGTTTAGCTAGGGTTAGGGGGTAGATACATGATTTTCCTGGTTTGAATATGTCTAGACCTTGTTTATCAACTTAATTGATTGCTTACTATATGACATAAGAAGACTACGTGCCTTGGTTTTCATTTTTTGTTTTTTTGAATTTTATGCTCATATATTTGAATCTTGGTCAAATCTTAGGTTTGACCAAGATTTAAACAAGTTTAAAACATGAAAATGAAAAGGGAAGCATGTATCCTTCTTAGTCACTCTAAAATGAAGCTTTTGGGATGTTCTTGAAATTTCCATGTTTGAAACCCAAAACGACTTCTCTTCATGCTAGACTTCATAAGATCAACAGGGGGTAGATACATGATTTTTCTGGTTTGGATATACCTAGACCTCGTTTAACTTGAATGCATACGATATGACATAAGAAGACTACGTGCTTTTGTTTTTCATTATTCTGTTTTTTTTGAATTTTGTGCCCACCCATTTGTATCTTGGTCAAATCCTAGGTCTGATAATGATTTAAACAAGATTAAAATATGAAAATGCAAAGGTAAGCATGGATCCTTCTTAGTCACTCTAAAATGAAGCTTTTGGGAGCAAAACCACTTCTCTTCATATGCTTGACTTCATAAGACGGAGTTTAGGGGTTAGGGGGTATAGATACATGATTTGTCTAGTTTGAATATGTCTAGACCTTGTTTATCAACTTAATTGGCTTACTATATGACATAAGAAAACTATTTGCTTTGGTTTTTCTTTTTCCTGATTTTTTTCAATTTTGATGCCCATTTGAATCTTGTCAAATCCTAGGTTTGACCGAGATAATTTAAACAAGCTTAAAACATGAATATGAAAAGGGAAGCATGTATCCTTCTTTGTCACTCTAAAATGAAGTTTTTGGGAGGTTTTTCAAATTTCCACGTTTGAAACCCAAAACCACTTCTCTTCATATGCTTGACTTCATAAGACAGAGTTTAGGGGTTAGGGGGTATAGATACATGATTTGTCTAGTTTGAATATGTCTAGACCTTGTTTATCAACTTTAATGCTTACTATATGACATAAGAAAACTATTTGCTTTGGTTTTCTTTTTTCTGACTTTTTTTCAATTTTGATGCCCATTTGAATCTTGTCAAATCCTAGGTTTGACCAAGATAATTTAAACAAGCTTAAAACATGAATATGAAAAGAGGAGCATGTATCCTTCTTAGTCACTCTAAAATGTAGTTTTTGGGAGTTTTTTGAAATTTCCATGTTTGAAACCCAAAACCACTTCTCTTCACATGCTTGACTTCATAAGACAGAGTTTAGGGGTTAGGGGTATAGATACATGATTTGTCTGGTTTAATATGTCTAGACCTTGTTTATCAACTTTAATGCTTACTATATGACATAAGAAGACTATGTGATTTGGTTTTTCATTTTTCTGTTTTTATTTTTCTGCCCATTTGAATCTTGGTCAAATCCTAGGTTTGACCAAGATATAGACAAGTTTAACACGTAAATGAGTTAACTTGGATTTCCTACCCTTGAATCCATAGGAAACTTTGTTCTAATGCACTATTATAATCAACCGAGTTTTTACACCAACAGGTCTGTCACTTACGTGTGGTGCCCACGCTTGAGGTCCCACACTTCAGTGAGCACAAGTCACGTGCAATAGGTACGCAAACTCCCAGCCATTTTCTTTGTCAAGAGAAGACGCATCAGGATGCGTATTGGAAGTCTGTGGGTCCTTCTGGTTCCTTCCGTCCCTCTCACAAAAAAACAAATCTCTCTCATTCTCGGCCTCGCTCGACTCGCTCGCTCGCTCGCTCGCACCTCCTGCTCACTGACAAACCCTGCACAAAAGTCAACATCATCACCCGAAAAAGGGGAGACACCATAATTCTCTCCCTTCTTCTCTCCTTCCGAGTGATCCCTCTTCCTCCGAGTTTCACTCGACGGGCAAACACCCATGTGCTGCATAGTAATAATAAAAAGGTAGTACTCGTAGAAAAATCGATATACGAATCTGTAATTAAATAGGTTAAACTAGGGTTTTGCCCAGTTCTACAGATCAAGGGTTCAAAAAAATCCAACTACGGGGTTCGAACAACACGATTCTAATCCAAGAATTTTTTCGACCTAGGTCACCCAAATGGCCTCAAACTATAGGGTTAGCATCTAGTGCAGTATGTGTGAAAATGTATGCACTATGTGTGCTATAACTTGTATGTCTTTCATATTTGAACCAAATTTGAATAAGTTTGAAATATTTGAAAAGGGGCTTTTGGCTTAAACGTTTGAAACCAAAAACCACTTCTCTTCATTCATGCTTGACTTCATAAGACAGAGTTTAGCTAGGGTTAGGGGGTAGATGCATGATTTTCCTGGTTTGAATATGTCTAGACCTTGTTTATCAACTTAATTGAATGCTTACTATATGACATAAGAATACTATGTGCCTTGTTTTTTATTTTTTGATTTTTTTAAAATTTTATGCCCATTTGAATCTTGGTCAAATCCTAGGTTTGAACATGGTTTAAACAAGTTTAAATCATGAATATGAAAAATTAAGCATCTATATATCCTTCTTCGTCACTCCAAAATGTAGCTCTTCGGAGGTTTTTTCGAAATTTCCATGTTTGAAACCAAAACCACTTCTCTTCATGCATGCTTGACTTCACAAGACAGAGTTTAGGGTTAGGGGTAGATATATACATGATTTTCTGGGTTGAATATGTCTAGGCCTTGTTTATCAACTTGAATGCTTACTATATATATATGACATAAGAATGTTATGTCCTTTGTTTTTTCATTCTTTTGGTTTTTTATGAATTTCCATGCCCATTTGAATCTTTTGGTCAAATCCTAGAGGTTTGACCAAGATTGAAACAAGTTTAAAACATGAAAATGAAAAGGGAAGCTTGTATATCCTTCTTAATTAGTCACTCTAAAATGAAGTTTTTTGGAGGTTTTTGAAATTTCCATGTCTGAAACCCAAAACCACTTCTCTTCATGCTAGACTTCATAAGACAATTTAATTAGGGGTTAGGGGTAGATACATGATTTGTCTGGTTTGAATATATATGTCCAAACCTTGCTTGTTTATCAACTTGAATGCTTACGATATGACATAAGAATGCTTACCATATGTTTGAATTTTAAAAGCATATAGTCTTCTTATGTCATATAGTAAGCATTCAAAAGTTTTTCTTTGAGAGAGTAGCATGCATTCAAAAGTTGATAAATAAGATTTGTACATATTCAAACCAGACAAATCATGTCGTATCTACACCCCCTAACCCTAAACTCTGTCTTATGAAGTCAAGCATGAAGAGAAGTGCTTTTGGGTTTCAAACATGGAAATTTCACAAACCTCCCAAAAGCTTCATTTTACAGTGACTAAGGGCTCCTTTGATTCATAGGATTTGCATAGGAATTGTGTAGGATTTGGTTCCTATGGGAAAATTTCCTATACATGTTGTTTGATTCATAGAAACATATCCTATAGGAAAAATTCCTATAGGAATCTTGTAGCGTAATTCCTATAGGAAAAAACATTGGCTCATACCTCATGAAAAAATTCCTTTGCTACAATCAAACACACTTCATCTTTCTATAGGATTCAAGTAGACATGTGTCATTCCAATCCTATGCCTTTCCTATTCCTATACTTTTCCTATCCTTTAAATCAAAGGAGCCCTAAGAAGGATCCAGGCTTACCTTTTCATTTTCATTTTTAAACTGCTTGTTTAAATCTTGATCAAACCTAGGATTTGACCAAGATTCAAATGGGCATAAAAAATCAGGAAAAAATGAAAAATGAAAAAACAAAACACATATATAGCCTTCTTATATATGTCATATATATAGTAAGCATTCAATTAAGTTGATAATTTTAAACAAGGTCTATACATATTCAAACCAGAAAAAAGCATGTATCTACCCATGCATATATATATAACCCTATACTTTTGTCTTATGAAGACGTCAAGGATGAAGAGAAGTGGATTTGGGTTTCAAACATGGAAATTTCAAAAACCTCCCAAAACATGTATATATCTACCCCTAAACCCTAATCTTTGTCTTATGAAGCCAAGCATATGAAGAGAAGTGATTTTGGGTTTCAAACATGGAAACTTCAAAAACCTCCCAAAAGCTTCATTTTAGAGAGACTAAGAATGATCCATATGCTTACCTTTTCATTGCCATGTTTTAAACTTGTTTTAACCTTGGTCAAACCTAGGATTTGACCAAGATTCAAATGGGAGTAAAAATTCAGAAAAATTCAAAAAAAAAAAAAAAGCACATATATATATCTTATGTCATATAGTAAGCATTCAAGTTGATAAACAAGGTCTAGACATATTCAAAGCAGAAATATCATGTATCATATCTACCCCTAACCCTAAACTCTGTCTTATGAAGTCAAACATATGAAGAGAACTGGGGTTTTGGGTTTCAAACATAAAATTTTCAAGTACCTTCATTTTAGAGTGAGTAAGGAAGGATTCATGCTTACCGTTTCATTTTCATGTTTTAAACTTGTTTAAACCTAGGATTTGACCAAGATTTAAATAGGCATAAAAATTCAAAAGAAATCAAAAAATGAAAAACCAAAGCACATATATATAGCCTTCTTATATCATATAGTAAAAAATTCAAGTTGATAAACAAGGTCTAGACATATTCAAACAAGAAAAATCATGTATCTACACACCTAACCATAAACTCTGTCTTAAGTGGTTTTGGGTTTCAAACATGGAAATTTCACAAACCTCCCAAAAGCTTCATTTTACAGTGACTAAGGAGGATCCATGCTTACCTTTTGGCTTAAACGTTTGAAACCAAAAACCACTTCTCTTCATGCATGCTTGACTTCATAAGACAGAGTTTAGCTAGGGTACGTTAGGGGGTGTAGATACATGATTTCCTGGTTTGAATATGTCTAGAGACCTTGTTTATCAACTTAATTGATTGCTTACTATATGACATAAGAAGACTACGTGCCTTGGTTTTTTTTTTGAATTTTATGCTCATATATTTGAATCTTGGTCAAATCCTAGGTTTGACCAAGATTTAAACAAGTTTAAACATGAAAATGAAAAGGGAAGCATGTATCCTTCTTAGTCACTCTAAAATGAAGCTTTTGGGATGTTCTTGAAATTTCCATGTTTGAAACCCAAAACGACTTCTCTTCATGCTAGACTTCATAAGATCAACATGGGGTAGATACATGATTTGTCTGGTTTGGATATACCTAGACCTCGTTTAACTTGAATGCATACGATATGACATAAGAAGACTACGTGCTTTTGTTTTTCATTATTCTGATTTTTTTGAATTTTGTGCCCACCCATTTGTATCTTGGTCAAATCCTAGGCTTGATAATGATTTAACAAGATTAAAATATGAAAATGCAAAGGTAAGCATGGATCCTTCTTAGTCACTCTAAAATGAAGCTTTTGGGAGCAAAACCACTTCTCTTCATATGCTTGACTTCATAAGACGGAGTTTAGGGGTTAGGGGGTATAGATACACGATTTGTCTAGTTTGAATATGTCTAGACCTTGTTTATCAACTTAATTGGCTTACTATATGACATAAGAAAACTATTTGCTTTGGTTTTTCTTTTTCCTGATTTTTTTCAATTTTGATGCCCATTTGAATCTTGTCAAATCCTAGGTTTGACCGAGATAATTTAAACAAGCTTAAAACATGAATATGAAAAGGGAAGCATGTATCCTTCTTTGTCACTCTAAAATGAAGTTTTTGGGAGGTTTTTCAAATTTCCATGTTTGAAACCCAAAACCACTTCTCTTCATATGCTTGACTTCATAAGACAGAGTTCAGGGGTTAGGGGGTATAGATACATGATTTGTCTAGTTTGAATATTTCTAGACCTTGTTTATCAACTTTAATGCTTACTATATGACATAAGAAAACTATTTGCTTTGGTTTTCTTTTTTCTGACTTTTTTTCAATTTTGATGCCCATTTGAATCTTGTCAAATCCTAGGTTTGACCAAGATAATTTAAACAAGCTTAAAACATGAATATGAAAAGGGGAGCATGTATCCTTCTTAGTCACTCTAAAATGTAGTTTTTGGGAGTTTTTTGAAATTTCCATGTTTGAAACCCAAAACCACTTCTCTTCACATGCTTGACTTCATAAGACAGAGTTTAGGGGTTAGGGGTATAGATACATGATTTGTCTGGTTTAATATGTCTAGACCTTGTTTATCAACTTTAATGCTTACTATATGACATAAGAAGACTATGTGATTTGGTTTTTCATTTTTCTGTTTTTATTTTTCTGCCCATTTGAATCTTGGTCAAATCCTAGGTTTGACCAAGATATAGACAAGTTTAACACGTAAATGAGTTAACTTGGATTTCCTACCCTTGAATCCATAGGAAACTTTGTTCTAATGCACTATTATAATCAACCGAGTTTTTACACCAACAGGTCTGTCACTTACGTGTGGTGCCCACGCTTGAGGTCCCACACTTCAGTGAGCACAAGTCACGTGCAATAGGTACGCAAACTCCCAGCCATTTTCTTTGTCAAGAGAAGACGCATCAGGATGCGTATTGGAAGTCTGTGGGTCCTTCTGGTTCCTTCGGTCGTCCCTCTCACAAAAAAAACAAATCTCTCTCATTCTCGGCCTCGCTCGACTCGCTCGCTCGCTCGCACCTCCTGCTCACTGACAAACCCTGCACAAAAGTCAACATCATCACCCGAAAAAGGGGAGACACCATAATTCTCTCCCTTCTTCTCTCCTTCCGAGTGATCCCTCTTCCTCCGAGTTTCACTCGACGGGCAAACACCCATGTGCTGCATAGTAATAATAAAAAGGTAGTACTCGTAGAAAAATCGATATACGAATCTGTAATTAAATAGGTTAAACTAGGGTTTTGCCCAGTTCTACAGATCAAGGGTTCAAAAAAATCCAACTACGGGGTTCGAACAACACGATTCTAATCCAAGAATTTTTTCGACCTAGGTCACCCAAATGGCCTCAAACTATAGGGTTAGCATCTAGTGCAGTATGTGTGAAAATGTATGCACTATGTGTGCTATAACTTGTATGTCTTTCATATTTGAACCAAATTTGAATAAGTTTGAAATATTTGAAAAGGGGCTTTTGGCTTAAACGTTTGAAACCAAAAACCACTTCTCTTCATGCATGCTTGACTTCATAAGACAGAGTTTAGCTAGGGTTAGGGGATAGATGCATGATTTTCCTGGTTTGAATATGTCTAGACCTACTTTATCAACTTAATTGAATGCTTACTATATGACATAATAATACTATGTGCATTGTTTTTTATTTTTTTGATTTTTTTAAAATTGTATGCCCATTTGAATCTTGGTCAAATCCTAGGTTTGAACATGGTTTAAACAAGTTTAAATCATGAATATGAAAAATTAAGCATCTATATATCCTTCTTAGTCACTCCAAAATGTAGCTCTTGGGAGGTTTTTTCGAAATTTCCATGTTTGAAACCAAAACCACTTCTCTTCATGCATGCTTGACTTCATAAGACAGAGTTTAGCTAGGGCGTTAGGGGGTAGATACATGATTTTCCTGGTTTGAATATGTCTAGACCTGGTTTATCAACTTAATTAATTGATTGTTTACTATATGACATAAGAAGACTATGTGCCTTGGTTTTAAATTTTTCTGTTTTTTTTGAATTTTACGCCCATATATTTGAATCTTGGACAAATCCTAGGTTTGACCAAGATTTAAACAAGTTTAAACATAAAAATAAAAAGGGAAGCATGTATCCTTCTTAGTCACTCTAAAATGAAGCTTTTTGGATGTTCTTGAAATTTCCATTTTTGAAACCAAAAACGACTTCTCTCTTCATGCTAGACTTCATAAGATCGACAGGGGGCAGATACATGATTTGTCTGGTTTGGATATGTCCAAACCTTGCTTGTTTATCAACTTGAATGCTTACTATATGACATAAGAATGCTTACCATATGTTTGAATTTTAAAAGCATATAGTCTTCTTATGTCATATAGTAAGCATTCAAAAGTTTTTCTTTGAGAGAGTAGCATGCATTCAAAAGTTGATAAATAAGATTTGTACATATTCAAACCAGACAAATCATGTATCTACCCATATGCATATATATATAACCCTATACTTTTGTCTTATGAAGACGTCAAGGATGAAGAGAAGTGGATTTGGGTTTCAAACATGGAAATTTCAAAAACCTCCCAAAACATGTATATATCTACCCCTAAACCCTAATCTTTGTCTTATGAAGCCAAGCATATGAAGAGAAGTGATTTTGGGTTTCAAACATGGAAACTTCAAAAACCTCCCAAAAGCTTCATTTTAGAGAGACTAAGAATGATCCATATGCTTACCTTTTCATTGCCATGTTTTAAACTTGTTTTAACCTTGGTCAAACCTAGGATTTGACCAAGATTCAAATGGGAGTAAAAATTCAGAAAAATTCAAAAAAAATGAAAAACCAAAGCACATATATATATAGCCTTGATCTTATGTCATATAGTAAGCATTCAAGTTGATAAACAAGGTCGATCTCTAGACATATTCAAAGCAGAAATATCATGTATCATATCTACCCCTAACCCTAGCTAAACTCTGTCTTATGAAGTCAAACATATGAAGAGAACTGGGGTTTTGGGTTTCAAACATAAAATTTTCAAGTACCTTCATTTTAGAGTGAGTAAGGAAGGATTCATGCTTACCGTTTCATTTTCATGTTTTAAACTTGTTTAAACCTAGGATTTGACCAAGATTTAAATAGGCATAAAAAATCGAAAGAAATCAAAAATTGAAAAACCAAAGCACATATATATAGCCTTCTTATATCATATAGTAAAAAATTCAAGTTGATAAACAAGGTCTAGACATATTCAAACAAGAAAAATCATGTATCTACACACCTAACCATAAACTCTGTCTTAAGTGGTTTTGGGTTTCAAACATGGAAATTTCACAAACCTCCCAAAAGCTTCATTTTACAGTGACTATATAAGGAGGATCCATGCTTACCTTTTGGCTTAAACGTTTGAAACCAAAAACCACTTCTCTTCATGCATGCTTGACTTCATAAGACAGAGTTTAGCTAGGGTACGTTAGGGGGTGTAGATACATGATTTCCTGGTTTGAATATGTCTAGACCTTGTTTATCAACTTAATTGATTGCTTACTATATGACATAAGACGACTACGTGCCTTGGTTTTCATTTTTGGTTTTTTTTTGAATTTTATGCTCATATATTTGAATCTTGGTCAAATCCTAGGTTTGACCAAGATTTAAACAAGTTTAAAACATGAAAATGAAAAGGGAAGCATGTATCCTTCTTAGTCACTCTAAAATGAAGCTTTTGGGATGTTCTTGAAATTTCCATGTTTGAAACCCAAAACGACTTCTCTTCATGCTAGACTTCATAAGATCAACATGGGGTAGATACATGATTTGTCTGGTTTGGATATACCTAGACCTCGTTTAACTTGAATGCATACGATATGACATAAAAAGACTACATGCTTTTGTTTTTCATTATTCTGATTTTTTTGAATTTTGTGCCCACCCATTTGTATCTTGGTCAAATCCTAGGCTTGATAATGATTTAACAAGATTAAAATATGAAAATGCAAAGGTAAGCATGGATCCTTCTTAGTCACTCTAAAATGAAGCTTTTGGGAGCAAAACCACTTCTCTTCATATGCTTGACTTCATAAGACGGAGTTTAGGGGTTAGGGGGTATAGATGCATGCATGATTTGTCTAGTTTGAATATGTCTAGACCTTGTTTATCAACTTAATTGGCTTACTATATGACATAAGAAAACTATTTGCTTTGGTTTTTCTTTTTCCTGATTTTTTTCAATTTTGATGCCCATTTGAATCTTGTCAAATCCTAGGTTTGACTGAGATAATTTAAACAAGCTTAAAACCTGAATATGAAAAGGGAAGCATGTATCCTTCTTTGTCACTCTAAAATGAAGTTTTTGGGAGGTTTTTCAAATTTCCATGTTTGAAACGACCCAAAACCACTTCTCTTCATATGCTTGACTTCATAAGACAGAGTTCAGGGGTTAGGGGGTATAGATACATGATTTGTCTAGTTTGAATATGTCTAGACCTTGTTTATCAACTTAATTAATTGGCTTACTATATGACATAAGAAAACTATTTGCTTTGGTTTTTCTTTTTCCTGATTTTTTCGATGCCCATTTGAATCTTTGTCAAATCCTAGGTTTGACTGAGATAATTTAAACAAGCTTAAAACATGAATATGAAAAGGGAAGCATGCATCCTTCTTAGTCACTCTAAAATGTAGTTTTTGGGAGGTTTTTGAAATTTCCATGTTTGAAACCCAAAACCACATCTCTTCATGCTTGACTTAATTTATAAGACATAGTTTAGGGGTTAGGGGTAGATACATGATTTGTATGGTTTGATATTTCTAGTCCTTGTTTATCAACTTTAATGCTTACTATATGACATAAGATGACTATGTGATTTGGTTTTTCATTTTTCTGTTTTTTATTTTATTTTTCTGCCCATTTGAATCTTGGTCAAATCCTAGGTTTGACCAAGATTTAGACAAGTTTAACACGTGAAAACGAATAAGTAAGCCTGGATCCTTCTTAGTCACTCAAAAATGTACCAATCGATAGATGTGTTAACTTTGCTTCATGGAAATAATAATGTCATGTAAATGAGTTAACTTGGATTTCCTACCCTTGAATCCATAGGAAACTTTGTTCTAATGCACTATTATAATCAACCGAGTTTTTACACCAACAGGTCCGTCACTTACGTGTGGTGCCCACGCTTGAGGTCCCACACTTCAGTGAGCACAAGTCACGTGCAATAGGTACGCAAACTCCCAGCCATCTTCTTTGTCAAGAGAAGACGCATCAGGATGCGTTTTGGAAGTCTGTGGGTCCTTCTAGATCCTTCGGTTGTCCCTCTCACAAAAAAAACAAATCTCTCTCATTCTCGGCCTCGCTCGACTCGCTCGCTCGCTCGCTCGCACCTCCTGCTCACTGACAAACCCTGCACAAAAGTCAACATCATCACCCGAAAAAGGGGAGACACCATAATTCTCTCCCTTCTTCTCTCCTTCCGAGTGATCCCTCTTCCTCCGAGTTTCACTCGACGGGCAAACACCCATGTGCTGCATAGTAATAATAAAAAGGTAGTACTCGTAGAAAAATCGATATACGAATCTGTAATTAAATAGGTTAAACTAGGGTTTTGCCCAGTTCTACAGATCAAGGGTTCAAAAAAATCCAACTACGGGGTTCGAACAACACGATTCTAATCCAAGAATTTTTTCGACCTAGGTCACCCAAATGGCCTCAAACTATAGGGTTAGCATCTAGTGCAGTATGTGTGAAAATGTATGCACTATGTGTGCTATAACTTGTATGTCTTTCAAATTTGAACCAAATTTGAATAAGTTTGAAATATTTGAAAATGGGCTTTTGGCTTAAACGTTGGAAACCAAAAACCACTTCTCTTCGTGCATGCTTGACTTCATAAGACAGAGTTTAGCTAGGGTTAGGGGGTAGATGCATGATTTTCCTGGTTTGATTATGTCTAGACCTTGTTTATCAACTTAATTGAATGCTTACTATATGACATAAGAATACTATGTGCCTTGTTTTTTTATTTTTTTATTTTTTTAAAATTTTATGCCCATTTGAATCTTGGTCAAATCCTAGGTTTGAACATGGTTTAAACAAGTTTAAATCATGAATATGAAAAATTAAGCATCTATATATCCTTCTTAGTCACTCCAAAATGTAGCTCGGTCTTGGGAGGGTTTTCGAAATTTCCATGTTTGAAACCAAAAACCACTTCTCTTCATGCATGCTTGACTTCATAAGACGGAGTTTAGGGTTAGGGGTAGATATATACATTATTTTCTGGTTTGAATATGTCTAGACCTTGTTTATCAACTTGAATGCTTAATTACTATATATATATGACATAAGAATGTTATGTCCTTTGGTTTTTCATTCTTTTGATTTTTTATGAATTTCTATGCCCATTTGAATCTTTTGGTCAAATCCTAGAGGTTTGACCAAGATTTAAACAAGTTTAAAACATGAAAATGAAAAGGGAAGCTTGTATATCCTTCTTAGTCACTCTAAAATGAAGTTTTTGGGAGGTTTTTGAAATTTCCATGTTTGAAACCCAAAACCACTTCTCTTCATGCTAGACTGCTTCATAAGACAATTTAATTAGGGGTTAGGGGGTAGATACATGATTTGTCTGGTTTGAATATGTCCAAACCTTGCTTGTGTATCAACTTGAATGCTTACTATATGACATAAGAATGCTTACCATATGTTTGAATTTTAAAAGCATATAGTCTTCTTATGTCATATATATAGTAAGCATTCAAAAGTTTTTCTTTGAGAGAGTAGCATGCATTCAAAAGTTGATAAATAAGATTTGGACATATTCAAACCAGACAAATCATGTATCGATCTACACCCCCTAACCCTAAACTCTGTCTTATGAAGTCAAGCATGAAGAGAAGTGCTTTTAGGTTTCAAACATGGAAATTTCACAAACCTCCCAAAAGCTTCATTTTACAGTGACTAATTAAGGAGGATCCATGCTTACCTTTTGGCTTAAACGTTTGAAACCAAAAACCACTTCTCTTCATGCATGCTTGACTTCATAAGACAGAGTTTAGCTAGGGCGTTAGGGGGTAGATACATGATTTTCCTGGTTTGAATATGTCTAGAACTGGTTTATCAACTTAATTAATTGATTGTTTACTATATGACATAAGAAGACTATGTGCCTTGGTTTTAAATTTTTCTGTTTTTTTTTGAATTTTATGCCCATATATTTGAATCTTGGTCAAATCCTAGGTTTGACCAAGATTTAAACAAGTTTAAACATAAAAATGAAAAGGGAAGCATGTATCCTTCTTAGTCACTCTAAAATGAAGCTTTTGGGATGTTCTTGAAATTTCCATTTTTGAAACCAAAAACGACTTCTCTCTTCATGCTAGACTTCATAAGATCGACAGGGGGTATAGATACATGATTTGTCTGGTTTGGATATACCTAGACCTCGTTTATCAACTTGAATTCATACGATATGACATATGAAGACTATGTGCTTTAATTTGTTTTCATTTTTCTGATTTTTTTGAATTTTGTGCCCACCCATTTGTATATTGGTCAAATGCTAGGCTTGATAATGATTTAAACAAGTTTAAAATATGAATATGCAAAGTTAAGCATGGATCCTTCTTAGAAACTCTAAAATGAAGTTTTTCGGAGGTTTTTGAAATTTCCATGTTTGCAACCCAAAACAACTTCCTCTTCACATGCTTGACTTCATAAGACAGAGTTTAGGGGTTAGGGGGTATATATAGATACATGATTTGTCTAGTTTGAATATGTCTAGACCTTGTTTATCAACTTTAATGCTTACTATAAGACATAAGAAAACTATTTCCTTTGTTTTTTCTTTTTTTTTGATTTTTTTCAATATTGATGCCCATTTGAATCTTGTCAAATCCTAGGTTTGACCAAGATAATTTAAACAAGCTTAGAACATGAATATGAAAAGGGAAGCGTGTATCCTTCTTAGTCACACTAAAATGAAGTTTTTGGGAGGTTTTTGATATTTCCATGTTTGAAACCCAAAACCACATCTCTTCATGCTTGACTTAATTTATAAGACATAGTTTAGGGGTTAGGGGGTAGATACATGATTTGTATGGTTTGATATTTCTAGACCTTGTTTATCAACTTTAATGCTTACTATATGACATAAGATGACTATGTGATTTGGTTTTTCATTTTTCTGTTTTTTATTTTATTTTTCTGCCCATTTGAATCTTGGTCAAATCCTAGGTTTGACCAAGATTTAGACAAGTTTAACACGTGAAAACGAATAAGTAAGCATGGATCCTTCTTAGTCACTCAAAAATGTACCAATCGATAGATGTGTTAACTTTGCTTCATGGAAATAATAATGTCATGTAAATGAGTTAACTTGGATTTCCTACCCTTGAATCCATAGGAAACTTTGTTCTAATGCAGTATAATAATCAATCGAGTTTTTACACCAACATGTCTGTCACTTACGTGTGGTGCCCACGCGTGAGGTCCCACACTTCAGTGAGCACAAGTCACGTGCAATAGGTACGCAAACTCCCAGCCATCTTCTTTGTCAAGAGAAGACGCATCAGGATGCGTATTGGAAGTCTGTGGGTCCTTCTGGATCCTTCTTAGTCACTCTAAAATGAAGCTTTTGGGAGGTTCTTGAAATTTCCATGTTTGAAACCCAAAACCACTTCTCTTCATGATTTACTTCATAAAACATAGTTTAATTAGAGTTTTAGGGGTAGATATATACATGATTTTTCTGGTTTGAATATATATGTCTCTAGACCTTTGTTTATCAACTTGAATGCTTACTATACATATGACATAAGAATGCTATGTGCTTTGGTTTTTCATTCTTTTGATTTTTTTCTGAATTTTTAGGGCCATTTGAATCTTGGTCAAATCCTTGGTTTGACCAAGATTTAAACAAGTTTAAAACATAAAAATGAAAAGGGAAGTCTGTATCCTTCTTAGTCACTCTAAAATGAAGCTTTTGGGAGGTTTTTAAAATTTCAATGTTTGAAACCCAAAACCACTTCTCTTCACATGCTTGACTTCATAAGACAGAGTTAATTAATTTAGGGGTTAATTAGGGGGTATAGATACATGATTTGTGTGGTTTGAATATGTATGGACCTTATTTATCAACAACTTTAATGCTTACTATATGACATAAGAAAACTATTTGCTTTGGTTTTTCTTTTTTCAATTTTTTTTTCAATTTTGATGCCCATTTGAATCTTGTCAAATCCTAGGTTTGACCAAGATAATTTAAACAAGTTTAAAACATGAAAATGAAAAGGGAAGCATGGATCCTTCTTAGTCACTCTAAAATGAAGCTTTTGGGAGGTTTTTGAAATTTCCATGTTTGAAACCCAAAACCACTTCTCTTCACATGCATGCTTGACTTCATAAGACAGAGTTTAGGGGTTAGGGGGTATAGCTACATGATTTGTCTGGTTTGAATATGTCTACACCTTGTTTATCAACTTTAATGCTTACTATATGACATAAGAAAACTATGTGATTTGGTTTTTCATTTTTCTGTTTTTATTTTTCTGCCCATTTGAATCTTGGTCAAATCCTAGGTTTGACCAAGATATAGACAAGTTTAACACGTAAATGAGTTAACTTGGATTTCCTACCCTTGAATCCATAGGAAACTTTGTTCTAATGCACTATTATAATCAACCGAGTTTTTACACCAACAGGTCTGTCACTTACGTGTGGTGCCCACGCTTGAGGTCCCACACTTCAGTGAGCACAAGTCACGTGCAATAGGTACGCAAACTCCCAGCCATTTTCTTTGTCAAGAGAAGACGCATCAGGATGCGTATTGGAAGTCTGTGGGTCCTTCTCCTTCGGTCGTCCCTCTCACAAAAAAACAAATCTCTCTCATTCTCGCTCGCTCGCTCGCTCGCTCGCTCGCACCTCCTGCTCACTGACAAACCCTGCACAAAAGTCAACATCATCACCCGAAAAAGGGGAGACACCATAATTCTCTCCCTTCTTCTCTCCTTCCGAGTGATCCCTCTTCCTCCGAGTTTCACTCGACGGGCAAACACCCATGTGCTGCATAGTAATAATAAAAAGGTAGTACTCGTAGAAAAATCGATATACGAATCTGTAATTAAATAGGTTAAACTAGGGTTTTGCCCAGTTCTACAGATCAAGGGTTCAAAAAAATCCAACTACGGGGTTCGAACAACACGATTCTAATCCAAGAATTTTTTCGACCTAGGTCACCCAAATGGCCTCAAACTATAGGGTTAGCATCTAGTGCAGTATGTGTGAAAATGTATGCACTATGTGTGCTATAACTTGTATGTCTTTCATATTTGAACCAAATTTGAATAAGTTTGAAATATTTGAAAAGGGGCTTTTGGCTTAAACGTTTGAAACCAAAAACCACTTCTCTTCATGCATGCTTGACTTCATAAGACAGAGTTTAGCTAGGGTTAGGGGATATATGCATGATTTTCCTGGTTTGAATATGTCTAGACCTTGTTTATCAACTTAATTGAATGCTTACTATATGACATAAGAATACTATGTGACTTGTTTTTTATTTTTTGATTTTTTTAAAATTTTATGCCCATTTTAATCTTGGTCAAATCCTAGGTTTGAACATGGTTTAAACAAGTTTAAATCATGAATATGAAAAATTAAGCATCTATATATCCTTCTTACTCACTCCAAAATGTAGCTCTTGGGAGGGTTTTTCGAAATTTCCATGTTTGAAACCAAAACCACTTCTCTTCATGCATGCTTGACTTCATAAGACAGAGTTTAGGGTTAGGGGTAGATATATACATGATTTTCTGGTTTGAATATGTCTAGACCTTGTTTATCAACTTGAATGCTTACTATATATATATGACATAATAATGTTATGTCCTTTGGTTTTTCATTCTTTTGTTTTTTTATGAATTTCCATGCCCATTTGAATCTTTTGGTCAAATCCTAGAGGTTTGACCAAGATTTAAACAAGTTTAAAACATGAAAATGAAAAGGGAAGCTTGTATATCCTTCTTAGTCACTCTAAAATGAAGTTTTTGGGAGGTTTTTGAAATTTCCATGTTTGAAACCCAAAACCACTTCTCTTCATGCTAGACTTCATAAGACAATTTAATTAGGGGTTAGGGGTAGATACATGATTTGTCTGGTTTGAATATGTCCAAACCTTGCTTGTTTATCAACTTGAATGCTTACTATATGACATAAGAATGCTTACCATATGTTTGAATTTTAAAAGCATATAGTCTTCTTATGTCATATAGTAAGCATTCAAAAGGTTTTCTTTGAGAGAGTAGCATGCATTCAAAAGTTGATAAATAAGATTTGGACATATTCAAACCAGACAAATCATGTATCTACACCCCCTAACCCTAAACTCTGTCTTATGAAGTCAAGCATGAAGAGAAGTGCTTTTGGGTTTCAAACATGGAAATTTCACAAACCTCCCAAAAGCTTCATTTTACAGTGACTAAGAAGGATCCAGGCTTACCTTTTCATTTTCATGTTTTAAACTTGTTTAACTCTTGGTCAAACCTAGGATTTGACCAAGATTTAAATGGGCATAAAAAATCAGAAAAAAACAGAAAAAATGAAAAACCAAATAACATAGCCTTCTTATGTCATATAGTAAGCATTCAAGTTGATAAACAAGGTCTAGACATATTCAAACCAGAAAAAGCATGTATCTACCCCTAACCCTAAACTCTGTCTTACGAAGTCAAGCATGAAGAGAAGTGGTTTTGGGTTTCAAACATGGAAATTTCAAAAACCTCGCGAAAGCTTCATTTTAGAGTGACTAAGAAGGATCCATGCTTACCTATTCATTTTCATGTTTTAAACTTGTTTAAACCTTGATAAAACCCAGGATTTTACCTATTTAATCATAGATTCATAGGTCGATTTTTTACTTTTTTATTTTTACTATGCAGCACATGTGTGTTTGCCCGTCCAGTGAAACTCGGAGGAAGAGGGATCACACGGAAGGAGAAGAAGGGATAGCAGTCACGGGGCCCCTCTTATTATTTATGGTGTATATCTTTTTTCTGGTGATGTTGACTGTTGTGCAGCGTTTGTCAGTGCGCAGGAGGTGCGAGGCTGCGAGCGAGCGAGTCGAGCGAGGCCGAGAATGAGAGAGATGTTTTTTTCTTTTTCTTTTCCGTGAGAGGGACAACAGAAGGATCCAGAGACGACTTCCACTACGCATCCTGGTGCGCGTCTTCTCTTGACAAAGAAGATGGATGGGAGTTTGCGTACCTACTAATCTACTATAGTACTACTACTACACAAGAACCATATACATGTCAAACTTTTCAATCATGACCCACATGCATTTTATGTATATATTCACAACTTTTAATGCATGCATGAAAACTCAGCAAAATATGTGCATTTTGGGTTGTCGCACATAAATGTGCTTTTACTTGTCTGCCACCAATCCAATTTTCATGTGAGGGGGAAACATGACACACGATGGACATTTCCAATGTTTCACGAATTAATTATCTCAATTTGCATCCATATATATATGCGCCTGGTTACTGAAAGATCGAACCAAAGGTGAACTTGAAACGTTTTCATTTTCATGTTTTAAACTTGTTTAAATCTTGGTCAACCCTTGGATTTGACCAAGATTCATAAAAAATTCAAAAACATAGTCTTCTTATGTCATACAGTCAACATTCAACTTGATAAAACAAGATCTAAACATATTAAAAGAAGAATCATGTATCTACCCCCTAACCCTAAACTCTGTCTTTTGAAGTCAAACATGAAGATACGTGGTTTTGGGTTTACAAAATGGAAATTTCAAAAACCTCCGAAAAGCTTAATTTTGGAGTGACTAAGAAGGATACATGCTTACTTTTTCATTTTCATGTTTTAAACTTGTTTAAAGCTTGGTCAAACCTAGCTAGCTTGGATTTGACCAAGATTCAAGTGCGCATAAAAAATTCGAAAAAACCCCCAAAAATGAAAAACCATAACACATAGTCTTCTTGCGTCACATATATTGTAAGCATTCAAGTGTTGATAAACAATATCTAGACATATCAAACAAGAAAAATCATGTATCTATACCCCTAACCCTAAATTTGTCTTATGAAGTCAAGCATGAAGAGAAGTGGTTTGGGTTTTCAAACATGGAAATTTCGAAAACCGCCCAAAAGCTTCATTTCGGACTGACTAAGAAGGATCCATGCTTACCTTTTCATTTTCATGTTTTAAACTTGTTTAAATTCTTGTTCAAACCTAGGATTTGGCCAAGATTCAAATGGGCATAAAAACAATCGAAAAAATCAAAAATGAAAAACCAAAGCACATAGTCTTCTTATGTCACATAGTAAGCCATTCAACTTGATAACAAGGTCTAGACCTATTCAAACCAGAAAAATCATGTATCTACCCCTAACCCTAAACTCATCTGTCTTATGAAGTCAAGCATGAAGAGAAGTGGTTTTGGGTTTCAAACATAGACATTTCAAAAGCCTCCCAAAAGCTTCATTTTGGAGTGATTGAGAAGGATCCATGCTTAATTTTTCATTTTAATGTTTTAAACTTGTTTAAATCTTGGTTAAACCTATGATTTGACCAAAATTTGATTCGGCATGAAAATTCAAAACAAATCAAATAAATAAAAAACCAATGCACATAGTACATCTTCTTATGTCATATACTAAGCATTCAAGTTGATAAGCCAGGTCTAGACATATTCAAACTAGAAAAATCATGTATCTACCCCTAACCCTAAACTCGATTTGTCTTATGAAGTCAATCATGAAGAGGTGTTTTGGGTTTCAGACATGGAAATTTCAAAAACCTTCCAAAAGCTTCATTTTGAAGTTACTAATTAAGAAGGATCACTACAAGAAAAGTTTGGCAACTTTTCTTGTAGTGGATCCAGGCTTAATTTTTCATCTTCATGTTTTAAATTTTGGTCAAACCTAGGATTTGTCCAAGATACAAATGGGCATAAAAATTCAGGGTAGCATCATACCCCCCTCCTTCCCGCGTAGAAAAAGTGTTAGGCGAGTAGTAGAATGGCATGACCAACAAGTTTCAAGTAAAATTTTGAATATGACCAAAATATACCAATTGATAGATGTGTGTGACCCAAGATTGAGCCATGGTACATTTTGCCAACAAAGTAGCAATTGAGTTGGCTTTCTACCTTAGTAGGCGTGCATTGGAAGGATGCATTATGCCGGCAAAGTTTTCAAACGTTCAAACTTTTCCGGTTTCTCATACAGTATTTGGCTCCTTGAGAAGCATTGATGTGATCATATAAGGTTATCCAAAACTTCGCCTTTCCCGTATTTGCCCGAGCACTCGACACCCCTCGTCCCATGGCGACTCCTCCAGCCATAGCCCCGTGCACCCAGGCTCCACGACTCAGCCTCGGAGGGGTGTGCGCTAAAAGCTCGCAAATGTCTGTGTGCCATTGGTGTGCGATGAAGCAGGCGGCTCTGTGTCTTGCTGTGGCTAGACTCCTGGCGCCCTTTGATCTAGGAGAGGGAGAGGAGGGAGGGGGTCCCATGAAGCGGCGGTGGCCCAGGTATCGGCGGCAGCCCAGGCAGCAGCGGCAAAGTGGGCTGGTCGGAGCATAGGCATGCGCCGGGGGCGAACCTCGCCGGGTGAGGATGCTTCCATTGTGAAGAAGCACTTGCCATCCAGGGCTTCGGGTTCGCCAACAAACTCAGCGCCTCGGTCCATGGCGTTGCCGTCGTGGGGACGTCGGGGGCGGCGGCGACGTGCTGCAGCCCCAGCCTTTAGTGGGGACCAAAGTGCGACCGACCACATCACGGCGTCGGCAGCATTGGGGATGCCGATGGGCATCCACTGCCACACACAGATTTGGGAGGTTCTGGCCGGGCCGAGTTCCAAACTTCCATCATCGGAGCCGAGGGCTTGGTACTTCAAATTCCGAATCAGGCAATCCTTCGACCCCAATCAGCTTCTGCCTGTGGTCCAAATCCGAGATATCTTGGCGGCAGCTATGCTGGTTAAGCTTAGCCGGACAGCGGCAATCGACGATCTGCAAAACCTAGATGCCTTCCGAGGATTTGCAGCAGCCGTCAATGCACTCGTGGAGGCATCGCATGCTGGTAGCAGCGGCGAATGCGGGTATGTTGTTTTACTCCCTTTGTATGCTTTTGTCATAAAAATCAATTTGCTAATTCTCATTCGATTGAAAATCAGACCCATTCACCATCAACTCTCAAACAGTGGACACTAGTAATATGTAGAACTAGAAATTACACAAGATTTCTGTACTGCTAGTACTATTACTTCGACGCTACATGTTGTTTACACGAGGAAATTGCACAAACTACCGCTTATTGCTGCCTTCGTTGCTTAAAACACTTTTTAAAACTGTAATTTTTTTCCGCACAAACCACCAACTATCGTGTTCTGTTGCAGGGAATTTCAAATTTAGGATTGAGCTGTTTAAGAGCAAATCAGATGATCGGGGACCACCAACTACTATAGTTTTAATTGCAAATAGAATAGATTTTGCAAAATTATGAAACGCACATAACGTTTGAATTACTACAATTTTTTTGAAGGTTTGATATTTTCATCATTTTTGTGTGAATCTTACACCAAGTAACACAACTTTCAGACGGAATACAAAATATTTTCAAACTTCCTAGATTTGATAGCTCAAATATTTTTAATTACTAGTTTTTCAGTATTTTAAAAAGTCGAAACACTATATTTTGGCTGAATGTTAGAAAATATATTTCATGATTATCCCATATTAGTTAAGAAGTACATAAACTAGTAGTAGTAATAAAGAACAGAGGGAGTTTATGGAGATACATCCATTAAGGGCATGTTAGTGTGTGTTGGTGTATTACTTATGCCTTCTTTGGTTAATACACTTCTCAAGTGATCCCCGCAAACCCTCTATTCTTGCCTAGAATACAAAAACTCCCCATCAAAGTATTAGTGCATTTTTTGGATGAGTATTCGAGAGGATTGGGTGAACACCAAGGATTTGCATAGGGAATTGGTACAATTGAATCCTTGGCTGTTTGATTTGTAGGATTGTTTCCGATAGGAATTTTTCCTAAGGATTTCTTTGCACAGATTCCATAGAAAATTAAACATCTACTCATACCTCTTTTTAAGAATGCTTTACTTTTCCTATGGTGGAATCAAACAAAGTTTGGATTCTATGAATTCCTATAGGATTGGAGTGGACATGACATTGCAATCCTACATTTCCCTATTCCTACATCTTTCGGTAGGCATTTGCCTAGAATAAATAACCATGTGTATTACGGAGTAGCAATAAAATATAGGTTTATTTCTCTAAAGCATCTTGCACTGTACTAGTACATGGCTTAAGAGACAATATTTTTACCATTTTTTTGCGAGAAGACAATATTATTACCATAGTTACTAAGTACATTTTATTGGATGATGAAGTGATAGCCCTCATCAATGCATTGTGAATTATTAGGGCATGGGTCACACGTGATTTACGAGTACACCGCACGATCGAGAGCCGCCGTCCCTCTTTGCTTTTTACCGATGCGGCGGAGCTCCTCCCCACACCCACGAATAACTGAAAGCCACAACTGCTGGGGAAAAGTCTTGCGCCGAGAAAATCTACAACCGTGGTTGAGTACATGTGTTTCTTAAGATACGAGTGCTCCAATGCATTTTTTCTTTCCTTTTACTAATTTACCTTGAAAATCCTGCACGTCCACTTATTTGTGGACGGAGGGAGTATCACGCCAAGAGGAAGTAGGACAATAGTGGGCGCTTATAGCCCGCCTACGTGGTACTTTTGCCAGCTGTTGGCTCTTCTATTGTTCTTGCTCTAAAGAAACCCCGATTGTGAAAGGCCAAGGCGTACTTCTTTTGGTCACGCAAAATTCAAAATACTGCCATGGACATTGAATTGACATGACAACACATAGCTTGGGATGTCCAAATTTGCACGTTAGACCAGTGACTTGTTCTTCACCTTTTCAGAGGGAACAGTGACTTTTTATTATGGGTCTATACACTTTCCAAGAAACAGGAGGAGATGCTGTAGAGTGTAGAGGAGCGAAGTCAAGCGCCCCGCCCCCACCTGCCCTATTTCTGTTCACCTCCATCGTCTACCTCCGCCCCCGCCCGCACCAATCGACCACCTTCCATAGCACGCGCCAGTGCCGCCGCCATGCAGCTTTAGAATCAATTCCACCGCCCAGTTTGAGAGCCTCCGTTCTTCATCTTCCCCGCCACCTGCCGCCATCGAACCCAAATTAAACTCCAATCAGTTGAACCCAAACCTCATAGACCCACCCCCTGCCCTGCGATGGCGGCATCGAACAAGGAAAATGATGACTCTGAACTGTTTCAGAAGGTCTTTTCCGAAGGTCCCCTTGAAGAACTCGTAACAAGATGCGACGTCATCACCGCCGCGAGCCTCGTCGGTTCGTCCAAACTATTTTTCGACTCTGCAAATGATAGTGCAACTCTATCTTTTTCTCTCCCGTTTGGCCTCCCATGTGTTCTTCATTCTCACCCGACGAAGGTAGCACGGGATTGCAAGCTGACGCCGCTGGACAGGTTCTCCTCCGACGCTGTGATGCCAGACGGTACGGGTAAGCAGTGGGTAGGTGCCAATGGAGATTGGGTTGCCATGGTTGACACTGGCTTTCCTGCTTGCAAATGGAAACTTGTCAACGTCTACACTCGCCGTGAAATTCCTCTCCCTGTGCCGTTTGAAACCACCCACATTCCAAATATATACCACCACAACCTTCGTGCTATTATATTTCACAAGATATATATTTGCCAAGTTCCCACAGCTGCTGGGGGGTACAAAAATTTCTCTCTTGTTGCTGTTTTTGACATCAGAGTTGCCCTCCTTTGCGGCGAAGATTCTGGATGGACAGTTCTTACAGAGCCCAAGTCCCACATCTTTTACAATTACAGCGATGCAATTCTCCACAATGGGCTTGTGTTTGCCACAACTCATACTGGCACTGTTCACGCATGGAATCCTCAGCAAGCTGGTAATTTTCCTCCGGACGTAAGTAGTGTATGATGAGCTTCATTATTCATGGCTGTAAAGATAATTTTAATGCACAAACTTATTAATTTTCGAACCTGACTGATCTGACTTGGAGGCTTGGGGCATATTTGCTTCGGATGAAATTTCATTGGTATTTAGACTTTTTATTCGAGATGATTACCATAGAAAAATTTGAGGATTGTATAATTAGGAGTTTTATTCTCAGATTGAATTATGTTGGATTTTGACCTCTACTTGAACTTCTTGAAATGAATCCTTTGGTTTCCCATGTGATGTACTGAAATACACCAATATGCTGTATTATTGAATGGAAATGCCATTATATCATCCCATCTGAATCCTAATGCGTTTTCCCAATTCTTACGTTTTCAGATTTGTGCAAACCAAACATACCCTTCTTAACAGTAATTTCGTTTTCAAGCAGGTCCTCCGCTGATCGTAGAGCCACCGCCCATTGTGTTTGAATGGCGGTGTGCACTTGATGATGCTCTTGGCCATGATCACGAGGTCGATTATGGCATGTGGTGGTTAGCAAGATCTATAGATGGTTCTAGACTTCTTCTGATCCATACACTGGGCATTGCTGATGAAAGGGAATATTCCTGTAAAGTTTGCCATACTGCTTCTGATCGTCGTGTTCATCATGGTCGCACTGTTGGCAACTATGCTTCTGGGTTTGGTTGCCTGGTGTTCACGAAGGACACTAGTAAGTTAAATGAAGGTATTCCATGGGAAAAGATTGATGACCTTGGAGAATATTCTCTTTTCCTTGGAGTGAACTATCCGATTATGCTGCCATTAGGCGGTGCAGATGTTGTCCCAGGATGTCTGACGAGAAGAAATTGTGTGTACACCTTGCCGAATGAAGCATGGCTTCGCAATTCGCAGCTGCCTGAAATATGCCGATTCAGTCTGAATCGTGAAGATTGCGCCGTTGGTTTCCAAACCAACGCCTTGGAGAAAACATGCAAAACAAAAAAAGATAGGTACCTGGTAAAGACACCGCTTTGGTTCATCCCAAACTTCGCCAACGCCCCGGATTGGAACAAGTGTGATGTTTAATTCTGAAACAGGGCCTGCAGCCATTGTAGCTACTGATAGTATGTAATTTCATAGCTAATGAACGAGGCAATTGTGGTCTACTAGTTACAACTGTTTTGTAAAGAGGTGGTCTATAAGTATACCCCTCTCTTCATTGATGCATTTGTGGTCTACATGATGGTACTCTTAAATATATGGGTGTGGCTCCTCAACACATAATGTGGGGGTATTATTGTGTTAAAGTTGAAGGCTTGATCAACTATAGGTTCACTTCTCTAGTTACATTACTAGGTACTCCGGTTGGCTATGTTGTGATGAAATTGTGTTCTGTTGTTCGGTGAAGACAAAAGTAGAACTATGGTATGCTTATGTTTAAGAGCAAGCGAGGGTTTAGCTTGAGATGTTAAAATTCAGATTTGAACTATTTTTTGATATGGAAATTTGAAATATATATGGTACTGTATATGATTATGTGTAACAACAAGCGACGAAAGGGCTGATGCTCCTATTCCTTGTCGGCGGGAGGACTATGTGTGCGGCGACTTGAGCCAAATTAGAAGGCCATAGCTATGTTGATTGGTCCTTGAAGTTGGAGGGGCTAGGATTTCGGATGAGCGGAGTGGGGGAAGTTGTTGCTCATGGAACATAAGTCCTTAAAATAGTAATGTTAGTATATAGGAGTACAAGGTATATACTTGTACTATTTTAGTACTATAATAAGTATATCGGGTTCATCAAAAAGAATTATCTCGGGTTCACAACCACGTGGGGTCAAGGTGAGGGAAAGTTGGTCAATACCTCTTACCGCTATATCCCCGCCCCAAGTTCTAATGCGCAAGTGCTGTTATTTTTTTTAAGGGAAATAGTGGTTCCTCTCCCCCGGAAACATGCCCCGCATCTCCACCTCCTAGTATCGTAGTACTACTACTGCATCTTCTCCAAAAAAAACCCTCTTCTGTCTCTTTCTCCCGTTCACCCCTCTCTCCCTTGCATTGGATTACCGACTCCAATGAAGCAGAAGCGTAAGATTGAGGAGATTCCTGATTGCTACCACCAGTCCATGGGGTGGGGCAACCTCCACTACCCACTGGTGGAGAACATAGCCGAGCGGGCGGATATCCTCAGCACTGGTCGCCTCGCTCGAGGCATGATCGGCATGCGGCATGCCATCCGCGGAGCGCATAAGGTTCCGTTCGGTTTACCGAGCCTGCTCCACTGCGACCCCGAGACATGGCCAGACGACCGCGACAATACTGTAAGAGTATTTATTTATTTACTCATCTCGTTTCAGCTTGTGTTTTTTCAATCAACTTTTCTTATTGCCAAACATCATGCATGAATTTAGACTCAACATAATCACCTGATTTGGGAGTACTGTAAGGTTTGCTGCCTTCACTATGCACATGTACTCTTCGGAATTGCTTTATTTATCCATTACATCTGTGCTTCAGTTCTGCACAATCCGCTCTTCATTCTGTCGAATACCTTGCATGCATAGACAATTTTGAAACAAATCCTATTTGCAGGGCATTCACGCGTTGCTGATGCCATTAGACAAGCCGACAGTTCCAGCATTTATCCATACCAAGGAGGAACTGGATGGACATGGACCCATGCACTGGGTGGGTTGTAACGGCGACTGGGTGGCATTTGTCCAGCAGGACGGGCACTTGACGATCCGCAACATATACATATCAGATACTATTATACCTCTTCCATCTCTGCAAGATGCAGGAATTTCTTTGGGCCCTACTAGTGAATGGTGGCATGGCAGCCCACCATTCCTGTTCAAATACAAAATAGATAAAAGTTTGGAACTGCTCAAAGTACGGATCGTCAAGAGGCCGTACAAAGATGATCTAGCAGGGCCATGGCATTACGAGGTAATCGTTGTATTTGACGAATTGATCGCTATCCTACAAGCGCCCCTAGAAAAGGAGTGGAATATCCTGAGAAACCCTGAATTCTTTGATAGAAACAGCTATGTCGATGCCATGGGCATTCCTGGATATGGTACAAGTTCACACCTACATCGTGTATACGCAGTTACATATCCGTATGGAGATGTTCTGGTTTGGGAACCATATACCTGTGGTGAGTCTTTGTTTTATGTCTTAACTAGTAAATGGCATGCTGCACATGTTGGACCAATTACGATTCGCAATACTGATGTATAAAAGTTGCGTTCTAAATGTTGTTCAAACTTTCAATACAACTAATAATTTGGTTATACCATCAAAATAAGTGTGAGCATACAGTTTATAAATATGAACAAAAATTTGGAACCTTTCTTAATCACTATCAAGTGGGACGTGTGATATCGGTGTGAGACTGCTCTGATTTTTCTTCATAATGGAAACATGACGGTTCTAGAAACACGTGGACACTGGTGTGGTATTTTTTTCACGCGAATACCTCTAATCCCAACCGTTAGATTTTGGACACCAACAGTTGGAATTGCTGCTACATGTCTTGTTAAAAACTGGTGCCTTATAGTAGTAGAAAATAGAAGATAGAAGAGAAGAGATAATTTTCAGTGTAGTTCCTACTTGCTGCATTGTGGTTGATCTTTGTGCATTGCAGGGACACATGCAGCCCCGCGTCTCATTGACGCCCCTGTCATTGAAGATGAAGAAGCAGAAGTGGCTGCAATTTTCGCTCAAATCGAGGGAGATGCTGTCATGGAAGATGATGAAGCAAATGTGGCTCAAGGCGATGGAGGTGCCGATGAAGATAATGATGCTGATGAAGAAGAATTAGAAGAAGAAGAATTAGAAGAAGACGAATTTGATGATGAAGAATTAGATGATGAAGAATTAGATGATGATGGTGATAATCATAATTATGAAGATGAAGATGTATTTCTTGGATTTTCTGACCAGCGCACTTGGTTCCTGGCACCAATGAGAGCAGAGTCCATTACTGGTGAATCTGATCTCGCGTGGATTCAGGTTAAAGGTTATCGGCCCATCCTCGGTCCTCCAATATTACATATGGGTAACAAGCTGAGGTCTTATCCTTTGGTACGGTGCTACGTTTTCTTGAGATCTGCCCATACCTTGGACCCTGTAGAAGAGGCAAGGTGGGAAAGATTGAACAATTTGAAGGGGCGTTCTTTATTTCTTGGACTCAATCACCCAATTTTCATGCTACCCCCGCCAGTCGACGCAGAGGCTGCAGAACCAGATTTCCAATTGTTCAAACCTGACTGTGTCTTTGCTACCCACAATCGCGCCCGTGATACATGGATACGTCCAAGGCCAAATTGGTGCAGAATGCACGTCAATGGAGGTCCTGCCATAGGCTCAAGATTGCAGTACAAAAAAGAGAAGACTGAACATAGAGCCGAAGCACCCATGTGGTTCGTCCCAACACTTCCACCTGTTTTTCCTTGAGAAATAAGAGACAGATGGTGACCTTATTTTATAGAGAAAACATAGTGTTCGTGAACTTAACCTCATGAACATTCGCTGTTCGGTTTTTGCTGAAATCAAAATTTTGCAGAGATGAAGATCTTTGTTTGAATCCCGTGCTGAACATATTTTTCACAAATTAGCTACCCGTATTGTGATGAATACATGCTGGTTTGTTGTTTGGTGCAGTAGCAGACATGAAGATCTTTGTCCTGAATACCACAATGGACATCTTTTTTTTCTTCAAAAATTAGCTAAGCTCACGCTATTAGGCGCAAATGCCTATTAAGAGATTTGGTGCTCTTGGGCACCATTGCTCCTGCTATTTTAGAAAAAAATAAAAAATATATTTATTTGTTCAAAAAATTAGAAAACAAATCATGGAGTAGCTAATGAATTGTCCCATAAACGTGCAAAATTTCAGTTTCAAATACAAAAAATTCTGGGCTACACAAAAGTAACAAACGTGTGGATCTGGGTATGCATATTTCAAATCTCCAAATTTCAACAGATTTTGTCTTTTTTGTGTAGTCTACAATATAAAGAATATCATATTAAAATTTTACACGCTTGTAGGTTACTTTATTTATTATGTCTACATTCATTTTCAGATTTTTTTGAAACAAATATGTATGCTATTTGATTTTTTTTAAACAGCAGAGCACTGGTGCCCATTAGCCAAAGACACTTTTCGCAAATGCCTACAATAAAGGAACGGATGGTGACCTTATTTTATAGAGAAACCATAGTGTTTGTGAAGTTAAAGTCATGAACACACGCTGTTCGGTTTTTGGTGAAATCAAAATTTAGCAGAGATGAAGATCTTTGTTTGAATCCCGTGATGAACACATTTTTCCTAAATTAGCTACCAGTATTGTGATGAATACATGCCGGTCTGTTTTTCGGTGGAGTAGCAGACATGCAGGGGATCGAAAGAAACGGCAAAGTAGCCAGAAATCAGGGGTCAAATATAAATTCGAGAAAGGAAACGTTTATTCAACAGTCAGGCTGACATGTGGGACGTATCTTGCAGCCGCGGCCCCAACATTTATCATTCAGAGAGGATGACATGTGGGACCCACGAACCAGTATCGTTCTCGGCGTTTCTCAAAGGGGGCAGGAGATCGAAAGAAAAAGGCAAGTAGCTCGAAATCAGGTGTCCAAAAAATCCAAGAAAGGAAAGGTTTATCGCACAAAGAGGCTGACATATTGTACCCAGTTTGCAGCAGCGTCATCAACGTTTCAAAGGCGGTGGAGTTCGAAAGAAAAAGGCAAATAGCCAGAAATTAGGGGTCAAAAATAAATCCAGCAAAGGAAACTTTTATCGTACAAAGAGGCTGACATGTGGGACCCAGCCAGCAGCGTCCTCAACGTTTCTAAGGTGGCAGGCAATGGAAAAAAGGCAAATAGCCAGAAATTAGGGGTCAAAAATAAATGCAACAATAGAAACTCTTATTGTTCATAGAGGCTGACATGTTGGACCCATGAGCCAGCAGGGCCCTCAACGTTTCAAAGGCGTCACGGGATCAAAAGAAAAGAACCAAGTAGTCATTAATTAGGTGTCAAAAATAAATCCAAGAAAGTAAATGTTTTACTTTTCATAGAGGCTGTCATATGGGACCCATGAGCCAGCAGCGTCCTCAACGTTTCTAAGGCGGCTGGGGATCGAAAAAAAAAGCGAAGTAGCCATTAATTAGGGGTCAACTATAAATCCAAGAAAAGAAATGTTTATTGTTCTTAGAGGCTGACATGTGGGAGCTATGCGCCAGCAGCGTCCTCATCGTTTCAAAGGCGGTCGGGGATCCAAAGAAAAAGGCAAATAGCCAGAAATCAGGGGTAAAAAAAATCCAAGAAAAGAAATATTATTGTTCATAGAGGCTGGCATGTGGGACCCATGAGCCAGCAGCGTCCACAATTTCAAAGGCGGCACAGGATCGAAAGAAAAAGGCAAGTGACCAAAAATCAGGGGGTAAAAAATCCAAGAAAAAAACTTTATTGTACATAGAGGATGACATGCGGGTCCCATGAGCCAACAACTTACTCGTCGTTTCAGAGGGCCGAGGCGGCATGAGATCGAAAGAAAAAGGAAAGTGACCAAATATCAGGAGCAAAAAATAATCCATGAAAAGAAACTTTCATTGTACATAGAGGATGACATAGGGTCCCATGTTGTAGCAGCGGTCTGAACGTTTCAAGGACGGCATGAGATCGAAAGAAAAAGGCAAGTGACCAAATATCAGGAGCCAAAAATAATCCAAGAAAAGAAACTTTTATTGTACCTTTGAGAGTCGGCATGAGATTGAAAGAAAAAGGCAAGTGACCAAATATCAGGAGCCAAAAACCTAGAAAAGAAACTTTTATTGTACATAGAGTATGACATGCGGGTCCCATGACGCTGCAGCATCCTCAACGTTTCCAAGGCGGCAGGGGATCAAATGAAAAGGAAATAGCCAAAAAGCAGAGGGTGAAAAAAATCGAAGAAAAGAAACTTTTATTGTTCATAGTGGATGACATGTGGGACCCATGAGGCAGCAGCATCCTCAACGTTTCCAAGCAGCAGGGGATCGAAAGAAAAAGGAAATAGCCAAAAATCAGAGCGTGAAAAATAATCCAAGAAAAGAAACTTTTATTTTACATAGAGGATGACATGTGGGTCCCATTTTGCAGCAGCGGTCTCAATGTTTCATATGCGGCTTGAGATCAAAAGAAAACGAAAGTAGCCCGAAATTAGGGGGAATAAAACTCCAAGAAAAGAAAGTTTTTTGTACATAGAGGATGACATACGGGTCCCAAGGCGGCAGGGGAACAAAAGAAAAAGGAAATAGCCAAAAATCAGAGGGGTGAAAAAAAATCCAAGAAAAAAGAAACTTTTAGAGTTCATAGTTCATAGAGGATGACATGCGGGTCCCATGAGGCAGCAGCGTCCACAACGTTTCCAAGGCGGCACACAGGACCAAAAGAAAAAGGATGTACCCCTGCTGGGCCTTTTGATCAAAAAATAATCCAAGATAAGGAAGATATAAATTGGGGCTGCCTGGCCATCTGGGCCTTCTAACCTGCTGGACGTCTTTTGACTCGTACAATTTCAGCCCACTCCAAAACAAGAAAGTCCTATGCTTCGCAAAAACAAAACAAAAACAAGGAGATTCATATTAGTTCGTTTATGTAAAAATAAAGATTTAATTTATCCGTTTGCAATAGCTCAGAGCGAAATACACTTTTTATTGTCTGTAAAATAATCAAGATATCACATGTTTCTTGTACGGGGAGGCTGACATCGGGACCCATGAGCCAGCAGCGTCGTCAAAGTTTTAAAGGCGGCAGGGGATCGAAAGAAAAAATAAATCAAAAATCAGTTGGTAAAAAAATCGAAGAAAAGAAACATTTATCGTTCTGAGAGGATGACATGCGGGACCCATGTGGCAGCAGCATCCTCAACGTTTCCAAGGCAGCACGGGATCCAAAAAAAGGCAAAATAGCCAGAAATTAGGGGTCAAAATAACTCCAAGAAAAGAAAGGTTTATCGTCCATAGAGTCTGACATGTGGGACCCATTAGCGAGCAGATTCTTCAACGTTCAAAGGCGGCAGGGGATCAAAAGAAAAAGGAAGTAGCCAGAAATTAGGGGTAAAAAATAACTCCAACAATGGAAACTTTTATTGTTCATAGAGGATGACATGCGGGACCCATGAGCCAGCAGCTTCCTCAACGTTTCAAAGGCGGCATGGGATCGAAAGAAAAAGGCAAGTGACCAAATATCAGGAGCCAAAAATAATCCAAGAAAAGAAACTTTATTGTACATAGAGGATGACATGCGGGTCCCATTTAGCAGCAGCGGTATCACCGTTTGAGATGCGGCAGGAGGTCTCGAAAGAAAAAGGCAAGTGACCAAATATCAGGAGCCAAAAAAATCCAAGAAAAGAAAGTTTTATAGTACATAGAGGATGACATGCGGGTCCCATTTAGCATCAGCGGTATCACCGTTTGGGAGGCGGCAGGGGATCGAAAGAAAAAGGCAAGTGACCAAATATGAGGTGCCAAAAATAATCAAAGAAAAGAAAGTTTTCAACGTTTCAAAGGCGGCAGGGGATCAAAAGAAAAAGGAAGTAGCCAGAAATTAGGGGGCAAAAATAACTCCAAGAAAGGAAACTTTTATTGTTCGTAGAGGATGACATGGGGGACCCATGAGCCAGCAGCTTACTCAACGTTTCAAAGGTGGCATGAGATCGAAAGAAAAAAACGCAAGTGACCAAATATGAGGTGCCAAAAATAATCAAAGATTTATTGTACATAGAGGATGACATGCGGGTCCCATTTTGCAGCAGCGGTCTCAATGTTTGAAATGCGGCTTGAGATCAAAAGAAAAAGAAAGTAGCTAGAAAGTAGGGGGTCAAAAAAAATCCAAGAAAAGAAAGTTGATGGACATAGAGGTTGACATGCGGGTCCCATGTGCCAGCAGCTTACTCAACGTTTCAAAGGGGCCAGGGGATCAAAAGTAAAAGGCAAGTGACGAAATATCAGGAGCCAAAAATCAGAGGGTGAAAAAAAATCCAAGAAAACAAACTTTTATAGCACATAGAGGATGACATGCGGGTCCCATGAGCCAGCAGGTTCCTCAACGTTTCAAACGTGGCATGAGATCGAAAGAAAAAGGCAAGTGACGAAATATCAGGAGCCAAAAATAATTCAAGAAAAGAAACTTGATTGTACATAGAGGATGACATGCGGGTCCCATGTGTAAGCAGCTTACTCAACGTTTCCAAGGCGGCAGGGCATCAAAAGAAAAAGGAAATAGACAAAAATCAGAGAGTGAAAAAAACCATAGAAAATAAACTTTTATAGCACATAGAGGATGACATGCGGGTCCCACGAGCCAGCAGGTTCCTCAAAGTTTCAAACGTGGCATGAGATCGAAAGAAAAAAAGGCAAGTGACCAAATATCAGGAGCCAAAAATAATCCAAGAAAAGAAAGTTTATTGTACGTAGAGGATGACATGCGGGTCCCATTTTGCAGCAGGTATCACCGTTTGAGAGGCTGCACGGGATCGAAAGAAAAAGGCAAGTGACCAAATATCAGGAGCCAAAAATAATCCAAGAAAAGAAATTTTATTGTACGTAGAGGATGACATGCGGGTCCCATTTTGCAGCAGCGGTCTCAACGTTTCCAAGGCGGCACAGGACCAAAAGAAAAATGAAGTAGCCAGAAATCAGGGGGTGAAAAAAATCCAAGAAGAAAGATTTCAATTGGGCTGCATCTGGACATCTGGGCTTTCGAACTATCCTGCTTGGCCTTTTGACTCGTACAATTTCAGCCCACTCCAAAACAGGAAAGTTCCGAATTTTCTAAAAAAACAGGAAAGTCCTATGCTTCGCAAAGACAAAAAAACAAGGAGATTCAACATATAAGTTTGTTTATGTAAAAATAAAGATTTAATTATCCGTTTGAAATAGCTCAGAGCGCAATACATTGTTTATTGTCTGCAAAATAATCAAGATATCATATGTTTCTTGTACGGGGAGGCTGACATCGGGGACCCATGAGCCAACAGCGTCGTCAACGTTTTAAAGGCGGCAGGGGATGGAAAGAAAAAATAAACCAAAAATCTGTTGGTAAAAAATCCAAGAAAAGAAACATTTTCGTTCTGAGAGGATGACATGCGGGACCCATGAGGCAGCAGCATCCTCAGCGTTTATTGTTCATAGAGGTTGACATGTGGGACCCGTGAGCCAGCGGCGTCCTCAACGTTTTAAAGGCTGCAGGTGATCGAAAGAAAAAATAAGCCAAAAATCGTTTGGTCAACAAAATCCAAGAAAATAAACATTTACCGTTCTGAGAGGATGACATGCGGGACCCATGAGGCAGCAGCATCCTCAACGATTCCAAGGCGGCAGGGGAAATATCCAGAAATTAATGAGGGGTTCAAAATAAATCCATCAAAGGAAACTTTTATTGTTCATAGAGGATGACATGTGGGACCGACCTGCCAACAGCGTCCTCATCGTTTCAGAGGGGGCAGGAGATCAAAAGAAAAAGGCAAATAGCCAGAAATTAGGGGTAAAAAATAACTCCAAGAAAGGAAACTTTTATTGTTCGTAGAGGATGACATGCGGGACCCATGAGCCAGCAGCTTACTCAACGTTTCAAAGGCGGCATGAGATCGAAAGAAAAAGGCAAGTGACAAAATATCAGGAGCCAAAGATAATCCAAGAAAAGAAACTTTATTGTACGTAGAGGATGACATGCGGGTCCCATTTAGCAGCAGCGGTCTCAGCGTTTCAAATGCGGCTTGAGATCAAAAGAAAAAGAAAGTTGATTGTACATAGAGGATGACATGCGGGTCCCATGAGTCAGCAGCTTACCATACGTTTCCAAGGCGGCAGGGGATCAAAAGAAAAAGGAAATAGCCAAAAATCAGAGGGTGAAAAAAATAAAGAAAATAAACTTTTATAGTACATAGAGGATGACATGCGGGTCCCATGAGCCAGCAGGTTCCTCAACGTTTCAAACTTGGCATGAGATCGAAAGAAAAAGGCAAGTGACCAAATATGAGGAGCCAAAAATAATTCAAGAAAAGAAAGTTTTATAGTACATAGAGGATGACATGCGGGTCCCATTTAGCAGCAGCGGTATCAGCGTTTGAGAGGCGGCAGGGGATCAAAAGAAAAAAGAAATTGCCAAAAATCAGATGGTGAAAAAAAACCAAGAAAATGAACTTTTATAGTACATAGAGGATGACATGCGGGTCCCATGAGCCAGCAGGTTCCTCAACGTTTCAAACGTGGCATGAGATCGAAAGAAAAAGGCAAGTGAAAAAATATCAGGAGCCAAAAATAATTCAAGAAAAGAAAGTTTTATAGTACATAGAGGATGACATGCGGGTCCCATTTAGCAGCAGCGGTATCACCGTTTGAGAGGCGGCAGGGGATCGAAAGAAAAAGGCAAGTGAAAAAATATGAGGAGCCAAAAATAATTCAAGAAAAGAAAGTTTTATAGTACATAGAGGATGACATGCGGGTCCCATTTAGCAGCAGCGGTATCAACGTTTGAGAGGCAGCAGGGGATCGAAAGAAAAAGTCAAGTGACCAAATATGAGGTGCCAAAAAAATCCAAGAAAAGAAAGTTTTATAGTACATAGAGGATGACATGCGGGTCCCATTTAGCAGCAGCGGTATCACCGTTTGAGAGGCAGCAGGGGATCGAAAGAAAAAGTCAAGTGACCAAATATGAGGTGCCAAAAAATCCAAGAAAAGAAAGTTTTATAGTACATAGAGGATGACATGCGGGTCCCATTTAGCAGCAGCGGTATCACCGTTTGAGAGGCGGCAGGGGATCGAAAGAAAAAGGTAAGTGACCAAATATGAGGTGCCAAAAATAATTCAAGAAAAGAAAGTTTTATAGTACATAGAGGATGACATGCGGGTCCCCAGCAGCAGCGGTATCACCGTTTGAGAGGCGGCAGGGGATCGAAAGAAAAAGGCAAGTGACCAAATTTGAGGTGCCAAAAAAACTCCAAGAAAAGAAAGTTGATTGCACATAGAGGATGACATGCGGGTCCCATTTAGCAGCAGCGGTCTCAACGTTTCCAAGGCGGCAAGGGATCAAAAGAAAAAGGAAGTAGCCAGAAATCAGGGGGTCAAAAAAATCCAAGAATAGAAAGAATTTTGGTTCATAGAGGATGACATGCGGGACCCATGATCCTGCATCGTAAACGGCTCGATCGGAGAACGTTGAACGAGATGGCGCGATCTAGAAAAAAACAATGCCAGAGAGGCTGCCATCTGGGCCCTACATCCCTCGGCGGTGCGGATTTGCGTTGACTCGGCCGGCGAACCCGAGATTTCGAGATGCACCACGTCCCGGGCCACCATACGCGACGTTTTGGCCGCTTTCGTCGGGCTAGGTGGCCTCAAAAACGAGAAAAAAAAGTTTTGACATGCACCACGGAGGGACCAAAATCGTCGGCCATGGTACACCAGCAACCACGGCGCGACTTCAACTTCGTCGGCCATGGCAACTTTTCTTGTAGTGCCTCACGCATGCCGAGAACATCGGCAACACCAACCCCAAGGTCGGCGCGTCGGTGAACCCCCACTCCTTCCGCGCCAAGCACATGGCGCTCGGCATGCACCTCCGCAGCATCCAGCGGGTGGAGATCTCCGCCGGGCGCATGCCTCCGCTCAAGCCCAAGGCTCCCAAGGGGAGCAACAAGTGGAGGCAGATGGGGTAGGCGGAGTCCCGGACGTGTGCTGCTGCTGCTGCAAAGCAGCTTCTATTTTGTTGTTAGCTAGGGATCCCTTGTTGTTATGTTGTTAGTATGATGGTGTTGTGAAGAACCTCGAACCTGTTGGCTGCTGTGTATGCAGCTTATTATCTAGGGAGGGATCCCTATTATCTATCCCTATTCTACTGGAGTATATTTTGTTGGCCCTACTTTGTTTTCTCGATTTACTATTACTGTGAATTTGTCGTACGGAGTACATTACCCTGGAGATTTGCTTCTAGATTTAACTACATACATATGGACCAGAGGGAGTACTAGATTTGCTGCCATATTGGGCAAACAACGAGGGCCAAAAGGCACAAATAATTGAAGAAAGACAGAAATGCAAGCTTCTCTAGATTTGATACTAATTTGGTTAATAAAGACAAAGAGACAGAGGGGGAAAAGGTGCTCTTAAAAATGCCAATTCGCGCCGAGAGAGACAGAACCCAGCTCCTGCTCACGTACAACCAAACGCGGTCTCGTCCTGTCCCACGCGGTCCCTTTCTACTAGCCCCACACGTCAGCACGGAACGGTCAACTAAACTGGAATCCTCCCGTCTGAGCTCCTTCTGCGGGTTACAAATAAGGGCTTGGCGAAAACTGAGGAAAAACATAAGGCAATCTTATTGACTAATATAGCTGTTTAATTAATAAAAGGATTAGCTACAACGTGCTCAGTTTGCCCATTTATTAAGGTATAAGACTGGCAGGAGAGAAAGTAATCGCTAGTTTCCTCATTTTGCCCCTGCATGCTCGCACGATTAAAGCTCCTTCCGCACGCGCTGGACTCCTCGTTTCCTTAAACCTCCTCGTTTCTCGGGATAGACCAACAGTTTTTCAGGATCTTGGGGTTTTTTTTTGACAATCAATACCACATATATTCATAGCAAAAATAGTACATGGTAGAGGGCTACATGACGACTAGATATATCACCAAAAAAGGTGATGCATGTCTCCTTCACCAAAACAGCTGAAACAAGTACACGAACGCAAGTACACCACCATAATAATACTACTACATTAACACAAGTACGAGTAATAAAGTAAGAGTACTACTCCCTCTAATCTAATTTAAACCAAAATAAAACTTAAACTTCATCCTAAATTTGAACTAGTGCCTCGTCCTCGTTCTTCGCTCATTTTCTGATCCAAGACGGCGCAGAGTGCCAGAGTGCATGGCACGGAACTCTTCATCGGTGGCATGCCATGGGCATGTCACCGGATGCATGATTTTTTTCGCAATGTTTTAAATTTGAATTTAGGCCGCATGTCACACGGTGACATGCAAAAGGTGCATGTCACCTGGTGGTGGTAGGCAACTACCCTCATTTACGGCGGCGTAGGCGACTGGACGCCGCGTGGCCAGCCGCTGCCTCGTGGCCGCCTCGGTTTCCACGCGGGAGACCATTAAACGCCGACGACCAACCTTCCCGCGTCACGGTTAGCGACTATGACTATAAGGGCAAAACGCTAAACTCTCTCGTTCCATTCACTTTCTTCCTCTCTCCACCTAACAAACATTTGTTCGTCGCTCTCTCCTCCAGCAATGTCTTCAAAATTCAGGTCGTCGGCGGTCAAGTACGCGGAGAAAAAACGCCGGCTCGAAATTTCGAGAGACGCTTCCAGAAACCAAGTGGGCTCGCCGTCGCCGCCGCCGCCGCCGAAACGCGTCCGTGCTGTGCTCACCGGGTTAGTTTCCTTCGCCATGTACTTTCGTTTCTTTCGTCGCTCTCTCCTCCAGCAATTAATGTGTTCAAACTTCAGGTCGCCGGCGGTCAAGTACGCGGATAAAAAACGCCGGCTCGAAATTTCGAGAGACGGTTCCAGAAACCAAGTGGGCTCGCCGTCGCCGCCGCTGCCGCCGCCGCCGAAACGCGTCCGTGCTGTGCTCACCGGGTTAGTTTCCTTCGCCATGTACTTTCGTTTCTTCTTGCCCGGGCTCAAGCTCTTTAAGAGTCTCTATGGTTATACATCTTAAAGGGTTGGAAGTTCCAACGACGCCCCTACTGCACCAACTTCCACGACCAAGGAATCATCGTCGTCCGATGATTTCAACCCGGCCCTACCCCGGCGAAATGAGGTAGCACCAAGCACTGTGTAGTTATCTTCTTCTTCTTCTTCTTCTTCTTCTTCCTTTGCGCTTACTTGCTACCGATGATTTCGCCCTGAAGGAAGCGGCGCCGACTATCGACACCACTGTCGCCATCTTGATGGAAAAAAACGAGGAGCTCAGCTTAGAGTGTGATCGCCTCCGAGACGATTTGGCTGCCAAGAAGAAGAATTCGAAAACTCTTGTGGAGCTCATTTGCAGCCTTCGAAATGAGCGCGATATGTTGAAGAACGAGCTGATTAAGCAGAAAGAGAGGAACATTGCATCAGCGGAGAAAGCCAGCAGCATACTCAAGACTGTGTGCCTCGACAGAGACAAGTCTGATATAGAGTACAAAATCCTTCTTCAGGATAAAGTACAGCTCCAAAAGTTGAACCTTGAATATGCTGACATCGCCATCCTTGCCCTTCTCGAGAGGCAGAAGGCACAAGATAAGTTGATGCACCTGATGTTGGAGAGCTGCAGTGAAAGAGAAGAGACATTGAAAGAAGTGAGCAGTTTGGTGGGATACATGAGTGACGTCGGGCGAACTTCGCAGAATCCGCCCCGGCTGAGCTCAAATTCCAGCGGAACCAGCTTTCAGCAATGCATGTTAGGCGCACCTACAACTTCTACTCATTGATTAGAGGTCGCACGACATGGCATTTTCCCTCGAAATAGTAGTACTGTACTAATAGTTGTACTACTTAATATGTACCTTTTTGTAAAATAATTTCTTACATGTATTAGAAACTACCCCTCTCGTTTCTGGATGCACCCGGGACATTGTCATCCGGCCCTCTTCTGGACAAACCCCCTCGGGAAGGGCGGTATATTTTGCACATTTCGCTACTAGTACTTCTAATTCCACCGCTTATTTTTCTAATCCGTTAAATCGTTAATTGGATGACCAACTGATGGAAGCTGCGATAGATTAGACCAACAAGTGGTGAATTGTGCAAAAGATATGTCCGTGTTTTATGCAAAAGAGTGATATGGGGATCTGGTGGAATCTTGAATTTCCTCTTCAGTGGTAGGCATGCTTCACTTATAGCTGGAGTACATTGCGGACCTGGTGCATTTCGTCAGTACCGATCAGCTATTTTTGCTTATCCGGGAAGAAAAGGTAGTACTAGCCTTTTCTGTGAGATGTCTTTTCAGTGCTACGGAGTTGTCTGTTCACTGCTTGCTTTGTCTGTCGGTGACTTTGCCAAGCTGACTTTGCCATGACTTTGGGTGACTGATATGTGGACCACAGTTGTAAGTGACTCAAAGTCACTGACTTTGGGGACTCCTGAATGCTTCGTATATTTCTGACGGTTTCTGAATTATGTACTCCGTACAACTTTTGTAATATTGGTCAAACTAGTTTTGACCAGGGTTTGTGTAGGGTGTTTTTTTTTGGTTGGTCCAAATGGTGTTGTGTGGTCCAAATGTGATGTATCATCACACCACCATGTGCCCCCCTCCCCCCACCCCACCCCTAGGTTTTGGTAATGCCATTCTGATACATGCTTCTTAGAAGGAGTACATTTTTTCCGTTAGGGCATGACAATTTTGAAAAATTCAAAAAAAAAATGGGAAGACAGAATGGTAACATCATTTTCCATGTGATGATGCACCCCTGTGCCAAATTTTGGTTCATTTTAAGAATGTAAGGTGACAAATTACTCGAGGAAGCTAGTTGGAGTAGACGGGCATGATCGGATTGGCATAGGGGATTTATTTTTTGAAGGATGTTATTTTTCATAGACAATATCTGACACAAAAAATAAAATGTTAAGGTCTCATATTATTCTGAATGATTTTGAATTACTTATGACGTTTGGAAGTATTGGTATACATGAGTCCCACATGAAGTTAAATGGTCCAAAAAAAAGTTTCGTACACGTCTCCCAGAAAGTGGAAAGTCGAGTACATGCATGACTTCACGCGTCCACTACTGGATACAGGGAGTCGGAGGCTATAACATAATCGGCCTCATCATCTCTCGCGAGCTCGTCCTCTCCACTCCCCCAACTTGCCTCCCCCACACTGTGAAAACCCCCATCCACTCACCGCACCTCTGAGGCATCGACTTTCCCGTTTCCAACCACAACAGCATGAAGATAGGTATTGCATACGAGGCGGAGCAATAGGCGACCGCCCACGCAGAGGATGCCTCTACGGTAGTGGCCGTCGTGGTGGGTGAGGCTTCACCGGGCACCCAGGCCGCTCGTCTCCTCTGCTTGTCGGATTCTTCGACCTCGGTCGAAATGGGCATCCTGGCCGTCACGACGGGTGAGGCTTCACCGGGCACCCATGCCGCTCGTCTCCTCTGCTTGTCTGGTTCTTCGACCTCGGTCGAAACGGGCGTCCTGGCCGTCGAGCAGAAGGTGGATACCAACGTTGTTTATCCCGCCGAAGATGTGCACGGCGTTGCAGGCCACCACGGCGAGGTCTTCCTAGGCCCGATGCTGGACGCGAACCTCGACCCCTTCGACGATTTCGGCCCAAACGTTCAGTTCCAGGAGGATGTTGAGGGTGATGACGAGGAGGTACTTCTCTTTTACCGAAACTGTCCCAACCCTCTTTGTGTCATATTGCTGTTCACATGGTTTGCACGAGCCTGGTTCTTGATTGATTTGATATCCTACCTTGTTCTTGTAGATGTAATTGATTCTACGATTCGTAAGATCAGATTCTAGTTTAATTTCGACTAATCTGCCATGTAGTCATATAATCAATTTATGTGTTCATACTTAGTGGACTTGCAATTGTTGTGGCTAATGTTCATGGTTGTTCATAGGGTTTCTCATGATTTATTACGATTTCTTCTGCCATTTACTTGTTCTACACATTTAATTTTAGGGTTTCTAAGGTTTGATTATGTTAGTGGAGTATTTATTCGATCTGTCATAAAAAACCTGATTATGTAGTACTTAATAATTCATAGGAGTATTCTGATGACATGGACAACAACAAGGTGCGCAGGGACCGGAAAAGCCGCTATGTTCTCAAGCGGCTGAAGGGTGGTGAAATTCGTTTCTGCATGCGCGGGGAGCTATTTTGCCCATTATGTGGCAAATTTCTCTAGAAGGACATCCACAGCCTGATCCAACATGCGATGGGTGTAGGCCTAAGTACATAGGGGGAAACACCGCCCTGCAACCAAGGCCAAGTACGCATCATATGGCCTCTTCCTCCAGAATTACGTCTTGCCTAGCTTGCTCCACGTCAACGCCCCTGCTGCTGGCCCTCATGCTCCTGGTCATGTTTAAAGTTCATATGTGTAATCTTAATCCCTTTGGAAGTTCAGCATTAAACTCTACTAGTACAACCGTGGTGGTCTTGTGATGTAGTACTCTTTTGATGCATTTGTGATGTAGTAGTACTTTTTTTTGAAATGATATAGTACTATCTAAGAAAAGTACTCCCTCCGATTCACATTCATTTCACATCAAGAAATATGGATCAGAGCGAGGGAGTAAATTAAACATGGCATCTCGTGCATGAAGCTTGACATATCGATCAGGTTGGCTAGAATAGCAATACAATGTTGCTCATTAGGCAAATGCATGCCATGTACGATAGTATACATCCAGTAAAGAAGTCTATACTGACATAAAAAACTACTTTGGGGATGAGAGTCAATTGGGGCATCTACAATATAGAAAATCTTGCTCGTAGATGATTTTGGCTAAGAGGGTTTTACTCACATTACACGTGCCACTTTCCTTGTCTGCAAAACAAGTTCCAATAAAGGGAGAGGAAAGAAGAGGGTATTGTGGGCGAGATTGAACACCTTTTTTATGTGTTAAGCTGAGGCCTCGTTTAGATGAGGATTTCGACTTATGCCTAACAGCTCAACACATCCACAAATAACTCTGCTTGCGCACACCACCGTTCATTAAAAATAACAATATTAGCTCGCAAGATTAAGAACGAAGTGAATTTAAGTAACTTGGTAAGCTTTTCAAGCAATATATTCAGAGAAAGAGCACACATGTTCGGCTCAAAATAATCATAAGAGAAGAACAATAAATCTAAGACACCACATGGATTCATACCTTGAGTCGACGCTGGCTCGTAGAAGGGCGGCCGCGCCTCGAGGATGCCGGGGACGTCTCCACCTCGGTCTCACATGTGACTGCTTATCGGCGGGTGGTGCGCCGCGCCATGTAGAAGATCTATCAAGAGATGAGAGCCCGATGACGCTACCGACGCCTCAACCTTGATAGCACCGACTTGTTGCTCCGCACCGAGATGCGCCACGTGCAAGATTTAGCGGATGCACCAATTTTAGAGATATGTCATGATCATTGTAACAAATTTCAACGTGATGATGATTTGATCTTGTACTCGGCCTTGAACATAAGAACTAGTACAATCTCACCTTTTTTTTATCATTATCCTTTGCGAGATTTAGCGGATGCGCCAAATTCAGAGAAATATCATGATCATGGTAACACAATTTTCAATATAATGATGATTTGATGTTGCACTCGACCTTGAACATAAGTACTAGTACGGTCTCACAAATTTGTATCATTATACTTTGCAAGTTTTAGTGGATGCGCCCATTTTCAGAGGTAGATCATGATCATGGTAAGTTGGTAACAAATTTTCAACGTGATGATGATTTGATTTTGCACTCGGCCTTGAACAGAGGTACTAGTACGGTCTCACAATTTTTTATCATTATACTTGGACGGTGGCCAAATTCAAAATCTCATAGCGGCAAAACTTCCCGCCCACAAAATACAAAAATTTCACACGCTTCCAAATTCCCATTCTACCCCTGTGGAGATGGCAGCAAAGTCGGTTGGTGGGGGGGTCTGCCCGTCATTTTTTGGATCACCACCTCCCTAGCCCGGAAACCCTCCCAAAAAAATTCATTTCCCTCAGACCACCCACCGGAACTTCCCAAGTCCCTCTCTCCCACCTCCACGACCACCGCACCGGAACATCCCCGCCGGACTTCCCTGGCCTACCCGAGGCCTCGCGATCCTCGTCATCCGGCTGCCTGCCGGAGCCGCTTCATCGACGCCGTCATCAACCGGACCGGATCATCCCCGCCGAACCTCGAAACCATATGCTCATCCAGCAGTCTACCGCAGTCGCTTCAGCTGCGGTATCGTCCACCCCGCCGGAGCCGCTTCGCCGGATCCGTCGTCCACCGCATCGGATCTTGCTCACCGACACCGCTGTGCATGAACCGGATCTGCTTCACCGGCGCAGTGCATGATCTAAACTCTTCTACTGTCGCTTTTCTATTGCTTGCCTGCAAGTTCTTGTTTAATCTTGGGGGAACCTGTTTGTGCTAACGACGCGCCGTTACGTTTTTGCAGATGAGATGAGTAACCATGAAGTGTAATGGCCGTCTCTCCAACCCCAAGTAGCACATGTAGCGTACTTCATCACCGGATCTATCAACCCCAGGAAGATCTGCTGTGACTCCCACAGAGTGCTTCTCCTAATGTAAGTCCCTTGTTTTAGCGCCATGTTCTGGGTTCAGATTCTTGTTTGTCTGAAGCTCTTTTAGTTCATTCCTAGCTATGACCGTAACACGTTGCTATTTTCTACTTCATTGCTAACTTTAAGCGATTGAACATTTTGGTTTGCATTCCCTGCTCTGTAGATGTAGCCATCATAACTTCTATCTTGCTCAGTCGTTGTTACAAAAATTATAGGTATTATAGTAACATCCTGCTATTATTTAGTTCATGGCCAATTTTAAGTAATTGCACATGTTGGTTCGCATTCCCTGCTCTATAGCTTTTGGCATCGTAACTTCTATATTTGGTTTACATTCCCTGCTCTGTAGATCTAGCCATCATAACTTTATCTTGCTCAGTCGTTGTTACAAAAATTATGGCCTGCTACTATGTTGTTTGTGCCAATTTTTTACTCCATGAACATGTTGGCTTGCATTCCCTGTACTACAGGTGATGCCATTGTTTTGTATCTAGTTCATTGTAAGCTAACAAAGTAAGGACTTAGTTTGGCATGCTATCACTCTGCTATCTAGCATGTAGTACAAATAAACTTGTCATACTACTAGATAATAATTTTGCGTGCCATCTTGTTCTTCAAAAGCTGCATTATTGACTTGTTTCTCTGACTTGGCATGACGCTCACATATGGAAAGCTGAACATATTGGTTTGCATTCCCTCTTATACAAGTTCACAGGTGATCCCACTATATTCTGTATCTGGTCCATCCTAAGCTCCAGCATTAACTATCCTCTATGTGTTGCTCATTACAAGTTTATATCCCGAAACATCTTGATTTGCATCCCCTTCACTATAAGTTCAGGAGTATTATTTAGTTCACGGCCAAAATGAAGTAATTGCACTTGGCACATGTTGGTTCACATTCCCTCCTCTTTAGCTTTTGCCATCGTAACTTCTATTTTTGGTTTACATTCCCTGCTCTGTAGATGTAGCCATCATAACTTCATCTTGCTCAGTCGTTGTTACAAAATTTATAGCCTGCTACTATGTTGTTCATGCCAATTTTGTACTCCCTGAACATGTTGGTTTGCATGGGACTCGACAGTAGTAAGTCTGCTGTTTCATTCTAACATGCTCTGTTATATTGGCTGTTGGTATGCGGCATGCACTCTTTGTTTGCTTATTGTGCGCATTACAATGATCTTGTTATAACGACGAAATGATGAGTTCCAAATTCTTTGGCAAACAATATTGTAGTGTCTTTGCCTTTCCATTGTTGCTGTCTTAACTTGTAATGTCTTTGTTTCAGATATAGGTGCTGCATGGACAACTTAAAAGATTGCGGATCGCTTCATTGTATTGCTAGGTTTAATTACCATTCAATTTCTCTGGGTTCTGTAATATTTTTTCAATGCCTTGCAGCTGATGTAATATTTAGTTAGTTTTTATAGTTCTTTCGCGCATTTTTTCTTTGGTGCTTGTGGTAAGTGAGGCTATCCGACAGAAATCAATGCTGCGTAAATATTCTCAGTATCTAAATCACGAATTCCCATCCCTTAAACGGCCCAATTAAGCGAAATCACATATGTGCCTGCCCGCAAAATCCTAAAGCGCATATTATGCCGGCATATAAACAGCAACTAAACGGGCTGGCCCACTTACTTCTTGGGCCAGCCCATTTGAGTTACGGTGGACCCCACACTCTAATTGGGCTGGCCCACTTGCTTTAAGGTGGACCCCACCCACTACTGGGCCGGCCCACTAATTAGTTGGGCCAGCCCATTTGCTTTTGTGGTGGACCCCACATACTAAACGGGCCGGCCCTTCAAGAGGAAAGTGGGACCCCCCTGTGTTTTTGGCCCGGCCACTATCTTGTTGGGCCGGCCCACTTGCAATATGGTGGACCCCACATACTATTGGGCCGGCCCTTTAACAGGAAAGTGGGGCCCACCTGTTTTGGCCCGGCCCACTATCTTGTTGGGCCAGCCCACTTGCTATATGGTGGTCCCACATGGTAAATGGGCCGGCCCTTTAATAGGAAGGTGGGACCCACCTGTGTTTTTGGCCCGGCCCACTATCTTGTTGGGCCGGCCCACTTTCTATATGGTGGACCCCACATACCAAATGGCCGGCCCATTAACAGGAATGTGGGACCCACCTGTGTTTTTGGCCCGGCCCACTATCTTGGTGGGCCGGCCCACTTGCTATATGGTGGACCCCACATACTAAATGGGCCGGCCCTTTAACAGGAATGTGGGACCCACTGTGTTTTGGCCCGACCCACTATCTTGTTGGGCCGGCCCACTTGCTATATGGTGGACCCCACATACTAAATGGGCCGGCCTTTAACAGGATAGTGGGACCTGTGTTTTTGGCCCGGCCCACTAGCTTGTTGGGCCGCCCACTTGCTATATGGTGGACCCCACACACTAAATGGGCCGGCCTTTTAACAGGAATAGTGGGACCCACCTATGTTTTTGGCCCGGCCCACTTGCTTCTTGGGCCGGCCCAGTTGCTGTAAGGTGGACCCCACATGTTAAATGGGCCGGCCCATTTAAGTTTTGACCAGTCAACATTAGAGGTTAGGCCCGGCCCACGTAACTAATGGACCAGCCCAGCTATATAGTTGACCGGTCAAACTATGTCATCTGGCCCGGCCCGCTTAAGACGTGGCAGGCCTCGTGTGGGCCTACCATCTACCACGGGGTTTCAGCCGGTTAACGCCGTTAACTGCCAGTTAACGGCGTCTGCCACGTGTCAGTTTGCATGACGTCAGCAGTCAACGGGCTCCCGGAAACACTTCCGCAACGGTCCGATTTTCCGTGGCGGAAGGGCGCCCAAGCGCGACGGACCGAAAAAATCGTCGTTGGACTTTGCCTGACGCAGTTTCGACAACCCATATCGTCGGGTTAGGCCCATAGGCGACGAAAAATACCCCTTAGTGGACGATTTTGGGACGTTGTCTATCAGAACTTTTCTTGTAGTGAAAATGAGCATAATCTATTATTATTTTGGCAGCAACCTAGAATATATTTATATTTCTCATGTGGTTGTACACCCGAGTAGAAATCACCTCGACTCCACAATGCTCAAACAGAGCCTTGGAAATAGTAGCCATGTGGACCTCTTTGAACCCTTTGTTTGTACATACGCTGGTTTTGATGAGCTCGCACATCCTCTCCAGCATGAAGGAGGACTGGAAGGGCAGCCACTTCATGGTGCCCTTCGTCTGCGCAGCATGCGCTTTGCTCGCTGCATGAGCATCATGCAACTCATGCGCCTTCCTTGCCTTTTGGAAGGTTCGGGGCAAATGCGGCGTTGTTCACACGGCTATGCAGAGCTCTATGACATTGATCCGAGTTAGATGAGGCTAGTCAGAACTCTAACCCACCTCCACATTGTTCTCACCCAAGTGAGCATGTAAATCATCGACAAACAAATGGATCAACGAGCCCTCAAGGGGGCCAGAGCATGACTAAGACTACCATAGTAGAATCTATGCAAAAAAGAAAAGTAAACAAGAAATGCTCAAGGCCTACATAGAACAAGATCACAAAAGATGACCATGGTAAAATCTAGGCAATTTTTTTTTTAAAATACGTGCTTTCAAGACCTACATAAAACAAGATCATACAAGACAACCATGGCACAATCTTAGGCAAACAACATGACAAAGCAATACAAGCCATGCTAATGGCCGACCGAAAACAAGATCATACTACCTAACTAAGGTAGCACAATCTAGGTAAACAATCACAAATGTAACATTCTACATTCACAGATCGAAGCTAGAACAGCCAAAGATCTAACCTACAAGTCTACAACAATGACATATCAAAGCTAAGGTAGCCAGAGATAGATCTACCCTAGCTACATGGATGTGGAGGAGAAAGTTAGGGTGATGTTGCTCAGGATTCATCACTAGAGGTGGACGTAGGAGTGGAGAGTTCGAAGAAGTGGTCGTAGTCGCCCTGCCGCCGTCGCCAACAGCACCTGCTTACCTTGCTCACCGATCGGAGAAAAAAGCTCAAAGTGGGGAAATGGCGGTTCCAAAATCGGCAGTGGGGGGATGGGGTAGAAATAAGGGAGCGTTTTGGTAGGAGGTGACGCAAATACTCCGGCCCACTTTTGTGCTGATGCGTGGGAGCTCACGTCATCACCAAGGTTGCAATAGCTTGTGCAAGCATTGATGCCTTTTGGCTCTAGGGAGACAATATCGAGTGTGGCTCTGGGAAACGGCCGAATCGAGAATGCCCCTTGGGCCTGGCCCGAAGATGCTTTGACGCGTGTGCCATCCACGACATGGAGTGAGTCCAGTAAGCCAATCAACTGTTTTGGGGTTCTGAGGGTCTGGTTGGACTCCACCCGAGCTACCAATCACGTCTTATGTTACCACAATAATCTGTCGACTTCATATATAAATATAAAAAAAACAAGATGGGAAATATTTTGTGCAAAAAAATGAATGTACATTCCTGCCGCACGAGAACTAATCTCGGTCATTGTTACTTCGTCCAGGAGGTCGTTTGAGCCGCAACAACACCACACCCACACCGCAGCTTGGAAGGGCAGAATTCATGGGCTACACTAAATTTCTAGGTGGATCCATAACCAGTCCTAATTTTTCTTTCGGTTGTTAGTTCGTTTGTAATATGTACTTGCTTTAAATCCATATAACCAAAATTAATATTTTAAAAGAAAATATCCCTGCAAAAAAATTCCACGTGAACCACGATTTATTTTTTAAAAGTTCATTTGGGTTGAAACATCGAACACTAGGATGTGAATATGCATAGGGACTTAGAGAATCAACCTATGATCGAATAGTTAGGCGGGCCTATCAGGGATTAACACCATCTTGAATGCTTTGTTGTCTTGTAAAAACTTACTTTTTCTAGCGGGAGGCGACCCTTTCGTCAATAGTCAGATGACTATAATGACAACGTCTATCTCAATACCTATCGGCTCATGCGCTCGAAGGTGTTCATAAAGAAGAGTATATGTAGGTATTTGTAAGTTTATGTGTTGTGTGTTCGTCAAAAAAAAAACGTAGCGACTCAGCATCGACATGTTCAGAGCTAAATCCTGGGGACCACAATCAGCCAGAGCAAATCTGCATGGATACCATGATGTCCAGCTCAAACATAGTGATTCTTCATTCCATACCATAATCAGAAACCAGAGACGTCTTAGCTTAGTGTCAACCATCCCCAAAACAAATCAAGACGTGTTGAGCTCATGAGCTGCCTAGAATTTACTGCTGTAAAACGGCTAGTACAGCGCAGAAGCACAGCAAAATCGGGAAAGAAATTATAGCTACGCGCATAACCGATCAGGCAATATTTGCGAAAACTCGCTACTACGCTCGAGCTTGAGTGATCCGGAAATCATCATTGCATCGGTCCGTCCCTTTCTTTGAGTGACATCACGCTGAGTCTTGTAGCAGACGTAGATTTTTGGTAGACGAGTACGTACTGCGTGCTTGGCCAACCACCCCGCATGCAACCACAGCGTTGGTTCGAACGTTTGCAGGTCCCATGCATAGAGACAGTGCGTCAGCTGTCTTCGAACATGTTGATTTAATCAGACCCCAAGACATTGATTCCGTCGCTGCGAGCGACATTTCACATCAACAAAATTCTGGAGTGAAGGGAGGGGATTTTTGCGGCTCACCTCGGTTCCAGATCTTCGTAGAACGAAAACTTGCCTGGGACTCGATCCCCACGCTCCATAGCTGGCGGCTTACTCCTCCGCCACCCAAGCCTGGCGGCGTTGGGCGTCCCCTGCCAGGGACTCGAAGGACGCGAGCAGAACCCGCTGGTCACCGGCGCACTCGAAGCGCCTGGGCACGGGGGGTCGTCGTCGCGATGTCGTGGATGACGGCGTCGGCCGGAGGGGCCGCGATGGCCGCCCGCGCCTCGCGGGCTCGGCCCCGGCGTCGGCGAGCTCGGGCGTTGGCGATCTCCGCCCTGGTCGCCGTGAGGCGCCCTTCCGCGCTCTGCCGCCTCCGCCTCCGCGTCCGCGACCTCTGCCTCCGCGACCTGGTCCAGCTGCTGGGCTCAACGCGCGGCGGCTACCTCGTCTCCTCCTCCGGGTGGAGCTGGCGGCAAATGTCAACAACTTGCTCCCAACTTATGTGGTCCGCCATGGATGGATGGTAGGGTGAGGGTGCCCGTCGCACGGCGGTGTCCACCGTATATAGCCACGGCGGGGCGGAAACGGCGTTGGCGCGCGGGCGTTTCCGCGCGCAGCGCCGGCGAAACTTATGATGTATTGGGCGCAGCGATCGTCGTCGCACGGAACGATTAATCGCCGGCGGCGTCCTCGACGGACGTAAACGCCATTAGCGACCTTGACGCTTCCCCAGATAAAATATCGTCCGCACCGCGGAGCTGCGGAACGGTCGTCACGGCGAGCCGCGTCCGCGGCCGACGCGGACATTTCGCGTCGGCCCGCTGGAGATGCCCTTAGGGTATCAGTGCTTTGACGAAAGTGGCTTGCCCTTTTTTTTTTTATGCGCTGGCATTACTAGAACTGCCGGCCCGGCAACCACGTCAAGGCAGGAGATGGAACATGAACCAGCATGGCGCGACCAACATGCAACCTGTTCCACGGCATCGAGGTGATTTCAATAATGCGGCCGCCCGTCCCCGTCCCCATTAAATTCGGCTGCTTCAGACCCGTATCCGTCGACCATGTATTCACATTGTACAACGCCTCACCGCGTACGCCCGCTACCCTCATTTAATGATGGCCAGTGCCTGCATCGCCGCACGACCCGTATTTTGATTTCCAGACCACCACAGCCCGGGCGCTATTCGTCCGCACTCGCAATATTTGGTCCTATACTCCTATATTAACAAGGTAAGAGAATCCACGGTAGTGTTGAAATATTGGGCCCACTTTTAGTGGCCCAAATTAGATTTCAGTTTTCCCTATAAATCTCAAAGCCCACATAGTGGCAGCCTTGTGAGTTTGAGCCCAAGTTGGTGGCCTCACTAGTGAGTGGCAAGAGGTGGGAAGTTTAGTCCCACATGGAAAGTTGGGAGGAAGTTAGACCACCTTATAAGGTGGGTTGTTTCACCACTAGTAAGTGAGTGAGAATAGGAGTGCTACACGCGCGCTCCTCCTCCTCGCTCGTCTCGACTCGACACGACACGACACGACACGACACGACACGACACGTCACGACGCGCGCCGCTCGTGGTGAGTGGATTGAGCCTCGAGCCGAGACTTTCCTTACTTTTTGCAGCTCAGGAAAACGAACAGAGTTCTAGACGGACGCGTCACAGTTAGTCGGTTCGGGTCGCTCCCGGATCGTGGGCTATCTGTAACCGACTCGAAACGTTCGTGCGACGTGGGCGTGGCCCACGTTGCCTAGGGTTTCCCGAGCCTATATAATCTCTTGCCCGGCTACCGCAGAAACACACCGAATACACGAGTTAGGGTTTCCACCTCTCTCTGCTTGCGCCGCCATCGTAGCCTACTCCCACTACAAGAAAAGTTCTGATAGACAACGTCTCAAAATCGTCCGCTAAGGGGTATTTTTCGTCGCCTATGGGCCTAACCCGACGATATGGGTTCCGTTGTGGAAACTGCGTCAGGCAAAGTCCAACGACGATTTTTTCGGTCCGTCGCGCTTGGGCGCCGCCACGGAAAATCGGACCGTTGCGGAAGTGTTTTCGGGAGCCCGTTGACTGCTGACGTCATGCAAACTGACACGTGGCAGACGCCGTTAACTGCCAGTTAACGGCGTTAACGGCTGAAACCCCGTGGTAGATGGTAGGCCCACACGAGGCCTGCCACGTCTTAAGCGGGCCGGGCCAGATGACATAGTTTGACCGGTCAACTATATAGCTGGGGGTCCATTAGTTACGTGGGCCGGGCCTAACCTCTAATGTTGACTGGTCAAAGTTAAATGGGGCCCATTTAACATGTGGGTCCCTTACAGAATCGGGCGGCCAAAGAAGCAAGTGGGCCGGGCCAAAAGCACGGTGGGTCCCACTTGCTGTTAAAAGGCGGCCCATTTAGTGTGTGGGGTCCACCGTATAGCAAGTGGCCGGCCCAACAAGCTAGTGGGCGGGCCAAAAAAACACTGGGTCCCACTTTCCTCGTTAAAGGGCCGGCCCATTTAGTGTGTGGGGTCCACCATATATCAAGTGGGCCGGCCCAACAAGATAGTGGGCGGGCCAAAAACACAGTGGGACCCATCTTCCTGTTAAAGGGCCGGCCCATTTAGTATGTGGGGTCCACAATATAGCAAGTGGGCTGGCCCACCAAGATAGTGGGCGGGCCAAAAACACATGTGGGTCCCACATTCCTGTTAATGGGCCGGCCCATTTGGTATGTGGGGTCCACCATGTAGAAAGTGGGCGGGCCAACGAGATAGGGCCGGGCCAAAACACAGTGGGTCCCACCATCCTATTAAAGGGCCGGCCCATTTGGTGTGTGGGGTCCACCATATAGAAAGTGGGCCGGCCCATTTGGTATGTGGGGTCCACCATCTAGAAAGTGGGCCGGCCCAACAAGATAGTGGGCCGGGTCAAAACACAGGTGGGTCCCACCTTCCTATTAAAGGGCCGGCCCATTTACCATGTGGGACCACCATAGAGCAAGTGGGCCGGCCCAATAAGCATGTGGAGCCCACTATCGTGTAACCGGGCCGGCCTACTAAAGAAGTGGGCCGGCCCAAAATGAAAGTGGGTCCCACACTACTGTAAGTGGGCCGGCCCAATCTGTTGTAGGGCCCTACTTGTTTGACTAGTCAACTTGCATTAAATTTCATGAGCCTAAAATCTGATTTCAATGATACACACAATTACATACACAAATAAAACAAATAGGAAAATTACAAGGCAATTAATGTGCCCAAATAAAAAAATTACATAGAATCATTGAGGACTTCTATTAGCATCATCAATAACAGGTTGACATTTGGCAATCGCCTTGATTGAATCTTGTGTACTCTTTGTCAACATATCAGCTACAGATCTTAAAGCAGCAATACCATGTCTTTTATAAAGTACAGCCTTGAGATATTTACTGTCTGATGAAAGAAATGGTCTAGGTTGACGGCTATGAGAAGATGCATCAGAAGAAAGATCAGAACTTTTTGTGGGCCTCACAGTTAATGAAGATTGCTTCATCACAACTGCATTCTGATAATAATGCAAAAAGAGTTAAACGATGAACTATGCAAACATTTATTATGCAATGTAGATATAAGATAATAACAAGTTGCATAAATAAGACATGTATGGAACTTGTACTAAGCACAAACTTACATCATAATGTTGCACAGGGTCGCTACAGATCCTTTTTTGGCGACTATCTTCTAATGATGACTGCTTCATTAAAACAGCATTCTGGTAACATTGTAAACATAGTTACAACAATTAACTATTCAAACATGTATTACGCAATGTAGAGATCAGATAACAGCATGTAGCAGAAATAAGCACAAGATAAGATAAGATGCATGTACTAAGCACATACTGGCTCACTGCAGGTCCTTCTCTTGCGTGCACTAGTCGTGGTCAACATGCCTATCATTTTAGGTTCAGCCATCAAGTGAAATGCTAATCCTCCTGCTCCATTGTCCTTAATCTGTGTTTAGATATCACATTTAAGACCAAGTCAGCTGGTTTCAAATAACAAAAAACTTGAGCTGCCAAATGAATAAGCCAATAGTTACCAGATATCAAATTAAAACCAACTAGATGTTGCTTTGCATGAGATACGAATTTCAGACATTCAGATTTAGAGTAGGGTAATGCCAAGGTTTTACACATAAAGTAAACTGGCATTAAGAATGACCAAATGTCAGGTTCAAATCACCCTCGAAGTTTCTCCAAGACAAGCATATCAAATAGGCAGAAACATAGTAAAGCATGAATGGCATTGCTATGGCAGGGTTCCAAGTGTTAATCTCTTGCATAAGGAACAATGCATATAGGTTATAGATAATAACGGAAGTAAACTGCCAAAATTACCAACCACGAACTCAGATTCCAACCTTACCTAGCGTCCCCGCTGTTAATGTTGGATGTTCTAATAAGTGGTTCGCATGATCAATCCCAAGGAAAAATAACATTGACAAGTCAGTCTACGATAATACAAAGACCAGACATGCACGCAGCAATATATAAGCTAAAGACGAGGTATAAGAGCAAGCAGATTGGAAATGCACATAGCATGATTATAAAAGCAGTGTGAGAATAGCAGACACGAGAAAACAGCTAGCGGTGAGCTAATGACGTGGTATAAGAACAAGCAGATTGGAAATGCCCATAGCACGACTATAAAAGCAGTGCGACAATAGCATGCAGTACAAAAACAGTTGGCAGCAAATGAATGGGTACAAGGCTATAAATATGTGGATGCACACAGGTGTCAGTAGAATGAACAGGATGGTAGCGACCGGATAATGCTTTTGTACTGTACAACATTTAAACAAACTTCATGCGAAGCAACACATCAAGAAAGTTAACGGCATATGAGATCTGCAAATAACTACACAAAACATGGCTAAAGAAACACCGCGATCTAACGGGCCAGCGTACTAACCAAGCTGCGGCGGGGTGGACGGGGGCGGCAACTTGCATTCCAGCGGCGGCGAACGCGGGAGACGATGAATCGACCATGTTTCAGTAGAAGCGGGCGTTAGTGAAGCAGATCTGGTTGGCTGGCAAGGTATTCGGTGAAGTTGATACAGCCGCTGCGGCGAGGTAGTCGGTGGCGAGGTCGGCGGTGAAGCAGATCCGTCGGTGGCGAGGTCGGCGGTGAAGCAGATCCGTCGGTGGCGAGGTCGGCGGTGAAGCAGATCCGTCGGTGACGAGGGCGGCGGGGGAGCGGATCAGGTGGGTGGACAGCCAACACGATCAAGGCTACGCTGTGGAGGAGTATGCCGGCGGCGAAGCAGATCTAGTACTGTAGAGAGTCAGAGCTTTGGCTTGTGAGAGTATTTTTGAGCTAATGGGGCGAATGGTTGGTGGGTGGGTGTGGGCCTGTGGGGAGGGTTCGGGATCTAGGCAAGATATTTCATTGTTACCGAATGAGCCCTCCATGGTCGGTGGGTTGTAGCTTCCGGACCAGGGTTAAAAGGGTAAAACTGGTCACGGGATTTTCGAATGGATGCGGCGGGATGATTTGGCGCGTGGCCGAAATTTTCAGTTTCAAGCTACGAGCAGAACGACAAAAATAATGTTCTTCCCCAGGGAGCTCTCATTTCTTCCTCTTCTCTTTCTCTCTCGAGTCTCTCCCACTCCCCCGGCTCCTCTCCCCCTTCTCTCCGGCGGCCTCGCCGGCCGGAGACGAGGCCGACTTCTCTCTGTATATTGTACACCCTCCGAACTAAATTAATTGATTCAACTTTCCTTAGACGTGTATGTATCTAGAGTAAAAACATGTGTGGATACATCCATATTTAGATAAGCAAAGTTGAGTCAGCTAATTTGGATCCGAGGGAGTTAGTGTTGTTGTAAGCTTAGATCCAGTGTTTCCCATGAGCAGAATGGCGCAATGGAGTCGGGGATCTCGTCATCGGCTTCAGATCTGGCCTATGGTGAATCTGGCGGATCTTGCCGGCCAAACCCCGATCTGGTGCCATCAATGTGATGGCGCTAACGGTGAGGCTTGCTTTGGTCAGTGCTTCAGATCTGGCCAATGGGGAAGTCAAGCTGCTAAAGTTCACAAGCTCGGGGCATACGACGGCGTCATCCGTCTTGCCCGTGCACATCTTGGACTTTCAGCGACCCTTCTCAGAGCCAATATGCCGTTGCTGAGGCCCTTCTTCTCCTTCGTCCTGGCGACTACCGGCGACACCGTCCCAAGTGGTGCGTCCCCGGCGACGGAGTTGCTGGAAAGGATGCGGAGCAGAGATCTGATGTGCGGTCAGAAGGACTCGATTGATTTTCTTCTATATGTTTTGGGGTCCTTTTTGTAAAGTTGCAGGTTCTATTAGTTATTGTCTAGTACTTTTGGTCCTCTATGTAATTTTTTGGACTAGTTTCCATTGGCACTGATAAACTTGAATTTTGACAAGTTCACGAGGAAAAAAATTCCTTTGCACATATGGCCTATCATGTATAAACATTCTTGAGATTTAAACTATATGTAATGTGCCATGCATTAACCCTAAACCATATATATGTAACTAACCCTAGCTGATCAAACCCTACTTAATTAAAACAAATAACCCTAAACTATACGCATGCACTTTATGCGCAAAGGCGCGGGTGCCTCTAATAATGTGTGTGCGCACTCGATCGATGATCCCTAAACCTTATACAACCCTGAAACCCTAATCCCTAATCCCTAAACCCTAAACACTAAACCCTAGACCCTAAACCCTAACCCTAACCCTAAACCCTAATTAAACCCTATATATAGGCCAACGACACTTAATTGTGCATCAAGCAGGCCAGGGGTGCCTCGCGGTCCTCTAATTAAATTAAATGTGCCATGCATTAACCCTAAACCATATATATGTAACTAACCATAGCTAATCAACCCTACTTAATGAAAACACATAACCCTAAACTATACTAGCTAGCTGCTATAACCCGATCTAATAAAAACATGCTCTATATATAGCAGCTAGCTAGCAAACCGTAGATTAACACCAATTAATATATACATGGCCTATATCGATCATGTTGTATAACATATCCCTGAGATTCATTAATTAATTATATAATTATCGTGATAAATTAATTAACTTTAATTTTGACAAGTTCTCTCGAATGAAAACACATTTGATTAAGTTGCCTCATATATATATATATATATAATTAGTGTGCATGCATGGCCTACCATGCATTCGTGCATATATTTTAATGTATATTTGAACATATTCTTGGGGATTTCAATCTCTCTCTCTCGATCATCTATATATCGTTGGTGGCCAAAAAACACACATATATATATATGCATGCAATTTATGCGTAAAGGCGCGGGTGCCTCTAATAATGTGTGTGCGCACTCGATCGATGATCCCTAAACCTTAAACAACCCTAAAACCCCTAAATCCCTAATCCCTAAACCCTAAACACCCTAAACACTAAACCCTAAACCCTAGACCCTAAACGTACCCTAACCCTAACCCTAAACCCTAGCTAATCCTAAACCCCAATTAAACCCTATGTATATGCCAACGACACTTAATTGTGCATCGATCGAGCGGGTCATGGGTGCCTCGCGATCCTCTAATAAAATTAAATGTGCCATGCATTAACCATAAACCATATATATGTAACTAACCCTAGCTAATCAACCCTACTTAATTAAAACACATAACCCTAAACTATACTAGATATAACCCGATCTAATAAAAACATGCTCTATATATAGCAGCTAGCTAGCAAACCGTAGATTAACACCAATTAAAATATACATGGCCTATATCGATCATGTTGTATAACATATCCCTGAGATTCATTAATTAATTATATAATTATCGTGATAAATTAATTAACTTGAACTTTGACAAGTTCTCTCGAATGAAAACACATTTGATTAAGTTGCCTCATAATATATATATATAATTAGTGTGCATGCATGGCCTACAATGCATTCGTGCATATATTTTAATGTATATTTGAACATATTCTTGGGGATTTCAATCTCTCTCTCTCTCGATCATCTATATATCGTTGGTGGCCCAAAAAACACACATATATATGCATGCAATTTATGCGTAAAGGCGCGGGTGCCTCTAATAATATAATGTGTGTGCGCACTCGATCGATGATCCCTAAACCTTAAACAACCCTAAAACCTTAAAATCCCTAATCCCTAAACCCTAAACACCCTAAACACTAAACCCTAGACCCTAAACATACCCTAACCCTAACCCTAACCCTAACCCTAAACCCTAGCTAATCCTAAACCCCAATTAAACCCTCTGTATAGGCCAACGACACTTAATTGTGCATCGATCGAGCGGGTCATGGGTGCCTCGTGATCCTCTAATAAAATTAAATGTGTCGTGCATTAACCCTAAACCATATATATGTAACTAACCCTAGCTAATCAACCCTACTTAATTAAAACACATAACCCTAAACTATATATACTAGCTAGCTGCTATAACCCGATCTAATAAAAACATGCTCTATATATAGCAGCTAGCTAGCAAACCGTAGATTAACACCAATTAAAATATACATGGCCTATATCGATCATGTTGCATAACATATCCCTGAGATTCATTAATTAATTATATAATTATCGTGATAAATTAATTAACTTGAACTTTGACAAGTTCTCTCGAATGAAAACACATTTGATTAAGTTGCCTCATAATATATATATAATTAGTGTGCATGCATGGCCTACAATGCATTCGTGCATATATTTTAATGTATATTTGAACATATTCTTGGGGATTTCAATCGATCTCTCTCTCTCGATCATCTATATATCGTTGGTGGCCCAAAAAACACACATATATATGCATGCAATTTATGCGTAACGGCGCGGGTGCCTCTAATAATGTGTGTGCGCACTCGATCGATGATCCCTAAACCTTAAACAACCCTAAAACCTTAAATCCCTAATCCCTAAACCCTAAACACTAAACCCTAAACCCTAGACCCTAAACGTACCCTAACCCTAACCCTAAACCCTAGCTAATCCTAAACCCCAATTAAACCCTATGTATAGGCCAACGACACTTAATTGTGCATCGATCGAGTGGGTCATGGGTGCCTCGTGATCCTCTAATAAAATTAAATGTGCCATGCATTAACCCTAAACCATATATATGTAACTAACCCTAGCTAATCAACCCTACTTAATTAACACACATAACCCTAAACTATACTAGCTAGCTATAACCCGATCTAATAAAAACATGCTCTATATATAGCAGCTAGCTAGCTAGCAAACCGTAGATTAACACCAATTAAAATATACATGGCCTATATCGATCATGTTGTATAACATATCCCTGAGAATCATTAATTAATTATATAATTATCGTGATAAATTAATTAACTTGAACTTTGACAAGTTCTCTCGAATGAAAACACATTTGATTAAGTTGCCTCATAATATATATATAATTAGTGTGCATGCATGGCCTACAATGCATTCGTGCATATATTTTAATGTATATTTGAACATATTCTTGGGGATTTCAATCGATCTCTCTCTCTCTCTCGATCATCTATATATCGTTGGTGGCCCAAAAAACACACATATATACGCATGCACTTGATGCGTAAAGGCGCGGGTGCCTCTAATAATGTGTGTGCGCACTCGATCGATGATCCCTAAACCTTAAACAACCCTAAAACCCTAATCCCTAATCCCCTAAACCCTAAACACCCTAAACACACTAAACCCTAGACCCTAAACACCCTAAACACTAAACCCTAAACCCTAGACCCTAAACACCGTAAACCCTAAACCATAAACCCTAAACCCTAAACCCTAAACCCTAAACCCTAAAACCCTAAACCCTAAACACTAAACCCTAAACCCTATAAACACCCTAAACACTAATTAAAACCTAAACCCTAGACCCTAAACACTAAACCCTAAACCCTAGACCCTAAACACCGTAAACACTAAACCCTAAACACTAATTAAACCCTAAACCATAGACCCTAAACACTAGACCCTAAACCCTAGACCCTAAACACCCTAAACACTAAACCCTAGACCCTCTAAACACAGTAAACACTAAACCCTAAACCCTAGACCCTAGCTAAACACCCAAAACACTAAACCCTAAACCCAGCTAGCTAACCCTAAACCCTAATTAAACCCTATATATATAGGCCAACGACACTTAATTGTGCATCAAGCAGGCCAGGGGTGCCTCGCGGTCCTCTAGTTAAATTAAATGTGACATGCATTAACCCTAAACCATATATATATAACTAACCCCTAGCTAATCAAACCCTAGTTAATTAAAACACATAACCCTAAACTATACTAGCTATAACCCGATCTAATAAAAACATGCTCTATATATAGCATGCAGCTAGCTAGCAAAAACGGTAGATTAAAACCAATTAATATATACATGGCCTATATATCGATCATATGTTGTATAACATCTCCCTGAGATTCATTAATTAATTATATAATTATCGATGATAAATTAATTAACTTGAATTTTGACAAGTTCTCTCGAATGAAAACACATTTGATTAAGTTTCCTCATAATATATATATAATTAGTGTGCATGCATGGCCTACCATGCATGCATTAATTCGTGCATATATTTTAATATATATTTGAACATATTCTTGGGGATTTCAATCTCTCTCTCTCGATCATCTATATGTCGTTGGTGGCCAAAAAACACACACATATACGCATGCACTTTATGCGCAAAGGCGCGTGTGCCTCTAATAATGTGTGTGTGCGCACTCGATCGATGATCCCTAAACCTTAAACAACCCTAAAACCCTAATCCCTAATCCCCTAAACCCTAAACACCCTAAACACACTAAACCCTAGACCCTAAACACCCTAAACATGTACTAAACCCTAAACCCTAGACCCTAAACACCGTAAACCCTAAACCATAAACCCTAAACCCTAAACCCTAAACCCTAAAACCCTAAACCCTAAACCCTAAACCCTATAAACACCCTAAACACTAATTAAACCCTAAACCCTAGACCCTAAACACTAAACCCTAAACCCTAGACCCTAAACACCGTAAACACTAAACCCTAAACCCTAAACACCCTAAACACTAATTAAACCCTAAACCATAGACCCTAAACACTAGACCCTAAACCCTAGACCCTAAACACCCTAAACACTAAACCCTAGACCCTCTAAACACAGTAAACACTAAACCCTAAACCCTAGACCCTAGCTAAACACCCAAAACACTAAACCCTAAACCCAGCTAGCTAACCCTAAACCCTAATTAAACCCTATATATATAGGCCAACGACACTTAATTGTGCATCAAGCAGGCTAGGGGTGCCTCGCGGTCCTCTAGTTAAATTAAATGTGACATGCATTAACCCTAAACCATATATATATAACTAACCCCTAGCTAATCAAACCCTAGTTAATTAAAACACATAACCCTAAACTATACTAGCTATAACCCGATCTAATAAAAACATGCTCTATATATAGCATGCAGCTAGCTAGCAAAAACGGTAGATTAAAACCAATTAATATATACATGGCCTATATATCGATCATATGTTGTATAACATCTCCCTGAGATTCATTAATTAATTATATAATTATCGATGATAAATTAATTAACTTGAATTTTGACAAGTTCTCTCGAATGAAAACACATTTGATTAAGTTTCCTCATAATATATATATAATTAGTGTGCATGCATGGCCTACCATGCATGCATTAATTCGTGCATATATTTTAATATATATTTGAACATATTCTTGGGGGATTTCAATCTCTCTCTCTCGATCATCTATATGTCGTTGGTGGCCAAAAAACACACACATATACGCATGCACTTTATGCGCAAAGGCGCGTGTGCCTCTAATAATGTGTGTGTGCGCACTCGATCGATGATCCCTAAACCTTAAACCCTAAATAAACCCTAATCCCTAATCCCTAAACCCTAAACACCATAAACATTAAACCCTAAACCCTAACCTCCTAACCCTAAACCCTAAACCCTAATTAAACCCTATATATATAGGCCAATGACACTTAATTATGCATCAAGCAGGCCAGGGGTGCCTCGCGGTCCTCTAATTAAATTAAATGTGCCATGCATATATATGTGTTTAATTTGGGGATTTCAATCGCTCTCTCGTATGTAGCTCTCTCTAGCTCTCTCTCTCTCTCTCTCTCTCTCTCTCTCTCTCTCTCTCTCGTTGGTGGCCAACAACACACACATGCACTTTGTGCGCAAAGGCATGCGCCTCTAATAATGTGTGCGCAGTCGATCGATCTAGTTTTGATTAATCATAGCACACAAATAAAGAAGTTGTATTTGAATCCACACAACCTATTAAAACACATAACCCCTAACATGGCCTAATTAATTAACCCTTCTCGATCTCTACCTAATTAGTGGAAATTGCACAAAATCAAAAGGGGTCCCTCACTAATTATGCATATCTGCTAGATTGTGATAAACTTTTGCCACATATATATTTGGTGGATGGGTGCATCTTGGCATGTAAACAATTAGTGTTTGCAAATGGCGTTGTCAAAATTTATGTACAAATGATTTCTTTCCATCCAAAGTGCATAAAATGGGAGTTTTAATGAAGAAAGTACAAATAAAACAGCTCAACATGCTTCCACACCCCGATTTTCACACGAAGTAGAGCATATTTAAAGGATAATTCCAGAGTTTTACTATTTTTCAAGCAACTTTGCTAATTTTCCCCCACTCACATGACTTTATGTCGATTTAACGAAAATATGGCGAATTTAAACTACATGGGCGGGATAGTTTGAATTGTGCGCGCGGCAAAGGGAACCGCCTATTCCTCAACCTTGTGCACGGCAAATTACACACGCAACTCCATTAAACGCCACCTACCAACCTTAATTATCACCCCGGCGGCCCGGCCGCATGACCCCCCACCCACCCGTACACAACTTATCCCCGTCCGTGCGAAGAGCTTCCCCTCCCCGTCCCGTCCGTGCGAAGAAGAAGCTTCCCCTCCCCGTCGTTCTTCTCGAGACGCACCGGCGGTCAAGTTGATCCACGGTAGGGCTGCTATCTCTAGCTCAATCATGTATCGGGCAAGACAGCCTAACGATTTATATTTTCTTGATGCTGCTAAAAAAATTCGTCAGTATGCTCGAACTAATTGGCACTTTATAGTTTTCCGCTCGATTTGTCATCGATCAATTTGTTCATTTGCGTGGGCATATAGAGTCAGTTCTGCACTCGATCCGTTAATTTGCTGAAATGCCATGGCAGAGTTTTGTACACGATCTGTTTGCTAAAATGTCGATGGGCATTTTTTGTTTTGTACTCGACATGATTGCTGAAATGCATAATCATGTAGTATAGTTTTGTACTCGATGGATATACATTTCCTACTTCGCCTTAAATTAATCACCAACCACTGTATCTCATAATTAAACAGATGGACAGAACTTGGAAACTGCATGGACACTTATGTTCCCCTTCATATATAAATGGTGTTCAACCCTTTATGGGGTTTATTAGAGCTCATGATGGTCACAACCTGGACGTGTATTGCCCGCGCTGCACATGTATGAATGGTGAGAAGAGGCCTCACCCTGTAGTGGCAGATCATTTACACATTTTTGGGATGGACCGCACATATGTTAGGCGGGTTTAGCATGGTGAACCATATAATGATCCTTTAGCAGGAGAAGCAGATCTTGCTCACACTGTATGTGTGCTGGCATATGTAGTTAATTATTTATATTGATGCTGCCGCTGTTTCAATCAATAGTTTGCATTGCTGTGCAAGGTTCTGTACTCAAATTTAACTTGTTGCAGATGGATGGACGGGAAGGAGAGAAAAAGCGCTTGCTTCAGGAAACGGGTTTCAGCTCTGGGACATGTGCTGTGCCAGATGAGAAGGTAAATATGTAAAACGGCATTTGTTCAGGTTGCATCCCTTAGATGTTTGTCTAATCGGTTGATGTACTAATTGCAGAAGCATAGAGTTAAAGAGGTCTCTCAGTTTGATGGGAGATTTGAAGATGAATCTCAGTTTGATGCACCTGTGGATGGTACTGATGACGAGCCTTTCATAGACGAAGGTCCTGCACCTGAGATTATCCAGCCTACAGAAGGAGGCCGTGGACCGAGTACACAGCTTTGCGTTGAAGTGGATGCACGCCCGGAGATCATCACGGGCGTCCGGGTAGTCTCAAGACCACCCAGCCCTGATGCACCTGTGGATGGTACTGATGACGAGCCTCTCATAGACGAAGGTCCTGCACCTGAGATTATCCAGCCTACAGAAGGAGGCCGTGGACCGAGTACACAGCTTTGCGTTGAAGAGGATGCACACCCGGAGATCATCAGGGGCGTCCCGGTAGTCTCAGGACCACCCAGCCCTGATGCAAAATGTTGAGCTACTTTATGATTCGTACTCTTATGTTCTGGTGCTGTAGTATGTTATGATTTGTACGCCTTTGGCGCTAGATTAAGCATTCAGTGGATGATCGCGTTGCAAAATTCGACACCCACACAATCAGTTCATCGTACAAGTAGTAGCACAATTACTTCTACAGCGATTCCTGCCAGCGCATTAGTTGGTAGCATGAAACACTTTCAGGTACTCCCCTCTGATTCATATTAATGGACTCAATTCTGTCTAGATATGGATGTATCTAGATGCATTTGTTAACTAGACTAACAAACTTGAGTCAGTTAATATGAATCCGTGTAAACCGCCCAAGTCCTCGAGCAGCTAGTTTATTGACTCTGGACTCCAAGCCTCTCGCGGCAAGCCATCGACGAAGCTTTGACCAGATCTTGGCCCGCAATTTTTTGTGTGTGGCGAATAGCAAAGCTTTGACCAGTTCCTCTCGGGATACAGCACGCCGGTGAGCTTGCACGGTTGCCATGAGCACTTTCCGGCGGAACTTCCTCTTCAGCGCCCTCAAGCCGCTGCTGCGAGACAGCACGCAGTGCCTCGAGGTGGACGGAATTCTGGATCTCAGGGCGGGTGGTCCGCATCGTCCGGGAACGATCTCCAGCGGGTTAACGAGGACATGCATGGCGGCCAGGGGATTTGTTTTTTGTTTTTTTTTTGGTTTGAGCTTGGGATTTGGGGTTTTTTCGGATAGGGGAGGAGGAACCGAGGAAGAGGAAGGAACAGCCGCGTGCTTGGCGCGTGGCGGTGTGCTTGAATTTCGAATTTTTGTGAAATGTTTCATTTCCCCGCTACAATTCGGGGGTTTCTTGACGCGCCAATGCGTCCCGCCGGGCAGCTTCAAGTAAATTTGGGGTGCCACACTATGGGCCCTAGTTTCAGTGAGACATGTAATGACTAGTCACATCAGTAAGTTCACTGTGTAATAAAATATGTTACCCCTCCCCTTTATGTAGCACCCCTTCTCTCCCGATCGAGTGCCGATTGCCGACGGATGCAAGCCGCTAGCTCGATCCCCTCCTTTCGCCTCCACCGTCCAGGCATCCAGCTTGGAGGGGCAAGCTGCATCTAGCCCAAGCGGATTAGGTAGGACTAGTAATGTTCTCTCCTTTCTCGAGATCGGTTCTTTTTTCCTCTCCTCGATATCTTGCGCATCTCTTTCCTATTCTGGGCAAAGGGGTGTCTTTCTGGTCACCCTCGAGCTGGGAGTGATTGATGGGGGTGGGGGGCGGGGGCTACCTTTGCTTGGATTGGGGTGTTCTTCCTTTATTTGTCGACATTTGCAACCTTTGTAGTTTCTGCTGATCCTCACTGTATCTTTTGTCAGCTTGTACAGGAAAGGCAAGACCTCGGCGGTGGGGGCAATGGAGCGTAAGGCCACCACGCATGTGGGCAGTTGGCTGAGCCTGAGCTGCGTCCCCAGCCCCGCGAAGCAGGTACTCCGTTTGCTTATCCACTCTTTACCTTTTAAGTGTCTCTCTGGTCTCTGCATCCTCAATCTGTTCCTGTTCTGGAATATGCTTAAAGTAGCACATGTCTTCAGCTGTTTGTGCGTAAAGCCTCTGTGACACCATGCTCTATATTCTCTGTATCAGGTTGGTACCTCCAGGTTCCGTGCTGAGGCTATGGGGAACGAGAATAGCGCCCCACCTGCTGCAGGAGCATGGCCCGATCTGCAGCACAAGAAGCGAAATGCCACTGCCGAGCTGGGCAGGGACCGCCCAGGGGTAATTTTTTTAACCAACTTACCATGATGTAGTCTGAATCTGATACTCCCTCAGATCCAAATTAATTGACTCAACTATCTGTAGATACGGATGTATCTAGATGTGTTTTAGCTCTAGATACTACTGCCTCCATCCCAAAGCTTTGGGCTTATATTATTTTTAGAAAGTCAAACTATACCATGTTTGACTAAGCTTTTACCAAAAATCAGTAACATGCAAAATACAAAATTAATATCATTAAATAGATAATAAAATATATTTTCCTACGGTATCTACACAGTATTATATTTGTTGATAGAATGTTCTAAAATTTTGGTCAAACTTTGCTTGTTTTGATTTCTCAAAAATAAATAAGGCTTAAGCTTTTGGATGGTGGTAGTACATTCATATCTAGACAAAGCTGAGTTAACTAGTTTTTTGTCTGTCCATAGCTAGTGTTCACGCTGCAAAAGGCTAAGAGCATCCACTATATGCATCAGTCTATCTCATACAGTAATTCAATATCACTGCTGAGGTCTGCCTTTTGTTTTGCTATTCATATGCAGACTGAAACTTTAGGGCCTTTACTCAAAAGGAAGATCAAAACTGCGGCTGATCAGGCTGCCAGTATGTTGATGCCGCCCCCATCTTCTAAATGCCTCTACAAGCACAAGGCCACGCACCAGCTGGGTGGTGATCTTTTAATGAATATGGTATATTTTCTTAATCCACAAAACATGCCTTGATTTTTCTCTGTTTATTGTCGGTTTTTTCTATGCTTGCCAAAAGTTTACAACAACAACAACAACAACCAAGCCTTTCAGTCCCAAACAAGTTGGGGTAGGCTAGAGTTGAAACCCATAAGATCTCGAAGCCAAAAGTTTAGAAACACCAAATTCGTTTGCTTACAATCATCATACAGTAATGTTCATCTACTCCAGTTCCCCTAACCCAACATAAAATGATGTTAATTTCGATTTTTAGATTAAAAGAGCACCATTAGGCGCTGTTAATTACGACTTTGAGATTAAAATGTCATTTGCAATTGTTAATTACAATTTTGAGACAATTGGTTAGTTTAACCTCGATCTCTTCTGCTCTCCATTTTTCCCAACCGAACAAAAATGTAACCATTCCATTCCTCTGAAATGGAACCATTCCATTCCATTCCACGCTGTTTCAGAACCGAACACACCCTTGCATTGTTGTGAACTGTTGTCCATACACGGCCATACCCTTCCACTTACATCTAGCACTATATGCATCAGTCTGTCTCAGAGTCATTCAATATCACTGCTGAGATCTGTTCCCATTCTTATGCAGGCTGAAACTGCTGCGCCTTTACTCAAGTGGATGCAAAATGGGGCTAATGAGGCTGCTGTGAGGACGATGGTGCCGGCACCATCTTCCGAAAACCTCTACAAGCACGAGGCCATGGGCCAGCTGGGTGGTGACCTTTTAATGAATCTGGTATATTTTCTTAATCCACATACATGATTTCATTATTATCTGTTTAATTACTGTTGGCTTTGTCTAATGCTTACCAAAAGTTCAGAAACACTGCGTTTGCTTACAATCATCATACACTAATTTTTCACTTTTCAGTCTGTCTCATCCAGTATATAAACTGTTGATTTCCATTGGCTTCTTTTGTAATCATTTGCATTGTTGTCAACTGTTCTCTATGCACAACCCTATTCTTCCACTTACACCCCGCACTATTTGCATCAGTCTATCTCATAGATTTATTAAATATCAATGATGAGTTCTGTTGCTATTCATATGCAGGATGAAACTTCTGTTCCTCTACTCAAATGGATAAAAAATGATCCTGATGAGGCTGCTGTGAAGACGATGGTGCTGCCACCATCTTCTGAAAACCTCCTCAAGCACAAGGCCACGGGCCAGCTGGGTGGTACCCTTTTCAGTAAGCAGGTATATTTTCTTAATCCTCATACATGATTTGATTTTTGTCTGTTTATTGCCGGCTTTGTCTAATGCTTACCAATAGTTCAGAAACACACACACCTATTCTTCCACTTACATCCAGCACTATATGCATCAGTGTCTCATAGATTCATTTTATATATCACTGCTGATGTCTGTTGCTCTTCAATTTTTATATGCAGACTGAAACTGCTAAGCCTTCATTGGTCAAAAGGATTGCAACTGCTGCTGATGAGGCATCTGCAGAGGCTGCCACCAAGTTACTGTCAGCCCCACCTTCTGGATGCTTATATAAGCTCAAGTCCAAGGATCAGCCGGGCCGTAACCATCCAAGGGTTCGGGTATATTTTCTTAAGCCACATATACATGCCATGATTTATGTCTGATATTATCACGGCTCTGTCTAATGCTTTTTGGAATTCGGAAACACCAAATTAGCATGCTTATATTCATCATACACTAATTTTTCACTGTTCAGTTTGTAACATAGTGTTATGCACTTGCTTGTCAACATTTGCATTGCTCTGAACTATGCACTTTACACAACCTAATTCTTCCACTTACGTTCAGCGCTACGCACCAGTAGTACCTCCCATGTTTCCTTCACCATCCCGATGCCGAGCTTGCGGGAATATGGCGGGCCCATGTACATACCCCGCATATAACACCTCCTATGGCTCTATCTACCTTTCTAGTAGCTCCTTCACAGAGTTACAGGTATGTATTCTCAGTGGTTTAGCATGAATTGGCATATAGTAAAGTCTTGTTTTTAGTCTTCCTGCTTCTTACATTTGTATCAATTTTCACATGCAGACTGTACCTTGTGAACTTCGTCCAATGATTAACCAGATGTGTCCGCATGAAGGATCTTTCACTATGCATGGCAATGGCAAATTGATGAACACCTACACGGTCTATGAGGTGTATGTCTACAAGACGCAGGCCATCACATATTTGTATGGACATGATTGGAGAAAGTTTGCTTTTGACTACGGTCTGAAGAAGGGCGACGAGCTGAGGATCAGAAACTCAAACGGGCAGATATACGTAACTGCTTACAGAGTTGGAGACACTTCCAAATATATAATATGTAACTTTTTTCTACTCATATCTTTTGATAACTGCATTCTGAGCAGTTGTTCTAAACCATTCCCTCTGTTCTAGCTTGCTGGGTTTAACATGATCAAAGCTGCAGATCCCCTGACGGAGGAGCGGATGTCACAAAGGGCAACCACACCAGCACCGGCACCGGCTTCCCACTCTCCTGCATCAGCACCGGTTCCTGTACCAGCTCCGTTTACTGCATCTACCCAGCAGTCCCCTACATCAGCATTGGTTCCTGTAGAGGCCCCATATACTACACATGCCCAGCAGGCTCCTGCATCAGCACTGGTTCCTCTAGCTGCACCGTTTACTGCACCTGCCCAACAGTCTCCTGCATCAGCACCGGTTCCTCTAGAGGCACCGTTTACTGCACCTGCCCAGCAGTCTCCTGCATCAGCACCAGCTCGTGTACCAGCCCAGGCTCATGCACCTGCCCCAGCCAGATCACCGAGGTCTCAGCTCATTGCTGTGGCCACCCGTGTGGTGACCAGGACGCATCTGAAGGCTATGTTCGTGAGTATATGACAGCATAACTGCTCTTATCTTGATGTCTTCTCTGCTCAAAGTCTCACATGGTTCAGTGCATTGGTGCCATTGACTAATTTTTGGTGGTATCTCTTGCTTTGAATCAGAAATTGCCTAAAAGTATCTCCAAGGATCTCAATGCTGGCCGAAGGGGCAAGATATCCCTCGTCATGGAGAGTGAAGGTCTCACCGTGGAGGGACGGTACTCTGTCAGTCCCACAGATGGCCGCTTGGCTGTTACTTCCAGGTGGAAAAAGTTCATTGACGGTGCCAAACTTCGCATTGGATCAAAGTTGAAGGTCAAGATCTTTCGATGCCGCTGTGACATGCTGGTCATAAAGTTCGCGGTTGTCTAGTTCTGTTGTCCCATGAGCCCTTAGCAAATGCATTTGTAGTTATACTTATATAAGGTTATCTTATCTGAACTGCTAATTAATTGTATGGGTGGTAAAACTCTGGCAAGCTTTTGCTCTTAGCAAGTATGTATGTATGATCAGCTATTATGATAACTAATGTTTGTGTTCATCTTAATTTGCATTTCCCTTTTAGAAAAAAACTTAATTTCTATTTTGGCTGACCTGTTAGAGAACTATCAGATTGAACCCACAACATGATTCATATAGATTCATTACACCGAGCCACATGTCTTGACCTTGCGATACACTACTTCCATTAATTAGTGCAAGAAGGCTTACCTGAGCTGCCTGAACCATGGCAGATTCGAATCCACCTTATCTATCTAGAAATACAACCTTTGCAGAAAGAGGATTTGCAGTATGGGGAGGCTGACATTGGGGACCCATGAGCCAGCAGCGTCGTCAACGTTTTAAAGGTGGCAGGAGATCGAAAGAAAAAATAAGCCAAAAATCAGTTGGTAAACAAATTCAAGAAAAGAAACATTTACCTTTCTGAGAGTATGACATGCGGGACCCATGAGGCAGCAGCATCCTCAACTATTTCAAGGCGGCAGGGGATCAAAATAAAAAAGGAAATAGCCAGAAATTAATTAGGGTCAAAAATAAATCCATCAAAGGAAACTTTTATTGTTCATAGAGGATGACATGTGGGACCGACTTGCCAGCTGCGTCGTCATCGTTTCAAAGGGGGCAGGGGATCAAAGAAAAAGACAAATAGCCAGAAATTAGGGGAAAAAATAAATCCAACAAAGAAAACTTTTATTGTTCATAGAGGATGACATGCGGGACCCATGAGCCAGCAGCTTCCTCAACGTTTCAAAGTCGGCATGAGATTGAAAGAAAAAGTCAAGTGACATAATATCGAGCCAAAAATAATCCAAGAAAAGAAACTTTATTGTACATAGAGGATGACATGCGGGTCCCATTTTGTAGCAGCGGTCTCAACGCTTCCAAGGCGGCACAGGACCGAAAGAAAAATGAAGTAGCCAGAAATCAGGGTGTGAAAAAATCCAAGAAAAGAAAGATTTTAATTGGGCTGTATCTGGACATCTGGGCCTTCGAACTATCTGCTGGGCCTTTTGACTCGTACAATTTCAGCCCACTCCAAAACAGGAAAGGTCGGATTTTTCTCAAAAAAAAAACAGGAAAGTCCTATGCTTCGCAAAAACAAAAAACAAGGAGATTCAACATATAAGTTTGTTTATGTAGATATAAAGATTTAATTTATCCGTTTGCAATAGCTCAGAGCGAAATACAACGTTTATTGTCTGCAAAATAAAATATCACATGTTTCTTGTACGGGGAGGCTGACATCGGGGACCCATGAGCCAGCAGCGGAGTCAACGTTTCAAAGGCGGCAGGGGATCGAAAATAAAAAAAGCCAAAAATCAGTTGGTAAAAAAATACAAGAAAACAAAACATTTATCGTTGAGAGGATGACATGCGGGACCCATGAGGCAGCATCCTCAACGTTTCAAAGTCGGCATGAGATCGAAAGAAAAAGGCAAGTGACATAATATCAGGAGCCAAAAATAATCCAAGAAAAGAAACTTTATTGTACATAGAGGATGACATGCGGGTCCCATTTTGTAGCAGCGGTCTCAACGTTTCCAAGGCGGCACAGGACCAAAAGAAAAATGAGGCAGCAGCATTCTCAACAATTCCAAGGCGGCGGGGATCAAAAGAAAAATAAAGGAAATAGCCAGAAATTAATTAGGGGTCAAAAATAAATCCACCAAAGGAAACTTTTATTGTTCATAGAGGATGACATGTGGGACCGACCTGCCAACAGCGTCCTCATCGTTTCCAGGGCAGGGGATCAAAAGAAAAAGGCAAATAGCCAGAAATTAGGGGTAAAAATAACTCCAAGAAAGGAAACTTTTATTGTTCGTAGAGGATGACATGCGGGACCCATGAGCCAGCAGCTTACTCAACGTTTCAAAGGCGGCATGAGATCGAAAGAAAAAGGCAAGTGACCAAATATCAGGAGCCAAAAATAATCCAAGATTTATTGTACATAGAGGATGACATGTGGGTCCCATTTTGCAGCAGCGGTCTCAATGTTTGTAATGCGGCTTGAGATCAAAAGAAAAAGAAAGTAGCTAGTAATTAGGGGGTGAAAAAAATCTAAGAAAAGAAAGTTGATGGACATAGAGGATGACATGCGGGTCCCTTGAGCCAACAGCTTACTCAACGTTTCAAAGGGGCAGGGGATCAAAAGAAAAAGGCAAGCCAAAAATCAGAGGGTGAAAAAAAATCCAACAAAGGAAACTTTTATAGCACATAGAGGATGACATGCGGGTCCCATGAGCCAGCAGGTTCCTCAACATTTCAAACGTGGCATGAGATCGAAAGAAAAAGGCAAGTGCCCAAATATGAGGAGCCAAAAATAATTCAAGAAAAGAAAGTTTTATAGTACATAGAGGATGACATGCGGGTCCCATTTAGCGGTATCAGCGTTTGAGAGGCAGCAGGGGATCGAAAGAAAAAGGCAAGTGCCCAAATATGAGGAGCCAAAAAAAATCCAAGAAAAGAAAGTTTTATAGTACATAGAGGATGACATGCGGGTCCCATTTAGCGGTATCAGCATTTGAGAGGCAGCAGGGGATCGAAAGAAAAAGTCAAGTGACGAAATATGAGGTGCCAAAAAATCCAAGAAAAGAAAGTTTTATAGTACATAGAGGATGACATGCGGGTCCCATTTAGCAGCAGCGGTATCCTTTTTGAGAGGCGGGGATCGAAAGAAAAAGGTAAGTGACCAAATATGAGGTGCCAAAATAATTCAAGAAAAGAAAGTTTTATAGTACATAGAGGATGACATGCGGGTCAGTTAGCAGCAGCGGTATCACCGTTTGAGAGGCGGGGGGATCGAAAGAAAAGGCAAGTGACCAAATTTGAGGTGCCAAAAAAAAAAAAGAAAGTTTTATAGTACATTGAGGATGACATGCGGGTCCCAGTTAGCAGCAGCGGTATCACCGTTTGAGAGGCGGCGGGGATCGAAAGAAAAAGGCAAGTGACCAAATTTGAGGTGCCAAAAATAATCCAGGAAAAGAAAGTTTTATAGTACATAGAGGATGACATGCGGGTCCGATTAGCAGCAGCGGTATCACCGTTTGAGAGGCGGCAGGGGATCGAAAGAAAAAGGCAAGTGACCAAATTTGAGGTGCCAAAAATAATCCATGAAAAGAAAGTTTTATAGTACATAGAGGATGACATGCGGGTCCCGTTAGCAGCAGCGGTATCACCGTTTGAGAGGCGGCGGGGGATCGAAAGAAAAAGGCAAGTGACCAAATTTGAGGTGCCAAAAAAACTCCAAGAAAAGAAAGTTGATTGCACATAGAGGATGACATGCGGGTCCCATTTAGCGGCAGCGGTCTCAACGTTTCCAAGGCGGCAAGGGATCAAAAGAAAAGGAAGTAGCCAGAAATCAGGGGGTCAAAAAAATCCAAGAATAGAAAGAATTTTGGTTCATAGAGGATGACATGCGGGACCCATGATCCTGCATCGTAAACGGCTCGATCGGAGAACGTTGAACGAGATGGCGCGATGTAGAAAAAACAATGCCAGAGAGGCTGCCATGGGCCCTACATCCCTCGGCGGTGCGGATTTGCGTTGACTCGGCCGCGAACCGAGATTTCGAGATGCACCACGTCCCGGGCCACACCATACGCCACGTTTTGGCCGCTTTCGTCGGGCTAGGTGGCCTCAAAAACGAGAAAAAAAAAAGTTTTGACATGCACCACGGAGGGACCAAAATCGTCGGCCATGGTACACCAGCAACCACGGCGCGACTTCAACTTCGTCGGCCATGGCAACTTTTCTTGTAGTGTCCATCCCGCGCGCCGACGTGCATCGGCGAACGGGAGAGCAGGTCTCCGGAACCGCTCGTCCTTGCGATCCTGTACGGGAGAGGGCGAATTAGGTTTTTGGGAAGCGCTCTGCGCGACTGCTCAAGCTCTTCATCACGGGTCGTCTTCCGTCCAAGTCGGGCGGTGCTGCCTACCGTCGTCTTCAACGCCGTCTACTTCGACCCGTCGTCCCCGTCGTCAACAACGTTGTCATCAACAACGTTACTGCTGCGACATCATCTGCTACACCTCCACCGCCACCTCCACCAGATCGGTACGTGCGACATATCTCGATCTGTTTAGTGATGGATGCTTTACCGTTTGTGTTGCTGCTACTCATGTTGATTAATGCATCTAGTATGTTCGAGTTTCACATGTTGGTAGTTGCTGTAATCATGTTTTATATTCTGGAATTAATCATGGAAATTGTGCCTAATTATCCAACAATCCAAAAACCTAATTGTAGGCAATTTCCTGAGTTAACTATGGCTGGTTTTGCTGATGCACTGAGGCCGGATAAGTTTACCGGTGTGCACTTTAAGAGGTGGCAGATTAAGGCCACGCTGGCTTACTCATCTGAAAGTGTTCCATGTGAGTAATGGTCTTCCTGAAGGAACTATATCTGACCAAGATCAGAACAAGTTCAAGGAAGACAATACTCTCTTCGGATGCGTTCTGAGTATTCTTGCTGATCGTCTATGTGATGTGTACATGCACATAGTAGACGGTAAAGAGCTCTGGGATGCACTGAATGCTAAATTCGGTGCAACCGATGCAGGCAGTGAACTGTACATCATGGAGAGCTTCCATGACATCGGGATGGTAAACAACCGTTCTGTAGTCGAACAAGCTCATGAGATACAGTGCATTGCGAAAGAGCTTGAACTCCTTAAGTGTGCCTTACCTGATAAGTTTGTGGCTGGATGCATTATCGCTAAGTTGCCCTCTTCATGGAGGAACTTTGCCACAACTCTCAAACACAAGAGACAGGAGATATCAGTTGAAAATCTGATAGCGTCTCTTGATGTTGAGGAGAAAGCTCGGGCTAAGGATACTCTGAGAAAGGAGAGGGTCAGTCTAGCGCCAACATGGTGCAGAAGAAACCCTACAGCAAGAACAAAGGGAACAACAAGCCCTCCTTCAATAAGCCTATGAAGACTACAACCTTCAAGAAGAAGAAGATGATAAACAAAGCAGATCTGAGCTGCTTTACCTGTGGAGAGGCTGGCCACTTTTCTAAGGACTGTCCAGAGAGGGCAGACGCAAGTAAGAAAAGGCGAAGCAAGTCAACACGGTGACCGCTAGCAATGCTGATGGGTACGGTAATCTCTTTACTGTTCTTTCGGTATTTCAATCTCCATGTTGGTGGATTGATACAGGTGCTAATGTTCATGTGTGTGCTGACATATCCATGTTCACTTCTTACCAGGTCGCCCGGGATTCTTCCGTCTTGATGGGGAATGGGTCACATGCTTCTGTTCGTGGTGTTGGCACGGTAGATCTGAAGTTCACTTCGGGGAAGATCGTGCAGCTGAGGAACGTGCAGCATGTCCCTACTATGAACAAGAATCTCGTTAGCGGCTCCCTTCTATGCAGAGATGGGTTTAAGGTTGTCTTAGAGTCGAATAAAGTAGTTGTTTCCAAGTTTGGACAATTTATTGGTAAAGGCTATGAGTGCGGAGGCTTGTTCCGCTTTTCGCTTTCTGATTTCAGTAATAAGTCTGTGAACCATATTTGTGGCAATGTTAGTGATGATACCAGTGTTTGGCATTCTCGTTTATGTCACATTAATTTTGGTTTAATGTCTCGGCTATCCAGTTTAAGTTTAATTCCGAATTTCACCATTGCCAAAGGTTCTAAGTGCCATAGTTGTGTGCAATCAAAGCAACCTCGAAAGCCTCACAAGGCGGCCGAGGAGAGAAACTTGGCACCTCTAGAACTCATACATTCTGATCTATGCGAGATGAATGGTGTGTTGACAAAAGGTGGAAAGAGATATTTCATGACATTGATTGATGATGCGACTAGATTTTGCTATGTTTATTTGTTGCGGACTAAAGATGAAGCTTTAGACTACTTTAAAATTTATAAGGCCGAAGTTGAAAATCAACTAGAGAGAAAGATCAAGCGTCTTAGGTCTGATCGTGGTGGTGAATATTTTCCTAAAATCTTTGATGAATTCTGTGAGGAACATGGTATTATTCATGAGAGGACGCCTCCCTATTCGCCCCAATCAAACGGGGTTGCCGAGAGGAAAAACCGCACGCTGACTGACTTGGTGAATTCCATGTTAGCCACTGCTGGTTTATCAAAGGCATGGTGGGGGGAGGCTTTGTTGACTACATGTCATGTCCTGAATAGAGTTCCTAACAAGAATAAAGATAAAACCCCTTACGAGGAGTGGTCTGGGAGAAAACCATCACTTTCGTATTTGCGCACATGGGGATGTTTGGCGAAAGTCAATATTCCAATTACTAAGAAGCGCAAACTCGGACCAAAGACAGTGGATTGTATCTTTCTAGGTTATGCTCCGCGGAGTGTAGGCTATAGATTTCTAGTAGTTCAATCTGAAGTACCTGATATGCATGTTGACACTATTATGGAATCTCGTGATGCAACATTCTTTGAGAATATGTTTCCTATGAAAGATATGCATAGCATTGCTAGAATTTCTACTGAGATAGTTCCTGAATCTAGTACATCTAATGAGTATTTTGAACAATCACATGAGATTGTTATTGAGAAGGATGACAATGAAGCTCCTAAACGGAGCAGAGACGAAGGATTGAAAAATCCTTTGGTGATGATTTCATTGTGTACCTTGTGGATGATACTCCCACGTCCATTGCAGAGGCATATGCATCTCCAGATGCAGATGACTGGAAAGAAGCTGTCCATAATGAGATGGACTCGATTCTTTCTAATGGAACTTGGGAGCTATCAAACGACCCCATGGATGCAAGCCTGTGGGCTGCAAATGGGTGTTCAAGAAGAAGCTAAGACCTGATGGTACCATTGAGAAGTACAAGGCGCGGCTTGTAGCGAAAGGCTACACAGAGAAGGCGAAGATTACTTCGACACCTATTCACCTGTCGCTAGACTTACCACCATTCGAGTACTACTATCCATGGCTGCCTCCTATGGTCTTATCGTTCATCAAATGGACGTAAAGACAGCTTTTCTTAATGGAGAGTTGGAAGAGGAAATCTATATGGATCAGCCTGATGGGTTTGTAGTAAAAGGTGAAGAAAGAAAGGTGTGCAAGTTGCTAAAATCTTTATATGGCCTAAAACAAGCACCTAAGCAATGGCATGAGAAGTTTGACAGAACTTTAACTTCTGTAGGCTTTGTTGTCAATGAGGCTGACAAGTGCGTTTACTATCGCCATGGTGGGGGCGAAGGTGTTATATTATGTTTGTATGTGGATGATATTCTGATCTTTGGTACAAACATGAAAGTAATACACGAGGTCAAGTCTTTCTTGTCAAAGAGCTTTGATATGAAAGATCTGGGAGAAGCTGATGTGATTCTGAACATCAAGCTGATTAAGAACGAGAGTGGGATTACTCTAACGCAATCCCATTATGTTGAGAAGATCTTAAGCCGGTTCGGCTATATTGATAGCAAGCCTTCTTCAACACCTTATGATCCCAGTGTGACATTACGCAAGAACCGGAGAATCGCCATAGATCAATTGAGATATTCTCAGATCGTTGGCTCACTCATGTACTTAGCGAGCGCGACTAGACCCGACATCTCTTTTGCTGTTAGCAAGTTGAGTAGGTTCATGTCAAACCCGGGTACTGATCATTGGCATGCACTTGATAGGGTCATGCGCTACCTATGTGGTACAATGAGTTATGGGATTCACTATTCAGGGCACCCAGCTGTGCTTGAAGGATATAGTGATTCGAATTGGATCTCAGATGTAGCTGATCTGTACGCCACAAGTGGGTATGTATTTACCTTTGGAGGTGGCGCAGTGTCATGGAGATCTTGCAAGCAAACCATATTGACGAGGTCAACTATGGAAGCAGAACTTACTGCTTTAGACACAACCACTGTTGAATCAGAATGGTTGCGTGAGCTCTTGATGGACTTGCTGTGGTTGAAAAACCTGTTCCGGCAATCCTTTTGAATTGTGACAATCAAACTGTAATTGTCAAAGTGAACAATTCTAAGGATAACGCGAAGTCATCAAGACACGTCAAGAGACGTTTGAAGTCTGTCAGGAAATTGCGAAACTCCGGAGTAATAACTGTTACATATATTCAAACAGACAAAAACCTGGCAGATCCCTTTACAAAGGGACTATCACGTAATGTGATAGAAAGTGCATCGAGGGAGATGGGTTTGAGACCCGTTGATGTTACACCATAGTGGTAACCCAACCTTTGTGATCGGAGATCCCGTGAATTAGGACCTGGGAAGAACAAACTAGTGGTTTAATTGAGGAGAGTATTATGTAACCCTCTCTATGTGAAGATGCACAACTCTCAATTGCTGTAAGGCAGGTTGGCGACAAGCCTTAATGTGTTTATGTTGGCTATTATAGCAAAGATGCTGTCCTACAGAGCATTCTTGAAATAACACACCTATATGAGTCCGATTGTTAAACGCCGCAATCTATGAGATTTGGGTGATCTCTAGTAAACTCATGAAGAGACCATGAAGTATGACGCATATGCTTCACCCGCGGGGTAGGCTACTGGCAGCCATGTACTGGTCATGACTTTGAGTGAAACCCTGTTCACGCAAAACTTGCAATTCAAGGCTTAGTCCATTGTTCAAGTGTGAATGGATGTAGCTTAAGGTTCTAGGCGGAAGTTCAACTTAACAGTCTCCGCTGAAACACTGGTATATAAACAAGCAGCGAGTATTGGTAAATCTCTAAATGGGGATTTGAGATCTGGTGGGGGATTGTTGAAATATTGGGCCCACTTTTAGTGGCCCAAATTAGATTTCAGTTTTCCCTATAAATCTCAAAGCCCACATAGTGGCAGCCTTGTGAGTTTGAGCCCAAGTTGGTGGCAGCTCACTAGTGAGTGGCAAGAGGTGGGAAGTTTAGTCCCACATGGAAAGTTGGGAGGAAGTTAGACCACCTTATAAGGTGGGTTGTTTCACCACTAGTAAGTGAGTGAGAATAGGAGTGCTACACGCGCGCTCCTCCTCCTCGCTCGTCTCGACTCGACTCGACTCGACACGACACGTCACGACGCGCTCGTGGTGAGTGGATTGAGCCTCGAGCCGAGAATTTCCTTACTTTGCAGCTCAGGAAAGCGAACGAGTTCTAGACGGACGCGTCACAGTTAGTCGGTTCGGGTCGCTCCCGGATCGTGGGCTATCTGTAACCGACTCGAAACGTTCGTGCGACGTGGGCGTGGCCCACGTTGCCTAGGGTTTCCCGAGCCTATATAATCTCTTGCCCGGCTACGCAGAAATACATAGAATACACGAGTTAGGGTTTCCACCTCTCTCTGCTTGCGCCGCCATCGTAGCCTACTCCATCCCGCGCGCCGACGTGCATCGGCGAACGGGAGAGCAGGTCTCGGAACCGCTCGTCCTTGCGATCCTGTACGGGAGAGGGCGAATTGGGTTTTGGGAGCGCTCTGCGCGGCTGCTCAAGCTCTTCATCACGGGTCGTCTTCCGTCCAAGTCGGGCGGTGCTGCCTACCGTCGTCTTCAACGCCGTCTACTTCGACCCGTCGTCCCCGTCGTCAACAACGTTGTCATCAACAACGTTACTGCTGCGACATCATCTGCTACACCTCCACCGCCACCTCCACCAGATCGGTACGTGCGACATATCTCGATCTGTTTAGTGATGGATGCTTTACCGTTTGTGTTGCTGCTACTCATGTTGATTAATGCATCTAGTATGTTCGAGTTTCACATGTTGGTAGTTGCTGTAATCATGTTTTATATTCTGGAATTAATCATGGAAATTATGCCTAATTATCCAACAGGTAGTAGCATAGGAGATGGGAGGAGAGCAGAATCAGAAGGAGGTGGCGGCGGCGGCGGTGTTCCGCCGCGGATGGGACTGCGGGAGCCAGCTGTACGACTCCGTCGAGCTCGCTTCCGTGTACCGCGTCCTCGACCGCCACCTCATGACGCCGCCGCACGCGCGGGGATCGGCGGCGGTGCCGGGCAACGGCGGGATGGAGCGCACGAACAGCAGAAGGAGGACGGCGCCGGCAAAGACCACGAAAGGGTCTCGACGGAGCAAGGGGTTAAGGAGGACGGGCACGGCGGTGCTCCGCTCCGTCTTCAGGTCCGTCATCTGCAGCAGGCCGGAGGCTGTAGATAGAGGGAATCGTAGCGATGAATCATCCAACGTGCATGCTGCAAACGCTCTCAATCTTTGATTCAGTGTGATGATCGAACGAATTGATGATATGTGATCGTCTGTTTTGGATTTGAATTCTCAGCGTGCGCTGCAGATTTCGTGTTTTTTAAAGGCTTATTGTTTGCACTGAGAGGATTAATTGATCGATCGAGATTAGTGTTTTTTACGGATGCGTCCCGTTTGTCATGAATATCTTTTTCTTCAACGCAATCTGACTAAACTGATTAGAGACGACTAACTCGAACAGTAAAGCAGGTACGCTGCTCGGAAATGGTGAATGGAACCTGGGTACGCGCGCACCCGTTTACGAAAAGTTCAAAATAATGCTATTTAAAAGTTTCAAAAAAATGTGAAGTAAAATTTTGTATGTATATACTATGTTGATACTTACTCGTGTGTGTTTTCACGGAAAAATACCATTGTATGTGACCTACACAAAAATGACAAAATGCAAATTTCTATTCATGTGAATAGTACAAATTCCTGTTCACTATTCTCATTTGGACATTTTGTCATTTTTATGCAGGCCACACACAATGGTATTTTTTCGTGAAAACTTACACGAGTAAGTATCAACATATGTACATGCAAAAATTTACTTCACATTTTTTTGAAATTTTTTAAATAACATTTTTTGAACTTTTCGTAAACGGGTGCGCGCGCACCCAGGTTCCAAACGTCCGGGTCGGTACGCTGCTCCCCAAATTCCAGATTGACAGCGCGTCCCTCCTGAAATGTTGGACATGGCATTGACCTGAAGCATCTGACCAAAGTTCCTTACATGAACCAGTCAGACTCTCATAGAAAGTTTCACTGTGCTTGTGGACTTTCATTTTCAAAATGTACGCCGCTCGCTGAGCGCTTCCCCGCCATCTTCTCGCACTGCACGCGGCTACACGCATCGGTGGCCACTGTCGTGGCCCTGGGCCTTGACCTACAGCCACGTCTCTCCTCGGCTGCAGAGGCCGAGCTCCTGCACATCCGCTGCCTCATCGACGACACTAGGTTCGGGGACGCTCCGGACACCCGCGTCATCGATTCCCCTTCTGCGCCCAGCTTCTGCTCGCGGGAGGCATACCGGATGCTCTCCCCGCCCCGCCCTAGGGATGCATCCGCCTGCATCGCCTGGGGTCTGCGTTTGCCCTCGAAGCTGAAGATCTTCATCTACCTCCTCGACATCGACCGCCTGAGCACTCGGGCCAACCTCTTCTACAAGAGTTGCGCCCCCTCCGATGTCTGTGCTGCCTGTCCGGAGATTGAGACCGGGCGACACCTGTTCTTCGACTGCCGCCTGGCCTCGGACCTTTGGGCTCAGCTGGACGTCCCAATCCCGGCTGGGCCCTTCTCCGTTTGGACCTCCGTTCCCCTCTCCCCCTCCCCGACAAGGCATGGCAGTTTGCCGCCGCGACGATCCTCTGGGCCATCTGGAAAAGTCGCAATGACCTTGTATTCAACGGGAAGTCGACCACCCCCAGCTCCGCGCTTCGGAAAGCGTGTGACGATCTTCTCCTTTGGAGGTGGAGACTACCGATTGCTGAGCGTGCGCACCTCGACCTGTTGCGCTCTTACATTCTGACCAGGGCTGTGTAGACATGTCTCCCTCCCCTCCCCCCCAACATTGTATTTCCACATATGTACTTATGGACTGGCTGCCAAGCCAGTCAGACTCTCATAGAAAGTTTCACTGTAGTTGTCGACTTTCATTTTCAAAATGTACTTGTGAGCGTTGAAAAATCACGAGGGAATAAAACAAAAGTTTACAATTAAAATTATATGCTGCTGTTATACTGTTCAAACATTCGAAGCACGAATACCCTGACCAAATTTCTGACGATTGGTTGAGAACTGGGAAGTCGATCTTCAGCAGTGGAGCCCAGCTCAGCCAACCACTGAGGCATATGCTTGCAGCGATAATACTGCACATGCTTCAGTTGAATCCCTCGTTTCTCAATGGACCACACCGGCAAGGTTCCTTTCAGAAAATCAAATGAACCAAAAGTCATAGGATTTGGGAAGTGGCTACATGGGAATGCCGAAACCCTGCCATGGCTTTCCTACTACTCGAGTCTCTCTTCTGCTCTGCAGTTCAGCTGAACCGAAGATTTGCCCTCATATACTTCTGAAGCATGAACTGCTAAATATGGAGAAAACTATAACTCATCGGTGCAATTTTCTTGCCTAAATACTCGCACAGGTATGTCTTCTCTCACTTCGGCATAAGCTGGAGGGTGAAAAAAGAAAGCTGAGCAGGAAGCAAGGAGAACAGTGGTTACTATCTGAGGAACACTTGAAATAACAGCAGTTCAGTAGAGCTATTGTTTTCAGAAACAGTATCTACATCTTATCGATTCAGCCCATGACAGATGTGTTGGATTGACTTTGATTTTTTGTTTTAGATGTTGAAGTGCACAGTATTGGCAAATATCAAAGTAAACAAAGGAAGACCCCGAACGCACAATATTGCTAAAATATCAATAACAAGCGAAAAGCTATTTTCCCAAGTACAGAGCATGTTGGCGACATGTTATTTTAATACCGAGTTAAAAGTATGTACTCCCCTTTTGTCAAAATGTAGTACGTCTTAGTTTTAAAACTTCGTGAAATTTAATGAAGTATGATATTTTCATACTTATATATATTTTACATCGTAGATGTCGGTGAATCTTTCTATGCCATTTGGTCAAACCGTGCGAAGTTTGATTTGACTAAAACTAAGATGCCCTGCATTTTGGCAAAGTGAGTGTTCCAAAAAAAAAACTACCATACCTAGAAACATGAAAAATATATTTGTGCACAAAAACCGAATAAAGAACAAATGGAAATAAACCAAATACAAACAATTTCTACATACCATTTATATTCTAGAATTTTCTGCTTTTGTATGTTTTAGATACATAATAGTCATACATTATGAAAAATATTAACAATATATTTTCAACCATTCATTGAAGAGCGCTCCGTCAAGATATAAAAACTCTGTAACATAGATGATGTTGTACATGTACCCACAGTTTATCGAAGTGGTCAAATTAGTCTAAGAACACACGATATTTTGATTGTTTGTCTCCCATCGAGAAGAATTCAACAAACCAAAAGATTTTTTATGGACAAAGTACTCAAAAGGAAAATAAATAACGTCAAAAATATACAGAAAAATCTGAATTAACTTTATTCGAAGTATAATGGTGATCATAAAAATGTATACTAAAAATATTGTGCCTTCATATTTTAAAAAATTGTTCTATGATTACATTCGGTATGTGTAAGAAAAGATATATTATCTAAGTTCGGTAATAGTAAAACAAAATATTTTTTATTAGAAAATAAGATATATTACAAACATATCCTGAGACAATTGATAATAAACAATTATAAAAGTTTATTATAAATGACTCTAATTTTAAATTGCGCCACTTGTATTGGAAGCCAAAATACACTCAACTATCATAGCACCATGTTGTTTTCTATATGTAGCAGAATGAAAACCAATAGCACTCATTCTTAAGAAAGATCCTAATTTTTCATAGTTTTCTTCCTTAGTGTTGACATGTTCTTATTTAGCGAACTGGTTAGGCCACATTCTTTGTTTTGAGAATGACGCACTCCGCAATTCACCTGATGCTTGCGGTTTCATCTGGACATCACATCTCTGCAGGGATTAGTTGTGCATGTATCTAATTGTTCTTTCACCACTTCGGTACCATTATCTAGTGCAATCTCGACTAAATACAACTTTCTTTGGAGTTGTTTGCTAGAGTGGACAATGTGTAAAACATGTGGGAAAAATATTTTTATTGTATGATGACAACAAATATTCATTAAATTAAGAAATTTTAGAGAATGGCCACTTCCTATTTTCTAGAACTAGCAAGGTGGCCCTCGCAAATGCGAGGGCATCGTCTTTAACATGTTACATCTCTTGATGATATAAATGTATGGTGTCATAGATAACAGAAATTTGAAATTCTCCCAGAGGACTATATGAGGTAAAACATCACATTTGTTATATATATTTGAATCATTTTGATTTGTGAAGAATAATTACTATGACATTATCACTAATACCGTGTCACGTATTCTATAATTTAGATTTATATTTTTGGTAACTAAAAGCTCACTGATTTGTTGACTCGATATTGAAGGTGTAACCTTGCATTAGTGGAATTTTATCATGAAAATCCAATATATTGTTATTGCTACTCTTACACTTACATCATTGTTCTAGACCGGCGAACCACCTCCATGTATATATTGTTCTTACCCTCTTTTCTATTTAATCCAACTATGCTAGCAGATATACTTACGTGTCACTGAGTTTGATTCCAAATAAGAACTTCAATGTTGATCTTTCTAAAACTAACTCATAATGTACAATGGAGCAATCTTGTCCTGATTCTATATCCCTACGCCAATGTGAAAATTTGATAGAACTACTGAAATCCGCGCAAAAAAGTATTAAAATTAGAATAAATGGGAAATATGAATATAAGTGTTGTTTATTCAACCGTGTCATACCATCTCACCCGGAGTCGGAATTAGAATAACCATAAACTTTTTTGAGCCAGCTTAGAAGTGGGACATGTCTATCTGAAAATTACTATTTGACAATTTTCCTAAATAAACGTAGCCAAACATAGTGGTCAGTTTTAAATCCAAAAAATATAATAATGTATTTCTAATCATCTATAGAGCTTTTTCTAACACGTTTCTACGAACCATAGCACTCTATCGAATATAATTTATCTACCATGGAGCTTATTCACCCTTCGAAACCAGTTACACCCTTTTCTCATAATAATGGATAAAGATTGAGTTGGGATAGACCCGATGGCATGTATATATATGTGACAAACACACCTTAGCATGTGATCACCATGAGTGTGTATGATATGGGTGATGTCCGACCGTATTACCTGCAACTAAAGTTGTGGAGAAAGACATGGTATGTGGTTCGTTCGAGCAAAATAGTTGTGGAGCAAGATGCGCGACCAATATTTTCGGATAATCTTTTTTGTATATCATACATATATGCCCGCTACTTTGTACTACATTCATCCTAAAAAGGATGTCGCAAATCTTTATAAAATTTAGATGTATTTATACCCTATTTAGTGTAAGTATAAAGAGACATCCGAATTTAGAAAAATCTACTACATCCTTCTCGAGAGGGACGGGTAATATATTTTCTTCCGATTATTTAGATATAATCAATTCACGTATAATATAAATCACTTCACACTATTTAGCTTAATGCCCACCGTCATTTTCTGGGCTACCCGCTTAATGTCCATCGTCGTTTTCTGGGCTACCCGGCTCGAAGGCAACAACTCGACGCACAACACATCCTCCTCGCCGGCACTCTCGCTGCATGGCCTATGGCGCATGTGGTTACTAAAAAACTGAATTCTGATTTTAATATATTTCACGGCCTAGTCTAGAGACATTGCCATGGTTTAAAAAATTGTGCGCACCCAACACAATCCGGCGCTAGCATAGTACACAGATATAACTAAGTTAAACTTTTTAAAACCTGGTCTAGGCAACATGCACGTACATGTATGGCTCAATCTAGACCTCAGACGTGATCAGATAGGAGTTTTGCGGTCAAGGGGAAAAAAAAAAACATGGTACTCGTAAGGTAAAGAGACTCTGGTTTCCATGTATGTTTTTCTTTTTCTAAACTACACTTTACGATCGTGTCAAGTTTACGTCTGTGTCACATGTGTACACGTTTACGTAAATATTCATCTCTTATTAAATCCTAGACACAAATTACAGATCCAATGATTAAAAATAATTTAGATGATGTGGATTAACCTCGTGTCTCTATTTAAAACCCCCTATTTTGCTTTTAGTATACAATAGAATAGATTGGTCACTGTTGGTTCTGGTCAATATCTTTGTGTTCTTCATCAAAAAAATGAGAATTTTCCATCAGTAGACCTTCCAGATTTAACCATGCCTTCATCATGTCTAGGTAGTATATCTGCAAAGTATGTCATTGATCTCCCATATTTACTTGAAAGAGATTTCAAATTTAGTAGGAGTATAAATCTTACTAACTTGATGCATCATGGGTACGAAAAATAAAATTTAAGGTAAAATCTTTGTGGAATCATACCCTGAAAACTCTTTTCACTTCCATAGATCTTTCAAAATGATAAAAAAAAAGTGGCTGGTATCTGAATCTGACTTAAGGTTCTTTAGGTCATTGTTCAGACATTCACTTAGTTGTGTGCTTCCCATTCTTAAAGTGAAAGCTTCTCTCACAAAACATTGTGCAAACTTTTCTTTTACCTTATAAATAATATACATCTATATTTTCCTAGTGGAGCCTCGGCCCAGCTGCCATCGCACAGATACATCTTCAGTCGTCCTCGACGCCTCGATTCAAACGCAAGCCCTTTAATGGCGCTTTCCTCCGTGCATGCGAGCCGTCACGTCCCATTGGTGGATGCGTCGCCGTAATTGCGCGGCACATGCACGCCTTCCTGGAGTTTCCCTCCATTTCTCTCGCCTATATCTAGCCATCCCGCCGGTTCCGCGCCGCATCACTGCCGAAACCCTAAACCACCGACACCCACTACGTCATAGAAACCCTAGACCACCGACACTCACTGCGCCGCAGAAACCCTAGGCTCCGCCGCAATCTCGTCCACCATAATACCGCGTCGGATCCCCACTGCCTACTCCATGCTAGGATAGAATGGACACACGTGCAGAGGGGCGGTGCCGCAGCCACCACCACAGCCAGGTAGCCCGATAACGAGCTGCCGGACTTCTACTATGATAGATCCTCCGATGAATCTAAGTTTGACGAGTGGAACCAGGCGTTCATAGAAGACGTGGACGCCGAGGCGGCGGATGAGGCGGCTATGCGGATATGCGAGGGCGGATGCATGCGGCAATGGGTTACTTCTAGTTTTACTATAGTTTCGTTCAAATTTGGCCTATGTATGAAAGACTTTCATCAAATTTTGTTTGAAATCGCGTAAATTCGTCTACTTATTCTTATTTCATCGAATTTACTTTGGGGTGCTGAAAATCATAGCCCCCGATATAAATCGGACCGTTGGCGTCGTTCATACGGCCAGCTAAACGGCTTTGCCGTAGATCGTATGGAGCCGCCGAGTGGAGATGCTCTCACGAAAAAAGAATGTGGAAGAATGTGAGGGAAATCTTGTTGATGAATCGATGCTGCTCTTGCTTTCATTGTGTGTCATTTGGTATCATTGATCCAGTGTGATTGTCGAGCTAGTAAATGATATGGGATAAAAGATGAGCCTAACTTATGTGATAAGGAAAGTAGATGTACAATTCAGCCACCCAGTTCAAATCCCCGGCAACTCAAATTTAGATTCTTATTATCTCACCAAAAAAATCACCCTAGGAGCTTTCTCGACTGTATCCTTTATAAAAAATGATATGGGATCTTCGATTTGGACAGGAATTATCAATTTACGATGCATATTTCGTGATTTCTTCTGTTTGATTTCTTGTGCGGAGCTAATTGATTGATCGAGATTACCTTTTCTTTTTCCTCCCGGACGCTTGTCTGTTGTCAGGGCTCGGGAATCTTCTTCAAGGCAATCTATCCTCGAAATAGGCTTGCGTCTTGCTATATTAATATAGTAACCATGTCACACGGTACAACTGATGGGGCATCAGCACAAACACGCCCAAAAAAAACACAAAAGAAAAAAAAAAGACAGAAGATCGACAAGGCTGGATCGACGAAAACAAAGACGCCCAGTAGCTGCCGCGCCCTCTGGAGAATTCCCACCGCGCTCCTAGCACTCTAAAGCCCCGCGTACCAAGCAGCGCCTCCAAGAAGGGATGAGACGACGACGACGCTGCTGCCCGGACTAATCTTGGGGTTTCTCTCGGTACGCGCAGGGACAAGGGAGGAAGGCTTCACCCAACGCCCTTCAAGAAGGGAAGATGGCGCCCGCAGGCGTCATCGCGTCGGTGTCGGCCAGACCGACAGAGATTTCTCCCGACCCTCGCAACCCTGCCTCGGACGCTCCATCGTGCTCCACCAAACGCACCACCCACCAACTTGTGCCACCACCGCCATAGGGACACCACCGCCGTCTTACCGCGACCAACGAACCGAGGCCAGCAGGACCAAGGAGGATCCCGAAACCAAGGAACGGCGAGGTATTGGAAACGCATGAGGGAACCACCTCCACCACCAATGGCGGTACCAGTCCGGACATGCCGACAAGGGGCACACCATGCCCACCTGGCCGGGCCGAGCACAGACCCACCTAGCCCGTGCTCGTGAAGCCTCCGTCGGGATGTTGCAGGATACACGCCGCCACCCCAACCATGCTCCGCTCCGGCCACCTCCCCTGCCCACCGGAAGCAGCAGCTCCATCCGGAACCGGCCCACCGGGACCCAGATGGGCATCACCAGGCGCCGCCCCGCCGCCAACCAGCGACGCCAACACCAGCTCTCCGCTCGGCGCTGCGCTCCCAAGGAGCTTCGCCGCCGCCGGAACCACCGTCGAACCAGGGAGCACCGCCGCTGGCCGAGGGAACCCCGCGTTTCCCCTCCAGACATGCGGGTAGGAGCATCACCGCCGCCGTCGGTGGCGGCAGGGGAGACCGAAGGAGGGGGGTCGGGGCCGAGCTAGGGCGTGGCCGCCCTCCTGTCACCCGCGGGGAGCGACAGGGAGGGCTGGAACGACCGGGGGGGGGGGGGAGAGGAGGAGGGAGGGGCTTGGCGGTGGCGGCGGGAGGAGGGAGGGGGGCGGAACCCTATGGAGGAGGAGAGGAGCGGGGCGGGGCGTTCTCCTCCTTCACCTTCAACGCAATCTCACTCAACTGATACGAGACAAGTATAACTAGAGCCGTACTGCAGGTACACTGCTGCCCCCAAAGTCCAAATTGACTGCACGTCCTCCAGAATTGTTGGATAGGGCACTGACCTGAAACATTTGAGCATTTTTTCTGCATGTGCTTGTCAGACTAAATACTTTCACTGTACTTGAGAATATTGAAAAATCTCGAGGGAGTCAACAAATCTTTTTGAATTGGGATTATGGACTTAAGGTGCTGCTGTTAGCCTCCAAACATTCCAATCATATATGCCCTGGCCAGAGCTATGGGGATTGGCTCAGAACTGAGAGATCGATCTCCAGCGGTGGAGCCCAGCTCAACCAACCACTGTTTGTACCACATGCTTGCAGCGAAAAATGCACATGGTTGAATTCAATCTCTGGACCACAACTGCAATGTTCCTTTCAGAAAATCAAATGAACCACGAGACCTAAAAGATTTGTGAAGTGGCTACATGGGAATGCTGAAGCCCGGTCATTTGCACTCATGTTTCAGAACCATAAACTGCTAAACATGGAGAAAAATGCCACTGATCAGTGTATCTATCTTGTCTTTAATTGTCGCACAAATATTTCATCTCTTACTGAGTTACTGTATCGTAAGGCTGTGAGTTTATTAAAAAACAGAGCAAGAAACAGACGAGAGCAGAACAGGTGGTGCTATGTGAAGAACACTGCAATTAACACTTAAGGAAATGAGCTATATAATTCAGGGAACAGTTTTTACATCTGGTCGGTGCAACCCAGAGACAGATGCAGTTACTAATTAGCAGTCGCTTGGGCGCCCAATTTTTCTGGGCGTTTTTATTGCTCATACTATATGCTTGTAGTAATATGTTAACTGTATCCTCACAGATGAAAAATCGAGCACTTGCTACCTGCAAATCCTACGAGCTCGGACACCCCCAACCATGGTTGGATTCGTGTCTAGTCCTAATTGCCAGCTAGAAGTTGAGCATCTCCCAGATCAGCTCCGGGTCGAAAGACGGCATCTTCTCCAGCGAGCAGCCGGCGTCGGCCACGGAGAACGCCCCCTCCGGCGACCCGTACGACGACGTCGTTGTTGTGGTCGTCGTCGTCTCGGACGTCGCGGCGCTCTCCGAGAGGACGGGGCGGGCGGCCGTCGGAGGCAGCTGGGCGGAGTGGTCGGCGGCACTCGCCGAGAGAACCGGGCGCGCTGATGTCGGCGTCCGCTGGGCAGACTCGGCGTCTGCACGCTGGCTGCTCTGCTTGCTCTCCTCGCGCAAGCGCCTGGCACGCGCGCGCTTGCGGGCCATTTTGACGCGGATGTTAGAATTAACCTTGACATGTGATGTGTGTACGTGCATGTGTGCACATTGTGTATCTGTTAGTTTGGTTTCTAGAGACATTCCAGGAAGAAGAGGTCGTAGGTTAGCCGGTCAAATCTGCATGTCCAGATCGGTGAGTCCTAGAGTGATTTCAGGAGTGAGAAGTAGTCACGTCTAGTTAGCGCATTAGTGGAGTTAGTGGTTAGTGGAGAAGTGGCATGAGTGTCTGCCTCGTGTATATATAGTATGCATTCAGTAATGGAAATGTAGAGCCTGCGGGCAGACTGAAACAATGTAGTCCATGTGGTACACCAGGGAGAGAATGCCTCGTTGCAAAGCTAGCTGGATTCCTCCTTGGTGCATGCGTGTGGAGTTTCCCACCGTGAGTGTTCTTGAGAGAGACAAGAGAGATTGTGAGTGTTGAGATGAAGATGGGGCTGCGAGATGCAGCCCCCAACATTTGGTATCAGAGCCTCAAGGTCCGAGGCGATGGCGGCAAGGTCGGCGCGATGGCGTGCACGGCGGCGTACATCGGGGCGGAGCTACATGGGGCACCGGCGGGAGGCCGGGTGCAGAACCATGCGCCCAGAACCACGTCGACAGATGGCAATGCGCTGCATGACGGCGGGTGTGCTGAGCACCGGAGGCAAGGCATGGCGACCCAGAGACACAGAGAGCAGCGACGGCGCAACAACGGCAGGCTCCATGAGATGTGGAGGTCGCAGTGGCGGTAGACTCCATGAGATGTGGAGGCCGCAGGTGGCGGCATACTCCGTGAGATGCGGAGGCCGGTGTGGGTGTCGAAGTCTAGTGTCGAAGTGAAGGTACGCGTGAAGCTGATGGTGATCGAAGAGGAGGAGTCCGCTGCCTGTGGTAAGATGGCAGTTCGTTTGGCCTTGTGAAAGCGTCATCCATGGAAGGAGATGTTGCTGCATGCGTCAATGATGTTGCATGTGATCTGCAGAGAAGGTTTGATGAGTAATCATGTCAAGATTAGGTGGAGAATGTTAGAATTAACCTTGACATGTGATGTGTGTACGTGCATGTGTGCACATTGTGTATCTGTTAGTTTGGTTTCTAGAGACATTCCAGGAAGAAGAGGTCGTAGGTTAGCCGGTCAAATCTGCATGTCCAGATCGGTGAGTCCTAGAGTGATTTCAGGAGTGAGAAGTAGTCACGTCTAGTTAGCGCATTAGTGGAGTTAGTGGTTAGTGGAGAAGTGGCATGAGTGTCTGCCTCGTGTATATATAGTATGCATTCAGTAATGGAAATGTAGAGCCTGCGGGCAGACTGAAACAATGTAGTCCATGTGGTACACCAGGGAGAGAATGCCTCGTTGCAAAGCTAGCTGGATTCCTCCTTGGTGCATGCGTGTGGAGTTTCCCACCGTGAGTGTTCTTGAGAGAGACAAGAGAGATTGTGAGTGTTGAGATGAAGATGGGGCTGCGAGATGCAGCCCCCAACAGCGGATGGCCTGGATCTTTGCGTCGACGGCGTCGCGGAGCTCCCGGAGGCCGGTGGGGCAGGCGTCGTCGCCGGGGCAGTCCATGACGCCGGGGAAGTTGAGGCGCGCGTACTCGCCACGGAGCTTGTAGGCGGCGCGGTCGTAGGCGTGCGCGGCGGTCTCGGGCGAGTCGTAGGTGCCGAGCCAGACGCGCACCCGGTTCTGCGGCAGCCGGATCTCCGCCACCCACTTGCCCCACTGCCGCTGCCGCACGCCGCGGTACGTCTTGGTCGTGCGCAGCGCCTCTCCGTCGTGCCTCGCGCTGAGAAAGGGAAGACTCGACGAAGAGCTGGCGGCGGCGGCATGGTGGTGGTGGTGCGGCTGCGTGGCGGCGAAGGAGCGGAGGAGCTCGCACTGGCGGTAGTAGACGCTGGAGCCGAGGGGCGGGATGGTGACCGGGGGCGGGAGGTGGGAGTAGACGGTGTCGAACGCGCTGTCGCCTCCCGGGGAGAGGAGGAGCGACGACATCGCCGAGCGCACCTCGCCGGTGAAGCTCGCCGGAGACAGAGTGCGGAGGCTGCCGTCCATTGTGCTGCCGGAGCAGGAGTGTGGTGTGTTGGTCTGCTAATCGCGAGAAGATTTTTCACGGGCGAGGCGGGAAGCGCATCCTCAGCTCGGGTAAGAGTGTGAGATTAGCGTGTGAGAATCCGTTGATAGTCAGGTGGATGTCGTGTGGCTTTATATAAGCCAGCACCGCCAACGCGTGTTTTTTACACTTGTACTGCCCTCTAGTCCGTCTAGGGATGGCACCCGCAGGGTATGGGTGCGGGTGGAGCCACCCCATACCCGTACCCATCTCCTTCAATCTCACCCGTCATCCGTACCCATACCCGTTGATGGGTACAAAATTTTCCCGTACCCGTCACCCGACAGGGTAAATGGGTACCCGTGGGTAAAATATACCCGGGTTTAAAACACATCAAATTGTTGATAATATACTTGTCGACAACAATATATGACCATAATTTATAAACAATGGCACAATAATAACTTGAAGTTCATAAACTCACAAAATATAGAGGTAATTTGACCGTACGTAAGGCCATAAATAAGTATTACAATAAAGTGTGAACAATATAAAAGTTCAACCGAAATAAACTTGAACAATTCAATATCAGCAAAACAAAGACCATGACCCTGGGCTAGATACGTAGCCTTAGAGCCTACCATAACTCTATGCGGTAATCATGGGATACTATGTCAAACAATAATTTCGTGAGATCATGGAGGATTTATTACTGTGATTATATTTTGGACTTTTTTGGTACATTAGGATATTATTACGATATTATATAAAACCCCACATGTTAGCATATTGAGCGGGTACGAGGGTACAAGGGTATGGGTTCTACCATCCCATACCCATCCCCACTCTACCCAATGGGTACAATATTTTTCCATTTGTTTACCTATGGGTATTTTTTTATCCCATACCCGTATTTCTATTGGGTTTTTACCTGCAGGGTACACGGGTGATGGGTACCCATTGCCATGCCTAAGTCCGTCTGCTATTGAAAGTGCATGGAGCACCCATGTGTGGTTTTGGTAATTAATGACAATCCCTATGGACTAATGTTTGCATTGAGTTATATTTGTGGTGTGGTCCATAGGCAATGCTTGAACCATATGTTGGCTTCAAGGTTGCAATAAGAAGAAATTGATGAAGAATTTGAAGTGTCAAGTATGTCTTGAAGATGAAGATGAAGTGAGCCCTCAAAGTTAACTTCAAGACATCAACATGATGAAGAATGAAGAAATGAAGTGCAAGTTCAAGATGAGCCATCTCAAAGAGATCATTTGCTTGAAGCTTGCCATCCATATGGTGATCATGGATATGTGAAGATGTGCGAAGAAGAAGCTCTCCCATGGTGGATTATGGGGGAGCAATCCACAAGACTTCGTCAAGCAAGCACAATCAAGAAAGGCGTTCCATCTTGTTGTGATCAAGATCGTCATCATCGAGCTCAAGAGGAACGCGCAAGGATAAGGTTTGCTCTTGGTAGGGTTTCTTTCTCACCGGTCTCATGGTGTAGTTGGAGACCGCTTTATAGTTTAGTTGCCGTACTATCAAGAGGGCTCTCGAGTGAGTAACTCGATCGTATCCTTCGGAGAGCTCAAACCCTTTCATCCTTGCATCATCTTTCTTGGTTGTTATTTGGATCTTATCCATATGGTGTTTTAGAGCTTGTGCTTATTCTCGTGACAAGCTCTAGTTCATCGGATTCCGCATGAATCACTTGTTGCGTTTTCGATATTGGAGTTTTCTCGGTTTCTCGTATTGAGAGGTTTCACTCTAAAATACATAGAAAAACCTACCCCACTTGTTCTTAAGCTTTTCAATCTTTGTGGGGTAGCTATTGTCATCTTCTTTACAACAAAATTGGTTTCACCTAAATGCGAGTTTCCTAACTCAAGTTATTGCATTTTCCATATTGGAGGTTTTACCGGTTTGCTGTTTATAGATAGGTAAAACCTTTATCCATTTGTTTCTATCCTACTTTGCTGGACTATGATGTTTCTATGCATATTGTTGTAGAGCTCGTTGTTGTGATTTCAACGAGCCCAAGATCATCGAAATCGGAGCCCGGATGCAAAAGTTATCAAGGTTTTCGTATCGGGTGTTTGGGCAAAAACGGGGGGGGGCGGAACTGCCGCCGGGAACACCCCGGCACTGCCGCCGGGCCAGCACTGCCGGTGGAAAAAGGCCAGCACTGCCGGCCACCCCGGCACTGCCGGTGGAACAAGGCCGGCACTGCCGGCTGTCGCGATTTTGGCCCCAACGGGCAGAAATGAGACCCCTATTTAAGGCCTTCTTCCTCCTCTTTCTCCCCACTTCTTCTTCCTCCTTTTGCTCTCCACCATTGTTGACCTTGAGAGCTTGCCCAATCCCTCTACTCCTCCAATGATTCTTGAATCCATTTGAGGGAAAAGGAAGAGGAGATCTAGATCTATATTTCTACCAATCAAATCCATCTCTTTGTGAGTGGAACTCTCTAGATCTTGATCTTGGTGTTCTTTGTGAATTCCTTTGTTCTTCCTCTCTTATTCCCCCAATAGCTTTTGTAGCTTTGTTGGAATTTGAGAGAGAAGGACTTGAGCATCTTTGTGGTGTTCTTGCCATTGCATTTGGTGCATCGGTTTGAGTTCTCCACGGTGATTCGTGGAGGTGAAAGCAAGAAAGTTGTTACTCTTGGGTTCTTGGAACCCTAGACGGATTCTACACCTTTGTGGTGATTTGTTGGGAGCCTCCGATTAAGTTGTGGATGTGTGCCCCAACCTTTGTGTAAGGCCCGGTTTCCGCCTCGAAGGAAATCCCTTAGTGGAACCGTGACCTAGGCCTTTGTGGCGAGGGTCACCGGAGATTTAGGTGAGGCGCCTTCGTGGCGTTCGGTTTGTGGTGTGAGTACCGCATCTTGGGGTGAGGCCTTTGTGGCGTTGGTGTGCATCGAGCAACCACACCTCAAGGTGAGCCTCTTGTGGCGTTCGGGAGCACTAAGCAACCGCACCTCTCCACCGGAGATTAGCACTCGCAAGAGTGTGAACTCCGGGATAAATCATCGTCTCCCGCGTGCCTCGGTTATCTCTATACCCGAGCTCTTTACTTATGCACTTTACCTTGTGATAGCCATCATGCTTGAAGTTATATATCTTGCTATCACATAGTTGCTTGTATTGCTTAGCATAAGTTTATATATCTTGCTATCACATAGTTGCTTGTATTGCTTAGAATAAGTTGTTGGTGCACATAGGTGAACAATAGTATATAGGCTTTGGGCTTGACAAAGTAAACGCTAGTTTTATTCCGCATTTGTTAAGCCCATCTCGTAAAAGTTTTAAATCGCCTATTCACCCCCCTCTAGGCGACATCGTGTCCTTTCAATTGGTATCAGAGCAAGGTCTCTCATTCTTAGGCTTCACCGCCTTGAGAGTAAAGATGTCGGCTAGGGGATTAGCGCACAATAACTTGTTTATATTTGATGGCACAAATTATGATCTATGGAAAATTTATGTGCTTAATATTTTGCGGCGTATGTCCCCGGACATGGAGCGATTTCTTGACATGGGTTTTTCTTCTCCTAAGGATCCTCAAAATTTATCTCTTGAGGAGGAGAAAAACTCTTGTCTCGATGCTCTTGCTTCTCATGTGTTTTCCATTGTTGTGAGCAATGTAGTTACTTCTTCAATCATGCCTTTTGGGAGCGCTCATGAATTATGGACAAAGCTTCAAGATAAATATGATGTGTCCAAGATTATTGAGGATGATTGTATTGCTTCCACTTCCGGCCGTGATGAGTTCTCATCTTCATCCACTTCACCAAAGTGTGGTAAGACACAAGGTAATGATATGGTGAGTGGTGATGAAAATTGCAATGTTGATATTGAGCTTACTATTGATGATTCGTCATCTCTATCTCATTGCAATGCTTCATCTTCGGACTTAAACACATCTAGCACTAGAAATGATTTACATGCTTGTGTTGATAGTCCTTGCATATCATGTGTAAGTTGTTTGAATAAATATAATAATGATATGCTTGCATTGTCTTGTGGCCATGATAAAAATGCTTCTATTTCCTCTAGTTGTTGTGTGTCTAACAATGTAGAGGAAACCAAAGATTCTATTGGTCAAGACAAGATCTTGAAAGGGGCCTCAAGTAACTCATCCTCTTTATCTCACGGTCCTCATATATGCCTTATGGCCAAGGGTTCCACGGTACCTCCTACCATGGAACCCAATATGTCTCGTGGTGATAAGGATGAGGATGAATATGAAGAAGAGGATTGGGTTGTCTCTCTACGCGATAAGGGTAAGAGCGTATTCAAGGTTATTTGCAAAGATAAAATTGCTAGCACTCACTTCTTTGAAATCTTGACTACCGCTATTGAGAGCCAAAAACTTATTTGGATGCATGAGAACACCATTGATAAAAAGGGTGCTCTTGAACGAGAGTATGCCGATGATGTAGCATCATTAAAAAATGAACTTGAAGAAGAACAAACCATCAAGGAAGCTCTTGAGGAGACCTTTGCTCTAGAATTGTCTAGAGAAAAGGAAAACCATGATAGAGCTCTTGAGATGGCAAATGAACTAAAGCTAAAAAATGATAAGCTTGTGTTTGTTAATGCTAAACTCCTTGAGGATTTTGAGCAACTCAAAAAGGGCTCAAGGGTCATTGAGAGTGCGCTCGCCAAACTCACCGAGTCGCATGAGCAACTTAAAGCTTCTTATCTAAAAAAGCATGCCAACTTGCCTTCTCCTATTGCTATTGATAATGATGCTTGTGCTACTAACTCTACTTCTTGTGAAGCATCTACCTTGAAGGAGAATGTTGAGCTAAGGGCTCAACTTGTTTTGCTAACTTGCAATTATGGGAAATTGGAAGAAAATCATGGAAAGCTTTCTCGCTCCCATGAGGACCTTCTAGCCTCTCATGATAGGCTAAAGTTAGCTCATGAGGCTATCATATCTAAGGCAACACCTTGTGAGCCTCATGTGGATACTAGCACTACTACTCAAAATGCTATATTGCCATGTGCTAGTCCTAGTAATTCATCCACTCATAATATTGCTAAATCTTGTGATGAATTATCTTCCTTGCCTTGTTGCTCTAACAATGAAGATTCTACTTCCTCTAGTGCTTGTGTTGTTACTAACCATGTAGAGGAAATCAAAGAGCTCAAGGCCCAAGTCACTTCTTTGAAGAATGACTTGGTAAAGGGTCATGAAGGGAAATGCAAACTCGACACGATGTTGAGTATGCAACAATCCCCCAATGACAAGAGTGGACTTGGATTCAAGTCCAACAACAAGAACAAGTCCATCAACAACAACAAGAAGAAGGGCCAAGTACAAGTCAAAGACCCGGCCAAGATAGTTTGCTTCAAGTGCAATATTGAAGGGCACCATGTTAGATCTTGCCCTTTGAAGAAGAAGCAAAAAGGGAAGCGGCCTCAAGCTCAAACTCATATTCAACCTCAAGTTGAAGAAATACCACTTCCCAAGAAGAAACAAGCCAATGCTCTCATTGTGGAGAAACCTAGTGAGAAGAAGGAGAAGAAAAGAACTTGCTACATATGCCGTGAGAAGGGCCACATCTCCACCTTGTGCACTATTGGTACCTCATCCAACTATACCACCATTGATGATGTTTATTCTCTTCGTAAGGATGAGGGTGGCAATGTGTTTGCCAAATATGTTGGTGCTCAAAGTGGTGTCAAGAAAAGAACCATTTGGGTTGCCAAGCCTATTGTGACTAACCTCTTAGGACCCAACTTAGTTGGGGACCAACAATCCAAAATTTGATCAATAGGTGCTTGTTGGAGGGCATTGGAGACTTGGCTACATCATGAAGAATTAAGGGATATTCATCATTTATATTATCTCAAGCCAAGTCTTTTGGTTATCTTACTTCTATCATATACCCAATGTTCCTCCTTGCGGTAACATGTTCTCAACTCACTTATATTGAAAGTTACTCGCCCCTTTGCATGTGTTAGTTTTGTTCCTAGCATGTGTTTGTATATGTTGTGCTTCCTACTTGCTTTTCTTGAGAAATCAAGTCTATGTATGTTGGGTTGCACACCGTGTACTTGTGTTTATGTTGGAGCCTCTTTGCATCTTGTTGTATCTTATATGGCTCTTATGAGAGATTAATGGACTATCCCGTTTTGGGGGAGTGATATTCCTTTGGTAATTTCATGATCCTAACAATGTGTGTACATGAGGAATATCACTTAGAATTGATATTGCAAGATTATCTAGTCTCTATGTGGTATGTCATCGTCATGAGAAATTCAAATTCCAATGTCCATTAATATCTCTAGTTGGATCTTATTTGCCTCTTGTGAAAATATATTATTTATCACATTATGGGGGAGTAATAAGCTTTGTGCATATTACAAGCCTAGGAAATGTGAACATTTGAGGTTGTGTCACATGGAATTGATATTGTAAATTATCTCTCATATGTGACATGTTTTCTCAAACAAGTTCCAATTTGCTTAAATGGCTTCATTGCTAATATCTTTGTGGATCTTATTTGTGAAAGTTCTTCTTGGCATGGTTTTCCACAACGTGTCCCTCAATACATTTTTGGAAAACCATGTGCTTCAAGTCATACTATTAATTGCTTTGCATGTTGGTATGAATACTATTAATTGCTTTGCATGTTGGTATGAATACTATTAATTGCTTTGCATGTTGGTATGAATACTATTAATTGCCTTGCATGTTGGTATGACTAAATGAAGCTATCAAGAAACTATCTTTGCATGATGGTTAACTCTTATCTTTTACCATATGCTTTGTTCGTTGTAAATATGATCTTATGTATACTTACAAACTACCACCGGGAAATATTTCCTAATACCTCTTGTGCTAGGACAATTGGTAATCAATTATGAGGTAGATATTTATTGATCATATCTACATTGGCTCTTGTATTTATATTGCCTTATTTATTGCCATGAATTTGTTGTGCTTTGACTCCCATGTGTCTTCCTTGCATCTTATGGATCTAAGTTGTTTATTCAAACTTTCTTACCATTGTTAGAAGATATAGGTAGCGTGATGATCCTAGTTTTGTGCATTTTGTATTCATATAAAAAATCCTTGATAATGCACCAAACTTGGGGGAGCTCTTCTATATTATTATAATGCTTAACATCTCTTGATATTTATCAAAAATTTGGTTTTGGGAGACATAAAATTTTCTTTTTGGTACTTTGTGCCATCATAAAAAGTTTCGAGGGTTTGGTTTATTTGTTGGAACCTTGCTCTCTTGGGAGTTGGTTATCTCATTCATTTGTGTTTAGGTTTAATTATCTTCTTATAATGAGATAAGTCTTTGGGGTCCATCTTGTGTTGATTTGATTCTTTGATATAATTTGGACAACCATTGTCTCTTGATTTATTTGGTGTTTTGTCCAAATTGTATCTTCCTTTGGTTCTTGAAAGTATTGTGCATGCATATTTAATATATGTATATCTTATGGCATGTGTTACTTTCTTTAATCCAATATATAGGGTAAACTCCATCAAATCCTAATTTGGCTAAGATGTGCATGAAATTCAATTTCATATCTATATGCACATAGTATTGTGGAGTTTGTCCTATATGTTGTAGTGTGTCTAACTACTTTGGACCCAATTAGTTTGGGGACCTTTTTGTACTTACCTTTGTGTTAGGTACAATGGATATGCATTGGATGCTTGTCTCACTCTTGGGGAGAAGTGGTGACTCAATGATAACTTGAGGCAAGCTAGGATGGTCAACAAACACATATCTACTACATCCTCACCAATGCTATCTCGGTAACAAGTATCTTCTCATGCATATTTTTCTAGCATCCAACCATGTGGTTGCATCTTGGCATGAATCTCTTGATTTGCAAATGTTGTGCTTCTTGCTAAAAGTCTTAACGAAACCTCTTTATTGCGAATGTGAGTAATTTGAGATGAGTACATATGTTGGGAAGTATATAAAATCATGCTCATGATTCACCCATCCCATCTATGCCTATCTAGCAATTTTATTGCATATAAAATCCTCAAGCCTCTCACATGTGCAATATCGATGAAAGTGCAAATTGAGTTATTTCTTTTAGTATCCTTGTTTGTGATACTTGTTGCCTTTCTCAATGCATCCCAACTATATTCTATCCCTTGTTGATATTTGTGATGTATTTTAGATGTTTGTGGTTGAAGTTCATGAATGTACAATAAGATAAAATTGAGCCTTCGGCCATGCTATTAAGCAAAAATTCTTATTGGTATATTGCATGACTTCGTCTTGGATATCATGCTGTATGTCTTGTGTGTCTATTTTGTGTGTGCATGTTTCTTTGTGGATAAATATCTTAGTGATTTTGTCCACTTAGAGAAACTTATACACATAAGAGATGATACATCTCCATTTGATATCTTATTTATTTGTTGCATGTTGATTGGTCATGCTAAGCAATATAATTCATTGAAGACTATGATGATGCTTTTTTCTCATCCATATAATAGTCTTATAATATGCTTTGTCATGCCTTTCACATATTTTCTTGGTTGAGCCTATTATTATGGTGCATGTTACTTGTTGCTCAATCATTTGTTTGTTGCAAGTGTTAAGCTTATTTTTCTATCTATGATCTATTGCAAATGTTTGTGTTTTAAATGGTAATGAGGAAGTGAGGATTCCATGTTATGCATATTGTATTCAAATGCAACATTTTAATTTATGCATGTACCTTGGGGAGCTTCCTCATTTGATTTAGAGCACTATCTTTTGGTGATCATTAGAGTTTGATTCACTTGGTATCTTTTGTTTTTGAATGATATTATGGGAGTGATGATTCCATGTTTGTGCACTTTATACTCCAATGCAAATTGTCTAGTTTTGTGCACAAACCTTGGGGAGCTTCCTCATATTATTTAGTGAAATCTTCTTGATCTTATCATAATATCTATCTTTCTTTTGGTATCTTCTTTGTGGTTCATTTGGTTGCTTGCTTCATTTGTTGAAGCTTCTTGAAGTTGTTATCTTTTTGCAATCTTTGATCCTATCTATAGTGTGATTCCTTCCTAATATTTGTCATTGGATATGTGCATTTGATTCCACTCAAATTATGAGAAATGCACACGCTATGGAGGAACTCTCACTATATTGGCCTTCTAAATTTTTCACCCATTTCGGCAATTGGTGCCAATGGGGGAGAAGTTTGGAGGGTTTAAGGGAATTTGGTTATGTCTTTGCTTTGTGCTTAAGCATGTGCCTTTATTCCATTGCATCTTGTTGCTTTGCATAGTTGAATATTTAGAGGAAACTCCACTAGGCTTTGAATGCCAATATATGCAATGAAAGTCAAGATCATTCACACATGCATATATTATGGGGGAGTTTGCTCTATATATTTAACTTGTTTGTTACTTAAATTCCTTATATAAACCCTCTCAAAGAGATTGTCATCAATTACCAAAATGGGGGAGATTGAAAGTGCATGGAGCCCCCATGTGGTTTTGGTAATTAATGACAATCCCTATGGACTAATGTTTGCATTGAGTTATATTTGTAGGTGTGGTCCATAGGCAATGCTTGAACCATATGTTGGCTTCAAGGTTGCAATAAGAAGAAATTGATGAAGAATTTGAAGTGTCAAGTATGTCTTGAAGATGAAGATGAAGTGAGCCCTCAAAGTTAACTTCAAGACATCAACATGATGAAGAATGAAGAAATGAAGTGCAAGTTCAAGATGAGCCATCTCAAAGAGATCATTTGCTTGAAGCTTGCCATCCATATGGTGATCATGGATATGTGAAGATGTGCCGAAGAAGAAGCTCTCCCATGGTGGATTATGGGGGAGCAATCCACAAAACTTCGTCAAGCAAGCACAATCAAGAAAGGCGTTCCATCTTGTTGTGATCAAGATCGTCATCATCGAGCTCAAGAGGAACGCGCAAGGATAAGGTTTGCTCTTGGTAGGGTTTCTTTCTCACCGGTCTCATGGTGTAGTTGGAGACCGGTTTATAGTTTAGTTGCCGTACTATCAAGAGGGCTCTCGAGTGAGTAACTCGATCGTATCCTTCGGAGAGCTCAAACCCTTTCATCCTTGCATCATCTTTCTTGGTTGTTATTTGGATCTTATCCATATGGTGTTTTAGAGCTTGTGCTTATTCTCGTGACAAGCTCTAGTTCATCGAAAACGGATTCCGCATGAATCACTTGTTGCGTTTTCGATATTGGAGTTTTTCTCGGTTTCTCGTATTGAGAGGTTTCACTCTAAAATACATAGAAAAACCTACCCCACTTGTTCTTAAGCTGTTCAATCTTTGTGGGGTAGCTATTGTCATCTTCTTTACAACAAAATTGGTTTCACCTAAATGCGAGTTTCCTAACTCAAGTTGTTGCATTTTCCATATTGGAGGTTTTACCGGTTTGCTGTTTATAGATAGGTAAAACCTTTATCCATTTGTTTCTATCCTACTTTGCTGGACTATGATGTTTCTATGCATATTGTTGTAGAGCTCGTTGTTGTGATTTCAACGAGCCCAAGATCATCGAAATCGGAGTCCGGATGCAAAAGTTATCAAGGTTTTCGTATCGGGTGTTTGGGCAAAAACTGGGGGCGCCGGGAACACCCGGCACTGCCGCCGGGCCGGCACCGGTGGAAAAAGGCCAGCACTGCCGGCCACCTGCCGGTGGAACAAGGCCGCCGGCCTGTCGCGATTTTGGCCCCAACGGAAATCGAGACCGCTATTTAAGGCCTTCTTCCTCCTCTTTCTCCCCACTTCTTCTTCCTCCTTTTGCTCTCCACCATTGTTGACCTTGAGAGCTTGCCCAATCCCTCTACTCCTCCAATGATTCTTGAATCCATTTGAGGGAAAAGGAAGAGGAGATCTAGATCTATATTTCTACCAATCAAATCCATCTCTTTGTGAGTGGAACTCTCTAGATCTTGATCTTGGTGTTCTTTGTGAATTCCTTTGTTCTTCCTCTCTTATTCCCCCAATAGCTTTTGTAGCTTTGTTGGAATTTGAGAGAGAAGGACTTGAGCATCTTTGTGGTGTTCTTGCCATTGCATTTGGTGCATCGGTTTGAGTTCTCCACGGTGATTCGTGGAGGCAAGAAAGTTGTTACTCTTGGGTTCTTGGAACCCTAGACGGATTCTACACCTTTGTGGTGATTTGTTGGGAGCCTCCGATTAAGTTGTGGATGTGTGCCCCAACCTTTGTGTAAGGCCCGGTTTCCGCCTCGAAGGAAATCCCTTAGTGGAACCGTGACCTAGGCCTTTGTGGCGAGGGTCACCGGAGATTTAGGTGAGGCGCCTTCGTGGCGTTCGGTTTGTGGTGTGAGTACCGCATCTTGGGGTGAGGCCTTTGTGGCGTTGGTGTGCATCGAGCAACCACACCTCAAGGTGAGCCTCTTGTGGCGTTCGGGAGCACTAAGCAACCGCACCTCTCCACCGGAGATTAGCACTCGCAAGAGTGTGAACTCCGGGATAAATCATCGTCTCCGCGTGCCTCGGTTATCTCTATACCCGAGCTCTTTACTTATGCACTTTACCTTGTGATAGCCATCGTGCTTGAAGTTATATATCTTGCTATCACATAGTTGCTTGTATTGCTTAGCATAAGTTTATATATCTTGCTATCACATAGTTGCTTGTATTGCTTAGAATAAGTTGTTGGTGCACATAGGTGAACAATAGTATATAGGCTTTGGGCTTGACAAAGTAAACGCTAGTTTTATTCCGCATTTGTTAAGCCCATCTCGTAAAAGTTTTAAATCGCCTATTCACCCCCCCCCTCTAGGCGACATCTGTGTCCTTTCAGCTATACGTATGAACTCGAGGCCGTCCATACAGACTGCTAACCAGCTGAGTGATTAGATGCACGGGAGTGTTAATGTGATGCCACTTGGTCAATTTCTGAGGATGTTTACACCCGTGGATCCATGACGTCATGATTAGCCGCTCCGAAAAAAACCCCTTCCCTCTCCTGTGGAGTAGCTCCCGCGAGCAACGGGGTGGAACCCTAGCCACCAATGGACTTCAACACCCAACTCGGCCCTACCCCCTCCTCTCCGTTGCCGGAAGGCGCTGCCGGGCAATGCTTGGAGCAGGGGCAAACCCAGCCAATTTTTTGAACTTCAATTAATTTGTTCGTATTTGAAGAAAAAGTTATATTTTATAAAATTCATACTAGGATCGCCCCCACTCATCTGTGTTGCACACACTAAAATTATTTTTTGGATCCGCCCTTGGCATGGAGGTCCTCGGTCGTTGTTGGGTGGTTGTCGTCCGATGGTGGGATGGTCGTGACCTGCATGGTCGATGGTCGTCTTAGCTGAGACGTGGCTGCGAAAACCTCCCTAGCCCGTTCCTCGCCTAGATCTGGGCTAGGGCCACGGTTGTGGACCGGGTGGAGATGGCGGTGGCCAGCAGGCTGTTGCCGCCTCGTGTCTGCTTGGGGGAGGTCTTCCTTCATTGGTGGTCACTGCAAAGCTCTGGCGTGGTCGGGTGGATGTAAAAGGAGGTCTCCGTGGATATCAACGGTGGGTGTTGTTGGAAGGAGACGAGTTCTTGGTTGATGGGTCGAGGATGGTGAGGTTGCGCTCTGGCTCGTCGGGAGGGGGGGGTGGGGGGAGGCGACATTGAGGTGGTGATGGCTTCTTTCTTTGGGCTGTGTGGAGGACGAGGATATAGCGAAGGTGGACCATGATCTTGGCAGTGTTTCAACAATGGCAAATCCTAGATCGTGTCCTGGAGGTCTGATGTGGTGGTGGTGTTTGGATCGTGGTACCTTGGTGTTGCGGGGCGTGATTTCGAGCAAAAGCCAAGCACTCTGGTGCCAACCGCAACGAAGCCTGTGGGTGTTGTGAGCGGCAGTGACACGCGGCATTGTCATACTCTTGGGGCTATTGTTGTGGAGCTCTGGTCCCCTTGCGCTGCCACCGGTGGTCATGCTCGAACCCTATCTCGATGCTCCTCGGCCTCGGTGGGGTGCCGTTCTTTACGACCTCCTATCCTATACACGTGACTTAGTTGTCTCTGGTTCTAGTACTCGGTTTTATGCTTGCACAATGTCCAGCGGTTTCACAAGGCGATATTATTTCACCTCTAGTGGTGTGTCTTGGACGGTGTGGTTTCTTATCCTTTTCTTTTTACCTGTGATCTTTTATTTTGTAGAAGGATTTCATAATCACTATGTATAGCTTTATTCGCAAAGTGGGACGAAAGTTTTGGAGAAAATTAATGACCTTTGAGACATAAGTCACCAACTCACCATGTTTGACGCGTTCAAGTTCACTCCGATGTCAAACACCCACGAAAGCAAGAACTCCATCATTCCTTTTTTTTGCAAGTACTCTACACAGTAAGAAAATTGAGTCAGCAGGTGTTGAATTATGCTGCCTACGGATTGCCATGACCATGAGCCGTGGCAGATCTGGCATTTGGCGGTGGGTGGCCAGGGACACGTGGCCCCAGCGCTGCGTTCGGGCATGCCAGCGGAGGTCGTCGGAACGGAACGGAACACCCGACGATCCGTGAAGAAGGTCTCAAAAGCTAACTTTTGGCATTTATGGCGATTGGTTGCGGCGACAGCACCGTCGCCGGCGCCACGTCGCCTCCCGTACGATCGGAAGCGGTCATGATCCGGCGACACGTCGTCGGCCCCGCGTATCGCGCGCCGGAACGATTTCCTTCCCGGGGGAGACGGGCACATGTGCTGCTGATCGTTACCGGTGGCCATGTTTCGTGCACGCATTCTGGCTCGTACAGTGCTTGCCCAGGGTTCGCGTTGCGCCATACTCCCTCCGTCCATAAATAAGTGTACATCCAGGTTTTTGGATAAATCAAACTTGTTTAATTTTGACCAATTTATTATCAAAAATTATACGCATATGAGATTACTATATTATGAAACTACATTTCAAGGATACTAATCTAGTGTCATAAATGCTGCTACTTTTTCCTAAAAAGGTCGTCAAATGTAATAAAGTTTGACTTATCAAAAAACCTAGATGTACACTTATTTGTGGACGGAGGGAGTATGTCTCATGTCAGCCCGTTCCTCTCTACTGTACTACAGTAGTATTGGCAGCATTGATCTTCATCTCCGAGGACAGACGTTTTACTTGGAAAAAAAACAAGTGGAACTTACATATTCTTAAATTATTAAACTCTGAAAAGAATGCTACAAAATGTTGGCGACCCATGTTCTACAAACATGTGCACTTTCAGATTCAAAATCTGATACATGTTGGAAGTACAACAAAAAAACTAAATTCAAGAATAACAGGGGACATACAACACAGAAATCACTACTCGGGCATCATTTATTTTTATTACATCGCAAACGAACATGAGTATTCAGATTTTAACAGAACTTTCACTTTAACTTGGTTATCACTTGATATTCTCTTGTGTGTGCGGAGGGCGGTGAAGACTGACGAACGGTGGTGTGGACATGTACTTGTATGGACCTAAATAATCGTTATACCCGCTTCCGTGCATTACCATGAGAATGGCACAATGCGAGATAGTCGAAGTCAGAATAGATGGAGGGACAAGGGAGGAGAGCAGAGCATGGAGCGACGACAAAGAGGGGCAAGAGTTTTAGTTGCAGAAATAAATCATGAAGTATAGTCTTATTTGGAAAATGAAGTACTATCACAAGTTGGCACCGTAATACATCCAAATATAACTTTCTCTCTACTTTACCAAATAAAAGTATGCACATGACTACGCAAGTTGATATTAGGTAACTTTAAAAAAGTTGATATTACGTAATAAAGCCCCCCCCCCCAAATATGTAGTGTATATATAATATTTCAAAATGAAGACAATTGATAAGAACAATCTTATCATTTGAGATTTGACCAAAGTGTAGGCAGTAAAAGATCTAAATATGCAGTAAGGATAAGAGACATATCTACGTACAATATAATATTTGTCAACCAAAATACGACCGTAAGAAAACATCCCACACTATATGAAGACCCCTCTGAAATGTTATGAACTTTCTGACTCGATAAAAAATGAAGTAAATCTAATAAACCGGTCTTAGAAATAATCAACCCATAAAGCTTAGAAAAGAGTGAATCTAATAAACCCGTCTTATATTGCATAGCAGAGCTTCTGCCCGGCCTTAGGCTGGTCATAGTGGGAAGTAACTTAGACTAGTACTCCCTCCGTTCACCTTTAGTTTGCGTTCTAGCTTTTCAAGGATTTTCCCTTTTAGTTTGCGTTCTGAGGTTGATTTCCAAATATGCCCCCATGCTGGTCACGCGCGATGCATTTAATTCCCTCCACGAAACGCTCAACTTCTTTCTTCCGCTTCCTCGTCTCCTTCGCGTGGCATAAAGTTTGGTTGTAGCTTATGGAGCTTCAGCCAAAGAGCAACGCCGGCACCGGCGTCGGCGACGAGTCGGAAAGGGATGACGAGCCATGGTGCTTGGCAGGGGAGAGCCAAGAACCAGACTCTCTTTTCGACGTCGAGTCGTCCGTGCTTGAGCTTTGCGCCTCCGTCGGCGACGACGCGACGTGGGCTGGACATGGCCTGCCGTCCCTTGGCAAATCGGAGCTCGTCGGCGTCCGCGACCTCGGCCAGGCTGAAGACGGCGGCGTAAAAGACGTGCTGTTTGGAGTGGACGGCGGCGTCCGCGTACTCCACAAGATACCTGGTTAGTTGTTTGTCCATGGCTTGTTTGTTCGTGCATGGCGAGTTGTTTGTCCATGGCGTTCTTTTTCTGGTGACCATTGCACGGCGTTGTTTGCATGGCCAGTCTCACATATTTTTCGCATACATGCAGGTGGTCTAGAAGAAACAGAAGAGATCACAAACTTTGTGGCGAAGGAGAAGGAAGATTCCACGCAGATGAACGGCGGCGCGGGGCACTATGTCCCCGACACATTCGACGACTCAACGCCGGTGGACGAAGATGGCGGTGGGCGGCACTATGTCCCGGACACATTCGATGACTCCGTGCCGGAGGATGAAGATAGCGGCGGGCGGGAGTATGTCCCGGACACATTCGACGATTCCATGCCCGTGGAAGAAGACTCGATGGTAGACTCTGAGACGATGAAGAAGGTAATCATGCCGATGTTGGACATTTACATACCGGCATACAGGAAGATCTACGAGTCCAACAAAAGGAAGAAACTCAGATAAATTCGAAGTCTAAACATTAAGAAGAAAGTTTCTAGCTGCGTCTACAATAATCCGATCGCACTGTAGCCTAACCGGCAAGATCCCAAGTCTTTGCAATGCTAGCTTCCTCATGTGAGGCACCTTGTAGTGGTTGCTTCCTTTTAAGTTCAAAATCTCCCGCATGCATGATTGTAGAGTGAGGAAGATCCTGTTGGTTCTCTCGGCTGGGTACTGCTCATATGCCTGGAATACCTTGAGCACAATTTCATCAAGCGATCCCGGAAACAACTTGTGAAACAACGACTGTAAGGCAGCAAAAAACCCTAAGTCCAGGATATTAAGATCAGGCGAGTTTGGAGGCTGGCAAATCAAACGAATATCCCAACCATCTGCCTGGGCCGCAGCACAAAATACTGGATCATCAACCGGGATGTGTGTTCTAGCATTATCTTGCTGTATGTAAATTGTTTGACCACGTTCTGATGCTGGCCATTTCGCCTTTATAGCAGGAAGAACCTTGTTCACCAACCAGTCTCTACTGACATCCCTAGTGACCGACGTGATCACCTTGGTCACCATTGTCCCCTTCAAACGGTTAGGACTATCCTTTTTAGCTGCCTCTTCAAACGTGAATGGCCATATGCCAATTTTACCGTCAAATGTCTCGGTACCATCAACATCATACCGAGGCCTCGCCACAGCCGCGACGAACATTACTTTTTTCTATGTAATTCTTGTTTTTTGTGACTCTTTCCGGTTCTGGCTCATCAAGTGCTAGATAGAAGTTCTGGCTCTTCCTAGTTCGATAGAAAAACTTCTCATCGATATGTACGATGCGGTACATACCAGAGAAAGTTGGCTCTTCTGGTAAGCTCGTAGGATCAAAACTGTCAAGGCACCATTGTACTCTACGTCTCTGATTCTCATCAGTAAGCGTAGACTTGATAGCGTTAGTGTGCTTTCTCAACTTGCCCTCCTTCAACCGCTTCCAGAGTGTAGTCCTCGACATGTTCAACCTACTTGCCACATCTCCGAGTGTTGTTCTGAACCTTGGCTCAATTTGTTTGAGTGATTCGGGGTCGAAATCTATTCTCTTACGCCCGCAGTTTTTCGGCTTCTTGCTCAATATTCCCTCTACACCTCCCTTCTCCTTTGCCTTCTTCCAAATATCTTGCACGGTTCTTAGGGGAATTTTGGATATCTCAGACACTTCTTTGGTTACGTTTTTGCCAAGACGCCCGTCAACACACCTCTCCAATAGCATGCAGTATATGGCAACCTTTTGTTCGTCTCTCCAGTGCGTCCTCTTAACGGTTCTTCTAGTGCCACTGCCGCCACAGTTCCTCCTGCTCCTCCCTCATTCCCCTCAACGTCACTACCTGCATGCATACATGCATACAAGAAAGATAGCCAAATAAATGAGTGTGATTGGTCATGCAGAAACAACGCCATGCAATGATTGGTCATGCAGAAACTAACCATCTCCACGTGAATGCTCGTCATCGCTGGCATGGTCGCCGGGCATGTTCAAGTCTAATCCTCCAGTGCCTCGTCCGGCAAGTCCAAGATGCCCGCGCCCGCGCCCAGCCTGGTTCGGTGCTTCGTTCGGCACCTCGGGGTGTCCGTCGCCGCTGACAGCATTCCACTTTGTAATCCACACGTGTGCCGCACGGCCGCGTCCGGCGAGGCCCAGCCTCCTCCCTCGCCCGCGGCAGCCATCACCTTCCCGAGCTACGCCTCCTCGCCCAGCTACGCCTTCGCCGGGAATGCCATGGCTAGCTCCACCTCGGCCAGCTGTGCCTCGACCCGCTAGGCAGCCGCCGCGTCCCGTGAGTCCAAGTCGCGTGCGCCCGCGACCGCGCCCGCGACCGCAGTCACCTCCCCCAAAACTACTGCTTCCCGACGCTACGTTCGCATCCACACCACCATTGTTCTGCTCCTGGCCGGCGGCGTCGCCATTGGCATGCTCGTTGTGTGACTCTGGTCATGGAGTACCAAATATGCTTCAGTTCATAGAAGAACACATGAACACAAAACTATAACAAAAATCACGGGAGTATAGCTTGAGCTTACGGTCATCGTTCTCTTCAAAGACGTAGACATAGTTGAGGCCAAACACGTCCCCACTGTACTCTTCATCGATCTCGTCCCAATTGATCGGTTGATTCAGGTCCAGGTCCATGGCATGCAAGCATGAGAGAAGAAGAAAGGAGACGCAGGCAATGGCTCCAGCGTATGACCACAGAGTGTTTTATAGAGACGAGTAGAGGAGCAAAACTGAAACCGAAAATGGCGCTCTAAAATTTCGCTCCAAAATCTGGACGAAAACTGGCGCTCAACTTTTCCATTTTCGCAGCCAAATTAGCTTTTCGCTCGCTGGTTTTGAACTGCAGAAAATGGCGCGCTGGAGTAGTAGCGGGAGTTGCTACGCGCGTTTGCAAAGTTGAGAGAGGAGGCCAGCTTTGAATCGCAGCGGCCAGCGGAGGCGAGGCGACGATGCGCTTTGAATCACAGCGGAGGCGAGGCGACGACGACATGCATGCATTAATTAGCAGCTTGCGGAGTGTGATTGCACCAGGGGTACATGCGTCATCTATGCTATACATTTTTGCTCATCTGAAGCCTACATAGGTATCCGTGATTGCACCAAAACGCAAACTATATGTGAACGGAGGGAGTAACATATGCCATGTTACTAGTCTAGATTACTACCTTCATAGTGGGTAGTAACTTATATGTGGTGTCATGCATTATATCATTTATTATGTTGTAGACTCATCTTGTCTTGAGGTGTGTGATGTTATGGTAACATAGCTAGTTACCACCCCACTCTTTTTCTTCATTTGTTAGCATGCCATGTCACCAAACTGTCTTGAGATGTGTGATGTTACTAGCTATGTTACTCCCACTATGAGCAGTCTTAGGGCGAGAATATTTATACGGAGAAATAGTTAATTCTCAATCCAAATTGATTTTTTAGCACCCAAGATTTTCATACTCATCGTACCGGTGGCCCTGTAATGGTTTGAACGAAAATATAATTTGAAAACAGGAAAATGACTATACCTTTTCCATTCCTACCTATCTACCGGTGAGTCAAGCTATGCAAATGCAAGTAGGCATATGTACAAATCGCGTGCCCCTGCAATCATAAAAGGAACAGGTCAACGCGTTCTAAACCAAATTGGTAGATGGATATTACTGATAGGTTGTTTCTTAGCTGAAATGAGAGGTCCTGATTGTAACTGATGCTCATTCCGGTCACCTCATCTCATGGTCCCGTGGAACGCCCGGCGAAGAAGCAACCGGAAAGTACTCGTTTGTCCTCTAGGCACGGGACCTGTTCACACTTAAATCTCTCCCTTTCATGCTCTACAACAGCTTATGCTGCAAGAAAATAGTACTCCCTCCATACTTGTTTGTTAGGGTATTACATATTTCAAGGAAAAAAATTAATTCTGTCAACAAAATATAGGAAAATATATCACAAAATTATCTCACCGAAAACTTTTAAAAAATATAAATTCTATGGTATAACTTTTCTGGCATATATCTCTTTAATTGACTAAATTACTAGTTACATTTTCTTGAAATACGTAATGTGCTAATAAATCAATATGGAGGTAATAAAAAATAAACAATATTATCTGGTCGGCCGTTCTGAAATGAAACATAGCCATACAGACCGGAAAAGATAATTGTGGCACGGGTAAGGTTGTTGCGGAAATATTAATAATATTGCATTCAGTATTATGGAATATTTATATAGACTATGAAATTTGGAGGGCAATATTACTACTACCTCTGTCCATAAATAGACGTCTGAGATTTTTTTAAATCTGGATGTATCTAGATGCTATTTAGTGTCCATACATTCAAATTTAGACAAACCTCAAACATCTATTTATAGACAGAGGGAGTAGTAGAGATAGATTTACAATCGTAAACTACACCAACAAAAAATCGAAAAATATGAAGCCAAACCAGACTCATCCACAGGACTTTGTACACTGTTTGGCAATTTAATTCTGAGGACAAATTCAGATAATAATTGATTGAGAAAGGAGCATGATTGCCAATTATGCATGTGGATTGCACACTTGGCCCGTTGGTAGCGAGATGTTGGTGCTTGCCATCCAATCAGCTGAATGTATCGAAGTCAAAGGGGTGGCCATGCATGCACCGGTGTTTGCTCCTACAGGGTACAAGCCACAGCTAGCATTCCGTCGACCGACACCGACCACAACCTACCTGACTACCTCCCCTTCGCCGTGTCAAATTCCAGAGAAACCATGACTGGCCATCTAGAGAGCAGCTCATGAGGAAGACTCATGATCGATAGCTTACTTGATGACCCCTCGTCCATTCTTCTATTTGTTCACATGCTTACATGTATCCAGGTGTTTCTGGGCATCACCTAGTATTCATACGGGTACTTTTTTTTTCCAAGATGTGTAAATACTTGGCTTCATCAGTTGATGATATACTTTTATTTTTTTCAGAGAACTTTCTATCAGAATGATCTGCAACAAGCGCGCATGCAGTGGTCTTAAAAAATATATGTCTGTTTGTCCATTTAAGTAGGCCCACAGATAGATATGCGGTCGCGTTCTCCTTATTCGTTTGTGTCAGGATGCACATAGTAGCCAACCGCATTTTTTAGATTAAAATATTTCATTACAAAATAATTTACATAAATAAAAATAAAAAATGACAAAAGGTAGAAGTAAATAAGAAAATTGTAGCTAGGGTTTTCGCCGAACAAGCCTCCTGCTCCTCGTCATCATAGTGGCCAGGTGGCTAGGTCGAAGAATGCCAACGGATCCCACTAGAGCGAAATGGACCCAGCGGCGCTGCAGCTGCAGCCTCACGCGCCGGTGTAGGAGCAGGCCACCCCGTCCGCGATGGAGTCACTGATAGCATGGTAGGTCATCCCGCCGCAGGCGTGGACTCCAGTGGCTGCACGGCCAGACCTTTCCACTTGGCCAATGCCTCCATCTCCGACACGGCGATGCCGAGCTTTAGGGCTTCGTCATTGACCAAGTTGAGCTGCTGCGCGGGGAGCTCCTCCTCCTGCTTCATAGCCACAACCATCGTCCCCTTGTACGCGAGGAAGCCCAGGTAGCCGAGCGTGTCATCCCACAACTCCTAGCTCAGTTATTGTTGCCCCCAACCAGCGGCTCCTCCCGCTTCTTCACGGTTGTGGCCTCCATGCCATAGGGGAACGTGATCCATGCTGGAGAGTTGAGGGCCTAAGCTGGGTCTCCCCGTAGATCAATCAGGAGGAGCACCAGATGCCATCAATCTCCTAGAGCTGTTCCCGCCCTTCCCGTCCTACCGGCGGCGTTGGCACCCTCCACGTGTTGAGGTGCCAACCCATAGGGAGGTGGACGTCGAACCAATCTGTCGACGCTCTCGTCTCCCATAGCGACTACACCATGAAAACCGGTTGCGCTAAGAACAATCGCGTATAAGTAGAAGCTGACGCGGAAAAACACGCCTAATGTGCGACGCGTCTGCGGGACCATGTATTTTCTGTCCTTCTGCCCGCACGAACTAAATCGGACGGACTGCTTCTGTCCGTCTAGGTCTCGCCGAGGAGATGTGCTTAGATTCGTACCACTATTGATATCCCCTTTTCTCCGTGCCCAAGCAAAGGGACGACAATCGAGCCGAAGGGAAGCCGCTTAAGAACATCTCTAACAGAGCATGTAAAAGGCCTAAAAACAAAAAATAACCGCTAGCTTACGGGTTCCGAAATAAATACGACGCCGATCAGTCACTGTAAATGAGGCAAAACCGAAAAAATAAATTTCAGGCCAAGACCGAAAACCCAATTTGGCATGTATTTGTAGGGGGCGAACGAGCGAATCGAACGGTGGATCCATATCTAGGGTGCGCTGAAATTTCACCTCACGCAACCGCTCACTCTCTCCCTCCTCCCGCGCGCCGCCAGCACACTCGTTCGCCGCCACCGCCCGATTCGGCCGACCCCGGCGAAGCGGAGCTAGCGCAGGTCGCCCTGCATCCCGCCCGCGGTTCCTCGCCCAGCTCCATGTCTCGCCACTGCGGCGCCGGCCGAATCGAGGATGAGCTCGGCCAATGAGTTCATCGACGTCGATCTATCTGATTCGTTGAGCTTGGCGATTCTGACCTCGACGAGCTACTCCACGATGACGAGGTGGAGGCCACCATCCTCCTTCTCTCCGTCAAAGGTCTGGAGTACCGCGTGCAGCTGCAGAATAGGAGGCGCGGCTCGGTGATTGGCCGGAACCACATCCAACGGAATCGCCTCCACGGCCACAAGCAACTGATGGAGGACTACTTCACCGAGGTACCTACCTATCCACCCCATGTATTTCGTAGGAGGCATTGCATGCGCCGTAGTTTGTTTGTCACAATCGTGAAGGCCGGCGAAGCCAACTCAAATTACTTTTTTTTGCGGGTAACTCAAATTACTTCAAGCAACGTAGAAATACTGTCGACGTGATGGTTTTCAGCCCCTTTCAAAAAATCGCGGCTGCCATGAGGGTGAGTACGTATGGCATCCCTGCGGATTAGACCGATGAGTATCTTCGAATTGGTGAAGATACAACCACGAAGTCCGTGCGTAGGTTTGCTCGCATGATTATCAAGTTGTTTGGGCCAACATATCTTCAAGCTCGCAATGAGGATGACACAAAAAGATTGATGGAGATAAATGAGAAAAAAGGTTTGCTTAGAATGCTTGGTTGTCTTGATTGTATGCATTTGACATGGAAGAATAGTCCTAAGGCATGGCATGGACAGTACTATAGAGAGAGCAAAGATGCTACCATTGTGCTGGAGGTCATCGCATCACAAGATTTGTGAATTTGGCATTGTGTTTTTTGGTTTGCCGGAATACTCAATGATATTGACATGCTGCAAAGATCCCCTTTATTTGTGAAACTAGCAAATGGAGAAGCACCCACTTGCAATTACAAGGTCATGAATAATGAATATACAATGAGATACTATCTATCCGATGGCATCTATCTGGAATGGGCAACTTTTATGAAGTTTGTGAAGGATCCCAAGATAAAATAAAAGCTGAATTTGCCAAATCTCAAGAAGTAGCTCGCAAGAACATTGAGAGAGCTTTCGTGTTTTGCAAGCAAGGTTTGCCTTTGTTCGGGGTCCAACTCGGTTTTGGGACAACAAAAAAACCTTGCACATGTTGTGTGATTGTTCACAACATGATCATCGAGGATGAAAGAGGGTTAAGCTTGCCCTGCTTATATGACAACGGTGGCACCTGAGTGAAACCCCAACGAAATCTCGATCGCATTGAATCTTTCCTTGAAACGCATCGGCATATTAAGAATGCTAATACCCATGCCCAACTCGTTTATGATCTCAAAATGCACCACTAGCAGTGATATGGCCGTCGCCAATGATCCTACCATTCCATTCATTGATGTGTGAGCTGTATTATTGTTGAGACATTTGTTCATTTGTTTTATTATTTAAAAACTGTTGTAATTTGGTTGAGATATTTGTTTATATGTTATAATAATTTAGACGATTATTGTGTTCTTAATTATGATCGAATGTTGTATGTTTATGTTTATATCATGTTGCATGTGAATTTGAATTCTATGAAAAACCCTACTTTTACAGGTTCGGAGGTGCTGGCGTCAGGGTTTTTTTTTTCTCGGAGGGAATTTCGGAAAAACCGTAAATTCCGCTACCCCCGAGAACTACTCAGTCCGTTAAAAAATATTCGAATTGTTTGAATTTAAGTTCCGATTTATGGTCAAATAGGTAAGGTATGCTACTTTCGTTAGAATTCTTCTTTTTTCCTAGTGGTAATACGCGGAAGTTTTTTTTGGATGGAACGATCGTAACACTGTGTCGAACGAACAGATATGCATGGGTAACTTAGAAACGTATTTGTTTAGCGCCAAAATAAATTTGAATTGAAATTTTTTTTGAATAAACTCGGACGGAATAAACCCTAGATTTCGCGGTAACCGGATTTTCTGGCTTCCACCGGTAAAAAATTGTTACCAAAAAAAAAAAAACTTGGCTGGCGTTCTACGCGCTCTGTTCTACGCCAGCATGCAATTTTTTGATATGTAAACACGAGTTTGGTGAATTGAACTTGATGTTTTCAGTTTGCGTGTTTACGGCCTTCGTTAGAGATGCTCTAACTTTACAGCTGCACTTACGATTGAATGCCATGTCCGTGAGCAAATAGTCTCAGTACCAGAGGAAAACCGGCGTTCAAACGCACAGGTCAGTAGCTACAGTATACAGCAAGCGCGCGTGAACGGACACGGAGATGGAGACGGCAACGCGCAAGTCAATGGCGAAGGCATAGGCCGCGGACCCGGACTGTGAACGCGAGCGTAGTTCTTCCCCTTCATGTGATCTGAGGCAACGACCGGAGAAGAAAGGGCCTTTCTGCTCATGGTGCCGCTTGGCTGTCGCTCTGGGACGCAGCGATCGTGTCTGATATTCTCTGAATTGGATGTCGGCACAGTTGGTTTACCAATGTATCTACGTATATGTATATTCAGGTCGGCTCTGCGTATGTCTCACATGTTACAATATTGGTTCGCGGCCGTCGCCTAGCTAGACCTAGACGGGTTGGGTTCCATCGATGCTCATGCCGCGGTATAATACCGGTCAGCATGCTGTCATCTATGACACTGAACTCAACTAGCGACAGGCCGACAGTTGTTCAAGGCGGTCAAAACCGGGGCGATTGAGGTGTCCCTGGCGTCGCGTTCGGGCCGGCAGCGAACCGGTCGTCGCGCCCGTGCCGTCGCATTCTGGCCAGCAGCGGCGCCGGAGCCGGACACGGCCAAAATAACACTTTTTGCACAGGTCACGCTCCACGAGTCGGCGGCGAACGAGCCACCGCCGGCGTCACAGGTGTCTGGCGCGCGGCAAGAGGTCGGCCTCCTCCGGCTTCCCTGTGGCTTCCGGAAGGAAGTTCCGTCCCAATCGGCTTGGAGTTTTTGGTCAAAACCTGAGAAAACACTGGCGACGATCGGTGCCGATACTCCCTCGGCCCAGAATCTTCGGAGCCACCTTGTACCTAGCAAGGCGAACACACACAATCTCTAGAGTAAGCACATAACAAGATGGGTGCTCGCGAACCTCAAGAACGTGGCTAAGCATAGTCCTCTACCAACTCACAAACAACATGGGTCGCCATCGGCGTGATAGGCTTCTTGCACATCCGCGGATAATTTTCATTTTCTCTTGTGCCTCTTTCTCTAATCCTTTGTTTTTAGGTCACTCCCTGTGGGCAGATCCATGAAAGATTCTCCCAATCTATATTTAGCGCGCTTAGCAGTTGAGATGTTGTAACCTTTGTTGTTCTTGTCGAGACGCTGCTACGCCTCATGGCACAAGAGGATTCCCCTTCAATCTGCACAAGAAACGGAGGATCGAGCAGCGGAAGCGGCGCAGTGCAACTGAAACTACTCAAGTGCTTAACTAGCATGGAGGACATGCTCAAAAACTTTAGACACTTCCGTGTCATTGCACAAAGGCATTGTTTCAGCAACCATAGCTTGCTCCCTCCACGACACGGATCTCCATATCTGGGTCAGGGCACCATTTATTGATTCTCAATACGTACAGTTTACTATATATTTATGGTGAAAGTTATACATCAAACACCGTATGAAACAAGTTTGGGCCTTAGTATATTTTTTTTTTTTTTTTTTTTTTTGGAGCAACCGGCAGGAGCACTGCCTTTTCATTAAGCAAGAGGGAAAAACGAACCAAACTGTACAAAGAAGGGCATATTTAGATTAAGGTGGAAATATGCCCAGAAAACCACCCTAGAAACCGACCCAAAAAAGAGAAAAACTAGTCCGGCTCGGCCGGGATAGCTGGCCCGAAGCCGTTGATGGCGTGGTCCCGCTGCAGAATGTCTTCCCTAGTGATGTCGGCCACCTCCAGATAGGTTAGACGACGCGCAGTAAAAATGCGTCTGTTCCGCTCCTTCCAAGCATTCCAAAGAACATAGAGGAAACGGCCGGCCTTAGTATATTTTAGGATGTAGGGAGTATGAATTTTCCGAGGCGTTAAATTAGTAGAGTGACATTCTTAAATCTGACTTCATAACAATTATTTCCTGTTGAAATAGATACTTAGCAAGACACCTCATCATATTTGTATGATTACTCCCCATTCTGGAATATCTGGCGTACAAAAACTAGACGCATGTAGGCACGTGGTGTACAAATCGCTTGCGCCTTCACCAATCATAAAAAGAACAGGTCAATGCGTTCTACACAAATATCGTACTAGCTGGATACTACCGATCTTAGCTGAATTGTGAGGTGTAGTATTATCGACAGGTCGTCTCTATTAGCTGAAATATATGTGAGGTCGAAATCGCAGCTGAAAGCCTGGGTCGGGAAGCAGCTGTAAAGTGCTGGTTTGTCGTCTAGGCACGAGTTCCGTTTACACATATCCTTTCATGGATGACAATTTTGTGTTGCGACGGAAAAGAAAAGAGACGAGATTATCTCTCGGGCAGGAGGAGCAGTGCACAAGTGGCACGTATGGCCAGGCACACACCAAAACAACACAACACATGAAGCGGTGGTCGCGCTGGGTCGCCTTCGCGTCGCGTTCGGAACGGCAGCGGCGCCGGACACAGCCAAAAAACAGCTTTTTGCCAGGCCAACACGACGGCCCTTTGCCCACACGGCCCCGTTTCCCGATCGGGATGACGATGAGGCGAGACGAGTCGGCGAGCGAACCACCGGCGGCACAGGTGTCAGTCCAGTCTCACTCGGACTGGCGTGTTTTGTCAAACCAGTAGAAAACGGCTGGCGCCGATGGATGCCGATCGCGACCGGAACGTGCCACGTTGCCGAGCTGCTCGATCCATCGTCCCGTAGACGATATACGTGAGTAGATGTTTGTTGAGAGGGCCGGATCGACAATTAATCAGTCAGTGATGTGTATGCACGTTGCGAGTCGTATCGGCAAGGACAAAGCTATGGCGCCAAGAGCAGGCTTCAGGATGCTCGCCGCAAGCTCAATGATTGGCGTTGTGTGTTGTCTGATAGAATTGATGTTTTTTTTCTAACAGGTCAGATAATTGACGTGAGCACACGTAAAACTAGGCACACATGTTAATTCCATAATTCGAGAGTAGCCCGATGTTAAACATGATATGGAAATACGCATCGACAACAATGTGAACTCAGCAACACTTATGTACTAACTCATAGATCGTATCCGTATAAAAAAAAAATACATGCATCAAACATATATGTAGGAAACAAGACACTTCAAGGCTCTATCCTGGCCATAGAGAGTGTCTTCCCTTGGTAGAGAAGCTCTCTTCAGACCATAGAGAGTGTCTCTGGCAAGGAGGGGAGTTCTTCCAACAACTGCAACGCATCAAATCAACACATGGGAACACCAATTATTGTTTACATGGAAAACCTCTTAACTCGTGAGGAAAACCACCGACTGAAGCCATCTACATATTATTTCAATATAATCTAATGGGGATGCAACATAGAGCGGTGTTTTGGCACCCGTGATTATATGCTCCCGGTTTTTAATTTTTGTTTTAAATGTTGAAAAATTCAAACACACAATTTAACGGGTACATCTCAAAATTTTGCCGAAAACCGACATTTTTAGTCTCATTTGTAAAAAGACAAATTTCAGTGTAAAAAAGATTGTCTATGTGACTTTTTTGTCTTTTTCACACAAGTAACAATAAATATCGGGTTTTCGCAAAACTTTTTGTGCGCATATAGAATGTTGATACGTAAGCGTCTAAATTTTTGTTTGATTTTTTGACATTTCGTAATATTTTTTAGCAGGAGCATATGCTCCCATGTGCTGAATTAAATTTTGTTATACACAAGGATCATAGAGCCAACAACAAGATATCGGGCACAAGTGTTTGGGATTTGAGCTATCTCACCAAAAATGGTGGAACCACATCTTGAAGGAGACATAGTTGTAGATTTGGTCTTCAAAACCTTGTGAGCAGCGCCTGGTGATGTGAAGCTTTCGGGGAGGAGGAGGAGGAGGAGGAGGAGGAGATAGTTTATCGCACGCATTTCGGTTGTAGGTTTGGTCTTCAAAACCTTGTGAGCGGCGCCTGGGGCTATGAAGCTTTCGGGGAGGAGGAGGAGACAGTTTACCGCACACACTTCGGTTGTATGTGGGCAAAATTATTTTCGGATGAACTGAGAAATGAGGCTGGTATTAAAGTGTCAATGCTACATCAACCGTCCTTGCGTCAGACATTGTTGATGGTGACATTGTTGGTGATATGCCCAAGAGGCAATAATAAAATGGTTATTATAATATATCTTTGTGTTTATGATAATGTTTGCATACCATGCTATAATTGGGGGATGGAGTTTTGGGAGAAAGTATCTAGTGCTACTTGGCACTTGTGTGCTACTTGATTCCAGCAAAATCTGGACCGTCTATTTTTACTGGAGGGAGAGGATTAAACATGACTCCACCATCAGCTCCCACCGTGGCACATATGCCAATAAAGCCCTGTCTGTTTTTGTATTCTGGTACGGGATCCTTATTTTAATCTCCCCTCTCACTCACAGGATCCGATTGACCACACCATTCTGATACAAGTTGCAGCCACAGCTCAACTTGACGCTGACACGAAGCTCGATCAGCCACCGCATTCCTCAGAAGCAGCACTTCCACCGCTGTTTGCGCCGGATCTGTTTCTATCGGTGGCATCGATGTTTCCAAGCACGATACTCATCTGTAGTTTTCTAGCATCCGTTGGCTGGTAGTTAGACTGGGTTGCCGGCACAGATCGCATGCCCGACGGCTCTCTTCACAAATATTTCTGTCGGATGAAATTATTCAGCGACAAATGCCTAAAGTTGCTACTTATCCCCTTTAGCCTATGAGTTCGGCCCGGGAGCTTGACTAGGCGAGGCGGCGCCTTGAAGAAAAGGCACAGGCGCACAGCCATACATCTTGACGGGTTGGAGAGGATCCAGCTCAGTGCTAAGCGGTGGCAGGCCGGCACCGGGTTGAGCTCCCTGCGATTTGGGACCGATTCATTTCGTGAGCAGATGGATAAAGACGAAGATGGACCATGTACCACGAATTCAGAAAAGAGCAGGGTCTGATTTGTATATGTGCCAATGCCAGAGGGCACGTTCGATCTTGACCATTAAAACAAATCTAATGGTTCAGGTTGATGCGGAATCGGTAGTACACATAGTGGCTGTAGCACTAGATATTCTCTCGGAGTTTTGGCTCCCGGGTGTAGTTGATCCCGAGATCTGGACCGATTGAAAGATCGTGGAGATTGATGAGTGATGGGCAAAAGGCTGACTGGTTTGCAGCAGTAAAGGTTGAATACGGAGGTGGACCAGTATACGAGTGTACCCTTGGCCCACAAACAAGTTAACGTTCGGCAACGGCAATTAGGACACTACCGGATGGACGTTCACCCTGGATATCATGTACCCGTGGAACAGCTGGTTATGGACGTCCTGGACCATGGTACGTGAGTACTTCGTTTGCTGATCCAACATCAGTGCAAATAAAACAGCCAGCTCTGCGTTAATGGTGGACTTGTCGTACTCGTCCTCGGCCGCCATGGCATGAACGTCGTTGACGGACGCTGCCATGGCTTTCCTGATGCCAAGCGAGTCCTCGGGATCGTCGGGGCCACGTAGCACCGCCGGGTGGTGGAGATGCTCCGCCGCCTTATTCTCCTTGTCGTCGTTGCTTGTTCGCGGCGGTGGGTGCGGCGGGACAGCGTAAGTAGAGGCGTCCTCGAGGGAGCGCCGCCTCTTCCTTCTCCTTCTTCGGCACACGGAAGGCGATCCCCCCAGCTCGACGCGACGAACACACATGCTCCATCTTCGCCTCGCGGAAGACGAACCCTCCGACTCGACGAGGTGGTGAGTGCGGCTCCGTCTTTGGCACCACGACGGGGCGCAAAGGCGCCGACGTCCTTAGGCGCAAGCGCACCAAAGGCGACGCATGTATGTAATGCGGTCGTCGTGGCATCCAGAAGGGCGCCGGACCGGGCCTCTAGGCGTGCTGCCCGAGCACGGCGTTGACATTGCGGCCTATCCACCAATCCTTGCGACTGAAGCAGTTTTATGGACCGCCCTAGGGGCCATAGGTGGCGCTGATGGTGGCCTCATGCTCCGCGTTGAAGAGGGCCCCCCACATGTGGCTGCCGGTAGGCCAAGTGGTTTCCGCCAGCGCCTCCGGCGTGAGTTTGCTCTGCCGCCGCGAGACGTACTCATCGTACGCGCGTCCATCCGGCAGAGGAGGAATGGCGTACCCCTCGGCGCTAATCTTACAGCGGCCCGGGAGCCGCCAAACTGGCGGGACAAGCAGTCCCGCCTCGCACAGGACGTGCGCCTCGCCGATGGTGAGGTTCTGCGGACGCTCGTGCGGCTCCTCGTCGCCTCTCCAGCTCCTGACGGATTCAAAGTTGTGATACATGGCGAGGTGGCTAGGTCTGGCGCATAAGGCAAATGCGACAGCTAGGTTTGGCGAAGGATGGCGAACATGGAGGCCGAACAGTGCTCTCTCCTTTTTATCGAGTGGCGGCCAAGCACCGAGACAGTAGTAGGTGGATGCCATTAGGCCAGCGTGAGGAGCCACGCCTTCACGCATCGCAAACCCACACCGACATCTTCGAGCAGCTCTTTGACCGAAGCACGAAGTGATGACGGAGACAATGCCCACAAGATGTTTGTGACAACTCCAATCAAAAGGATCTTTTGGGATGGAGGGTGTGGCTGGGTAGCATCCTTTCCCATATCAAAACAAGTGTCAGACCATCTCATACGGTCCAAAAAAATACCTTCGCCAAAACTTGTATGAATGGATGAGTGGCCTGCTACTGGGCTGCGCGAATCGACGTGTTGGACAGCCTTACGAGTTTGGCGTTCACGCGAAATCGGTACCAGATGTTAACGTTGGTCCAACATATTTGGTCCATTATCTGAACCAACACATGTGACGGACCGATCACAATGAATGTGCTAGACTGTGGGCCTAATACCACTGTTCAATAATCTGGATACCAAGTCCAATACATGAGCATATACACACACGGGGAACCAACTGTCCTCTGCTGGTTGGTTCAGGCGGTGAGAGCATATAGACCCGGGAGCCAGTTTGGATTTCCGCTATAATTGTATTAACTGAAACATTGATACATGTGTGTTATGTAAACAACAAGGAGTCCCTAGTAAGCCTCTTGTATAACTAGCTTGTTGATTAATGGATGATCATGGTTTCGTGATCATGAACATTGGATGTTATTAATAACAAGGTTATGTCATTAGGTGAATGATATAATGGACACACACCCAAATAAGCGTAGCATAAGATCAAGTCATTAAGTTCAATTTGCTATAAGCTTTCGATACATAGTTGCCCAAGTCCTTCGACCATGAGGTCATGTAAATCACTTACACCGGAAGGGTACTTTGATTACATCAAACGCCATTGCGTAAATGAGTGGTTATAAAGATGGGATTAAGTATTCGGAAAGTGTGAGTTGAGGCATATGGATCAATAGTGGGATTTGTCCATCCGATGACGGATAGATATACTCTGGGCCCTCTCGGTGGAATGTCATCGATTAGCTTGCAAGCATATGAATGGTTCATAAGAGATCACATACCACGGTACGAGTAAAGAGTACTTGTCGGTAACGAGGTTGAACAAGGTATGGAGATATGATCGAACATCGGACAAGTAAAATATCGCGTGACAAAGGGAATCGGCATCGTATGTAAATGGTTCAATCGATCACTAAGTCATCGTTGAATATGTGGGAGCCATTATGGATCTCAGATCCCGCTATTGGTTATTGCTCGGAGAGGAGTCTCGACAATATGCATAGTTCGCGAACCGTAGGGTGACGCGCTTAAGGTTCGATGTCGCATAAGTAGATTCGGAATATGAGATGGAGTCCGAAGTTTTGTTCGGAGTCTCGGATGGGATCCAAGACATCACGAGGAGGTCCGGAATGGTCCGGAGAATAAGATTCATATATGGGAAGTCATTTTCGGGGTTAGGAAAAGTTCGGGATTTTTCGGTATTGTACCGGAGGTTCTAGAAGGTTCGGAGGGTACCATAGTGGGGCCCACCTATCCCGAACGTCCAACATGGACCGGAGGGGTCACATAGGCCCACATGGGCCAGGCACACCAGCCCCCAAGGCCCATGTGGCTGGATCAAGTGGATAAGATCAAATCCCTTAAAATTAGGGACTTAACTTGGGGGAAGTTGCCCCCTTGTTTTGGCCGACCCAAAGGCTTGGAGGGGGGCCAAGGCAGCCCCCCACGCCTATATAAGAGGAGGGGAGGGCTGGGGCGAAGCATATGATTTCCCCAAGCCCTAGACGCCCTCTCTCCCTCCTCCTTCTTCTGCGTAGGCTTGGCGAAGCCCTGCAGAATTTCTCCTCCACCTCCACCACCACGCCGTCGTGCTGCTGGGATTTCGAGGGGATCTACCACACCTCCGCTGCCCGCTGGAACGGGGAGAGGAAGGGCTTCATCGACACCGTACGCGCGACCGAGTACGGAAGTGCGGCACCGGGGACGACGTCTACACCAACAACGAGATCTAATCTCGTAGGCTGGAAATCTTCGAGGGTTAGTCTCATATCAATCTCGTTGCTCCGATCTTGTAGATTAGATCTTGGGTGTTCCATAGATTAGATCTTGGATTTATTCGTCTTGCGGTAGGAAAATTTTTGTTTTCTATGCTACGAACCCCAACAGTGGTATCGAGCCATGTCTATGCATAGATCTGTTGCACGAGTAGAACACAATGGTTTTGTGGGCGTTGATGCTTTTGTTGCTTTAGTTTGTGTACTTTGAATCTTGCGGGATGGTGGGATGCGGCCGGGCTAACTTTACATGACCGCGTCTCATGAGACTTGCTCCACGCTTGACATGCAACTTGTATTGCATAAGTGGCTTTGCGGGTGTCTGTCTCTCCCAACATAGTGAAGATTCCAATTTGCACTTTCTATTGTCAACACTAGTATCACCGTTGTGGTTCATGTTCGTAGGTAGATTGGATCTTACTCGAAAACCCTAAACCACGTAAAATATGCAAACCAAATTAGAGGCGTCTAACTTGTTTTGCAGGGTTTGGTGATGTGATATGGTCATGATGTGATGATGATTATATTTGATGTATGAGATGTTCATTGTTGTATTATGGCAACCGAGCCTAATGGTTGTCTTTATTTTTTGTTAAAGACCTGCATGTCTATTCATCATGTAATAGCTTTATTTCAAGTAGTTGTCATAGTAGCTATAAGTGATGGACAACCATGAAGCGGCGCCACGGACCTTGGTGCAATGCTGGTGATGATGGAGATCATGATCACGTGCTTTGGAGATGGAGATCAAAAGCACAAGAAGAAAGGCCATATCATATCACATATTATGAATTGCATATGATGTTAATCCTTTATGCATCTTATCTTGCTTAGATCGACGGTAGCATTATAAGATGATCCCTCACATTAATATCAAGATAATAAAGTGTTCTCCCCTCGTATGCACCGTTGCTACAGTTCGTCGTTTTGAAGCATCTCGTGATGATCGGATGTGATAGACTCTACGTTCACATACAACGGGTGTAAGCCATGTTTGCACACGCGGAATACTTGGGTTTGCTTGACGAGCCTAGCATGTACAGACATGGCCTCGGGACAACGGAAACCGAAAGGTTTAACACGAGTCATATGGATGATATGATCAACATGTTGATGTTCACCATTGAAGCTACATCATCTCACGTGATGATCGGTTTTGGTGTAGTGGATGTGGATCGTGTGCCACTTAACAACTATGAGGGATGTTGTATTAAGTGGGAGTTCATTAGTAATTAGATTAAAACATGAACTAATTATCATGAACATAGTCTGAATAGTATTTTGAATTAAAGTTGTAGAATTGGCATCCGTTATCTACCATGCGCTAGTCTTGTAATTGAGATAGAAATACTTTAAGTCGACAAGTAACTCTACGGGCTGTTACCGTATTGTTAAAGAATCAAGAAATGATTAAGTCCTATTGCAAATTTTTAGTAAACTTCTCATTAATGATTCAAAGAACAATGGTTTCAATTAGTACCTAGAATCATCTTGCCTCCATGAAACTTGAAGTTCAAATCTGTTTGAAAAGTAAGGAGCTGGAAATTTTGTTTTCAGAAATAAGCAAGGTATGAGATATATGTGATATCTAAGACCTTATTGCAAGATGATAGAATATAATCTAGTGAGACTACATAAACTCATAAGTTTTATGGGAATGTACGAAGGTTGAAGACGGCGTCCCAATCCTCCAACTAGTTGGGCACTAACGATATTCGCATATCCATGAAGTGATCGTCCTTAGTATGCACCGTTGCTAAGACTCGTTGTTTTGAAGCATCACGTGATGATCGGGTGTGATAGATTCTACGTGTGCATACAACGGGTACAAGCCAGATTTGCACATGCGAATACGAGGTTAAACTTTACGAGCCTAGCATGTACGGACATGGTCTCAAAAAGTCGTCATGATATGATGGATAAAATTATGAGTGAAATTGTTCATCATATTACAAAGTTACTAATAGTGAAATCGGAACACTTGTCATATGATGATCAACTTCAAAGTAAGAACCTCAAGGTTATTGGTATTTGACCAATGGACTTAGAAGTCATTGAAAGTGAAGTGTTTTCTGAGAATGAGGAAAACTAAAAGAGAAACTACAAAAGATATTTTGGCAGAAAGAAAGAAAAGACTAGAAAGTCTAGCTCAGGTGTATATAGATGATATACATGTTATGAATGTATTCCTTGTTTGGTCACAAAATGGAATTCTTGGGTATTAGTACCATATTGGTTGGTATGAGGTGTCATACAAAACAACGCAATACAAGAATACATTGGCCTAAGTGACTGAAAAGGAATGTGATAGGAATGCACGTCTGGAAAAAAATAAAGTGTTATTATGTTCGCCGTTGGCATTCTGTCTAGCCATTCAGATTTATAATAAAGAACTTTATAATTGTTATTCTTGTTCTGGTTAAATGAAAACAATGAGTTGTTCAAATTGTAACAGCATTCCATGTACGATGGATAAGTTATTATAAATCTTTATGGTGAAGCACACATACATAACACCGACGCTAAAATGCCATAAGGCAAATGATGTGAATTCCACTCATTAGTGGAACCGCCATTTAGGTCATGTTAGAAAGGAACGCATGAAGGAACTCCATTTGAATGGATTTTTGGAGTCATTCGACTTGGAATCGTTTGGCGCTTGCAAATCTCTTCTAAAAGAGAATGACTTAAATACCGTTCATAGGCCAAGAGTTGAACGGGCAACTAACTTAGTGGAAACATACATAGTGATGTATATGGTTCAGGGCATAGTTGTGTGCGGGAGATTCTTCTACTTCATGAAAACTTCTAACAATGAATTGAGTATATATATGTGGATATATTCAATAAGGAAGAAGTTTGAAACATTTGAATGGATTCAAATAAATTTCAGCATGAAGTGAAAATCATCGTAATAGAAAAGTCAAATATCTGTGATTGGATCATGGTGGAAACATTTGAATTACGAGTTTTAGCGAACATCTAAGAGAGTTATGAAATTGTTCTACAACCTCACGTTTCTTGGAGTATCATAATGATGACGGAGTATCCAAGAGACGTATCCAAACCTTGTTGGATTAATGATGAGATAATATAAAATGATGCCATTATATTTTTTGTGGATTATGCTTTAGAGACTATCGCTTTTACACTGAATAGAGCATCATCATGATCCATTGAAATGACACCATACGAGTTATGGCATGGGTATAAACCCTAAATGGTCCTTTCATAAATTTTGGTATGCATAGCATAAGTAAATGAGTTTACAACCAAAATCGGATAAATGTCTTTGTTGATTATCCCATGAAATTGATTGGGAATTCTTTCCACTATGAAGTCAAAGACAAAAGTGTTTGTCAATGTTTCTTACTTATTTCAAAGAAATTGTTTCTAGCGAACTATTTGAGTGGGAGGACAATAGAACTTGATAAGGCATGATGATCAGAGTAGCACAACATCGGAAATGGTTCCGGAAGCAGCTACGAAGATCATGGCTCCCATGTCTACAAAGTGTTATAGTCATGGAGATCAAAGTACTTATTGAACCTTGTAGATGTGGTTTATTTTGTAATCAAATAAATGATTTGTGGACAAAGGATTGTTTTTGAACAATGATAAACCAACTACATACAAAGAAGTTATGATGGGCCTGACTCCGTTAAATTGGCTATGCGCCATGAAATCCAAGATAGGTGAATACTTTTTGAAAGTAAATGGATCTATAAATTAGATGGACTTGGATGGAATATCCTTAAAGAAGCTCGACTTATCGAAAAGCAGTTTACGAAAAAGTTCAAAGAGTTGACTACGATAAGATTAGATCTTCCGTGGCAATGCTTATAGTCTATGTGGATTATTCTAGTAATCGCTACATATTTCTTTTATGAGATATGATAGTAGGATGGCAGAAATACATTCCTTACCAGAAGTGTGTATGAAGGATGTATACTAGATACAACCAAGAGTTTTGCTGGTCCGTGGAATACTAGATAGGTATACAAACTTCAATTGGATGTAGTGAGTATCGCGGAGTTGGAATCTTCACCGGATGAAATAATCAAAGAGTTTTGATTCCATCAGAAACGATGAAGATGCTTGCATTTGCAAGAAATTAAGTGGGAGCTGAGACATATTTATAATACTTTATGTAAATGACATATCGTTGATTATAAATAGTGTTATTATATAATTGATTTAAAAGGTTTCATTGAGAATTAACATCAATGAAAGGATATGAATTGAAACATATTTAGTGTCAAGATCTATGAAGATAGATAGAAACACATAATAAGTTTAAGTTTAAGTACATAGAATAGATATTGAAGTAGTTCAATTAAGAAGGTGTTCTTTTCATGTGAAGGTTTAACAAGACTTGAGTGTATTTGACACTCGATGAGTAAATACACATGAGTGATTTTAGATCACGAATAATATGTACAAAGTCAGAAGTCCTGTGCTCTAAAGTGTTACGAGCATGATTCATGTAATGATCATTGGACAACAGTAAGAATATCCTGAGTACTTTAGAAGAACCAAGGATATTAGTTTTTATATGGGGTAATGACAAACAAATCGCTATAAGGTGTTGCACCGATATTAGTTTGGTCACATATAAAAATAAAATTTCAATCTCAATTAGGCTAAGAGTTATTTAAAAGGTAGCACAATGAGCTAGAACAAGTCTATGCTAGATTTAGATGAGTTCTAAATATTGTGACGGATTCTACAAACGAAGGCAAAGTATGTCATTGTTTTGACAATGACCGAGGATGTTAAGTCGAAGAGTTCTTGGAGAACTTGGTGTAGTTTCGACAGTGTCAGAATTTTGAAGCTATATTGTGTGACAATATTAGTGACTTATTTCAGACCGCGGAATTAAGGTTCCACCAAAGGACTAAGCATATACAATTAATGCCGACTCATTTGGAAAATGAGTGATGCGTTGAGACGCAAATGAATTGCAAAATACATACGTTTCTGAGCATGTCAGATCCGTTGACTAAAACCTCTCCCGTGAGCAAAACATGATAAGCACCGAAGGCCAAGGTGTTATATCTTTACATATGTAAACTAGATTATTGACTCTAGTGCAAGTGGGAGACTGTTGGAGATATGCCCAAGAGGCAATAATAAAAAGGTTATTATAATATATCTTTGTGTTTATGATAATGTTTGCATACCATGCTATAATTGTATTAACGAAACATTGATACATGTGTGTTATGTAAACAACAAGGAGTCCCTAGTAAGCCTCTTGTATAACTAGCTTGTTGATTAATGGATGATCATGGTTTCGTGATCATAAACATTGGATGTTATTAATAACAAGGTTATGTCATTAGGTGAATAATATAATGGACACACACCCAAATAAGCGTAGCATAAGATCAAGTCATTAAGTTCAATTTGCTATAAGCTTTCGATACATAGTTGCCCAAGTCCTTCGACCATGAGGTCATGTAAATCACTTACACCGGAAGGGTACTTTGATTACATCAAACGCCATTGCGTAAATGGGTGGTTATAAAGATGGGATTAAGTATTCGGAAAGTGTGAGTTGAGGCATATGGATCAATAGTGGGATTTGTCCATCCCGATGACGGATAGATATACTCTGGGCCCTCTCGGTGGAATGTCATCTGATTAGCTTGCAAGCATATGAATGGTTCATAAGAGATCACATACCACGGTACGAGTGAAGAGTACTTGTCGGTAACGAGGTTGAACAAGGTATGGAGATACCGATGATCGAACATCGGACAAGTAAAATATCGCGTGACAAAGGGAATCGGCATCGTATGTAAATGGTTCAATCGATCACTAAGTCATCGTTGAATATGTGGGAGCCATTATGGATCTCCAGATCCCGCTATTGGTTATTGCTCGGAGAGGAGTCTCGACCATGTCGCATAGTTCGCGAACCGTAGGGTGACGCGCTTAAGGTTCGATGTCGCATAAGTAGATTCGGAATATGAGATGGAGTCCGAAGTTTTGTTTGGAGTCTCGGATGGGATCCAAGACATCACGAGGAGGTCGGAATGGTCGGAGAATAAGATTCATATATGGGATGTCATTTTCGGTTCTAGGAAAAGTTCAGGATTTTCGGTATTGTCGGAGGTTCTAGAAGGTTCGGAGGGTACCATAGTGGGGCCCACCTATCCTGAACGTCCAACATGGACCGGAGGGGTCACATAGGCCCACATGGGCCAGGCACACCAGCCCCCAAGGCCCATGTGGCTGGATCAAGTGGATAAGATCAAATCCCTTAAAATTAGGGACTTAACTTGGGGGGAAGTTGCCCCCTTGTTTTGGCCGACCCAAAGGCTTGGAGGGGGCCAAGGCAGCCCCCACGCCTATATAAGAGGGAGGGAGGGCTGGGGCGAAGCATATGATTTCCCCAAGCCCTACGCCCCTCTCTCCTCCTTCTTCTGCGCGGGCTTGGCGAAGCCCTGCAGAATTTCTCCTCCACCTCCACCACCACGCCGTCGTGCAGGCTGGGGAGGGGATCTACCACACCTCCGCTGCCCGCTGGAACGGGAGAGGAAGGGCTTCATCGACACCGTACGCGCGACCGAGTACGGAAGTGTTGCCGGATTGCAGCACCGGGGACGATCGTCTACACCAACAACGAGATCTAATCTCGTAGGCTTTGGAAATCTTCGAGGGTTAGTCTCATATCAATCTCGTTGCTCCGATCTTGTAGATTAGATCTTGGGTGTTCCATAGATTAGATCTTGGATTTATTCGTCTTGCGGTAGGAAATTTTTTGTTTTCTATGCTACGAACCCCAACAGACATACGCTCGTCTAATCATATTAGTACGATCCTATGCGGATGTTGGGCTACATTGAAGAAAGCATGCCCATAAGCATGACGAAGGGGGTCGTACTATGATTGGTTCAGTCCGCTAGGTCTTGCAAACCACCCTCGATCTAGCCCAACTAGGTCGAGAAAGGAAGAAAAAGATTCAAAAGCAGAAGGTACATTGGAAACCTTCTGAGGTATTAATCAATACCAATCCAAACTTCTTTGATGATACCATGTCCATTGGCCTGGTCGTTCCTGACCACTAGGGGAGGCTAATCAGAGTACAAGCCTCTGGCATGAATATGTGGCGAATGCTATAATTATAGAGGCAATGACAATTCGAGAGGGCATTGGACTCACGGCGGAGAAAGGCTATAACCAAATGATCATAGAAAGTGACTCTCAATAGGGTGTGAACCTATGTAATGGGGATGATGATAACCGCTTAGAAATTAGGTCTTGCCAAGAAGTTGGGGAGATTAGTAGAGTTTTGACTACCGTTAGCATTGTTTTTGCTGGACGTGAACCAAACATGGTTGCCCGTCTTTGTGGTAAACAAACTAGTATTAGGAAGAGATGCCTATGGATTAACTATAATTCAGATTTTCTCATTTAAACTCTTCATAGTGATTGTAATCCTATCCGTTAGTCAGTAAAATTCTATGAATTCGCAAAATAAAAAGCAGCGCCTTGTGCTTGATTTGGGATTATTCCTTCAACTCAAATAAGAACAGACAATGCTACTTATCCTCCACCGGATGGTTAACTCAAATAAGGACATAGAATGCTTCTAGTGCACCTACGAATTGCAAATCCATGACAGATGCAGTTAAAAATTAGCAGTCGCTAGGTCGCCCAATTTTTCTGGGTATTTTTTTTTTCTGGGTATTTTTATTGCTCATGCTACATAGTACTATATCCTTACTGTAGTAAATGGGTTACCTGTATCCTCTGTTTCTCACAGATGAAAAATCCAACACCTGCTACCTACAAATCCTATGATCGAGCTCGCGAACACCGCAACCATGTGGTTGGCTTCAGTGTCCGTCCATGGTTCGATTCCATCTAGCTCTATTTCTACATCAGCCAGCTAGAAGTTAAGCATCTCCCATATCAGCTCCGGGTCGAAGGACGGCATCTTCTCCAGCGAGCACTCGGCTTCGGCCGCGGAGAACGCCCCGTCCGGCGACCCGTACGACGACGTCGTGGTCGTAGTTGTCGTCTCCGACGTCGCGGCGCTCTCCGAGAGGACGGGGCGGGCAGCAGCCGTCGGCGGCAGCTGGGCGGACTCGGCGTCTCCGCGCTGGCTGCTCTGCTTGCTCTCCTCGCGCAGGCGCCTGGCGCGGGCGCGCTTGCGGGCCATCTTGACGCGGATGGCCTGGATCTTGGCGTCGACGGCGTCGCGGAGCTGCCGGAGCGCATCGGGGCAGCCGTCGTCTCTGTCGCAGTCCATGACGCCGGGGAAGTTGAGGCGCGCGTACTCGCCGCGGAGCTTGTAGGCGGCGCGGTCGTAGGCGTGCGCGGCGGTCTCGGGCGAGTCGTAGGTGCCGAGCCAGACGCGCACCCGGTTCTGCGGCAGCCGGATCTCCGCCACCCACTTGCCCCACTGCCGCTGCCGCACGCCGCGGTAGGTCTTCGTCGACCGCAAGCTCGCCGCCTCTGCTCCTCCCATGTCGAGCCCCGCGCCAGGAAAAGGATAACTCGCGGCCGAGGAGGAGGACGAGGTTGCGGCGGCGGCATGGTGCTGGTGTTGCGGCTGCGTGGCTGCGAAGGAGCGGAGGAGCTCGCACTGGCGGTAGTAGACGCTGGAGCCGAGCGGCGGGATGGTGACCGGGGGCGGGAGGTGGGAGAAGACGGTGTCGAGCGCGGTGGCGCCGCCCGGGGACAGAAGCAGAGACGAAACGGCGGAGCGCACTTCCCCCGTGAAGCTGGCCGGAGACAGCGTGCTTAGGCTGCCGTCCATCGATGGAGATGCTACAGTACTGGCTGCCGGAGCGAGGGGTAATCGCGGGAGGATTTTTCACGTACGGGGCGGGAAGCGCATGGTTAGCTCGGGTAAGAGTTTGAGATTTTTGTTGGAAGGCAGGTGTGTCTGATGAGGTTTATATAAGCGACGAAGAACGGTGTCGTTTTACGATTATGCCCCTGGAGGATTTGTATGTTTGAACACGATGCCGCTCATACATGTACGTACTAGTAGTACTGCTAAACCGGAATTAGTTGCACCGTAGGAGTTAATGTGACGCCATTTGGTCAACTTCTAAGGATGTTTACACCTGTGATCACCATAATTAACCAGTACAAGAAAAACAGAGATCACCATCTTTGACGAGTTCAAGCTCACTCCCGTGTCAACCCCCAAGGGAAGCATGAGTCTTGTCATTCTATTTGACAAGGCCAATAAGCCATCTTCAAAAGTAAAGGCCAGCCTCTTACACAATTTGAATTCCACTCACAACCTTGATCCATCGATCTTATCCATTTCGTCTCTCATTTCTCTTCCTTGAACTTGAGACTTAAGAGTCCCCTTTGTGAGAGGAGAGGCGCCGGAAGCCCATGTAAATAGTAGAAGGGTTCTCCCTATATTACTTTTCTTCAGCGTTTTTCTGGTGTTATGGAGTAGTGCGCTTGAATTCATGGGCTAGATATGGTGTGTCCCGACCGTTCTCCCTCTTCCTGTGGAGCTCCATCGGTCGTAGTCGGAAGTGGGAAAGGTGGTCCTTGTCGGGTTCTCCTTGAAAAAGGTTCGTTGGTTTGGTGGCGTGCTGGTTCTTTCCTGCATCTTGGTGAGGTCATTCCGTCCATGTCGGGGAGGTGCCGAGTGAGGTACAGATCACGATGGATCTTGGAGAGAAGCTAAATGGTGGCCAGGACGATCTAAAGCTGAAGTTTCTAGGATAACAATCTCGGTGGCTCAAGCTTGGCTGCCGACTCTGATGGCCAATATGTAGCCGTCATTAACCTCGATGACTCCATCCGGTATTTGCTCAACCTTCAGGTAGAGGCCCTTTGTGGGCCAACGACGTTCATTGTTTTATGGTGTTGTCCCCGATGATAGAGAGAGCGACCGATGGTGGAGCCGCAAATGCATCGGTGGAGAAGATGGACCGGATCTCGTTTACTGTTTAGGGTCCTTCGCACTTGTTGTGAGGACTTTGTTGCAATTTACTTTTCTTTTAGGGACCTGCATGTAACTTGTATGTCCACACTTTGTGACCAATGCAACATCTAGGCCCTTAGGGGGATTTCCCCTGTTAAAAAATTGAAGACATTCATTACGTATTATTTTTTATGGGAAAGGCCCCGATGGGTCTGGAAATTGCGAGTACATTAGGGGTGAGTGCAAGGTTACAGAGCGGACCCCAAAGAAAAATAAATTACAAATTGACCCTCATAAATATGAAACAAGATGTTCCAAAAAAAGAGAAGAAAAGCAATTTGGTCCATGTTCTTCACCAGACCCCAGCCATGACCTCGAGGCTCGAGCACCATTGACACCGCTAGAGTCAAAACCACTTGTATGAAGATGGCTAAGACCCTCGCATCAAGACCAGAGATCCTCTGCAACGTCGATGTAGCCTAGAGGAAGAACGGGCTCAGGCTAGCACAATACCGAGCGCGGAGTGCCCCCGACATGGAATTATGGCAAAGCAAGACCTTCGTTGATCTTCTCCGCCAAAGACTGCAGCGCTTCCAGAACACATGGGTGGCATTACACTCTAGAAAATCCCGCAGAGTCTCCAAATATGCAGGTCGCTGCATCATCCAGCCCCTTCCCCTCGCCACCATGGCTAACCAGAAGAAACATCATCAAAGCGAGACTACAAATCATGCCTTGCTCCAAGTGGCAGCTCCGCCGAAGAATTGAGAACGGAGCACTGGGATGCGGCGGCGAACTCTGAAGGAGATAAAATGGAGAGAGGAGGAAAAGAAAGTGCGATGGTCCTTCCGTTCATAATTAGTTTGTAGCCTTAGGTTTAGATAAAGTTCAACTTTGTAAAGTTTACCTAAATATTTATTAAAACATCAACATCTACAATAATAGAGTTTGATTTTTTAAATTAAATTTACAATAGGAATTAAATAAAAACGGAGCGAGCAGCATGAGGGGCAATCTGAAATGGGTACTCTACTCCTACAAGACATGAGCCCATGGCAGTTTGGGGAATTTGGGTTGCCGGTGTGGTGAACGACACGTGGCCGGAGGACCGCGCATGGGCATGCCGTGCTGAAAGCCTCTAGCTAGGCAGAGCCGCAGAGGTCGGAACGGAAAGAAACAGAGGACGAGCTGCTCATGGATCGGCGATCACAGCTGTGAAGAAGAACCCAAAAGCTAACTTTTGGCATTTATGGGGATTAGTTGCGGTGACAGCACTGTCCTCCGTCGCCACGTCGCCTTGCCCGTACAAGGTCACTTGATTGGACGCGCGCGGTCCAGGCCAGCGTGCATGATCCGGGGACACGTCGGCGGCCCCGCGTATGTATCTCTCGCTGGAATGATTTCTTTCCCGGCGGAGACAGGCACATGTGCCGCTGATGGTTACCGGTGGTCATGTTTCGTGCACGGGGATGGGATCATGGCAGAGCCTTGCACGGTTGCGGTGCCGCGGTACGGGCTCCACGACGGTTCTAGCAGCGCCACGTGTCTCCGGCTTGGTCCCTTCCTTTGTTCTGGTACCGTCGTTGATCTTCACTTCCATGCATGGATGGGCTATAGTAGAAATTCAAGACATCTAGTTGGCGATGTTCCATAAAATTGTAAAAATTCATAATCCAATTCATGTTCGATGTCTGAAAAAAAAACAAATAGTGGCCAAAATATTACCCGCAATATTTTTTTTATAGATTTCTCACCGCGCAAAAAGTGATATGAGCTCGAAATACAAATTTAGCATGTGAGAACATGAGCTTACTAATACTCCCACAACAATATTGCCGTTGTTCGACGACTCCCCGCTAGCTGGGGATCTGCTTCCGAATCAAGGTCATCAGAGGAGCAGTTGCGACGCGGCGCGCCATCGACTCGTCTTGGTCGTCGGGGTCTAGTTGGCCTTATCTATAATTTTCCCTTTGTTGTTGGACTTATATGTAAGATGGTTGCTTTAATGTCATCTTTTCTTTCCTGCAAAAAAAGGAGGTCAAGCAATCAAGGAGAAAAAGTAGAGCATGAGCATGAAGCGACCACAAGACAATGTGATATTCTCTAGTCGCGGAGGAAAAATATACATGAAGCATTGCCTTGTTTGAAAATTAAGCTTCGATAAGATAATACACACAAATGTAATTTAGAACCTATTCGTAGATGAAATATGACACAACAATGAAAGTATGGTTATCGAGAAAATCAAGAGCTGCCAAAATAAATCAAAATCTTGGTGGTCTCTTTTGTTGTGGACCAAAATTTGCCAAACAAAAATAGTAATTTTTTGAGTTGTTGGACGGCGAAGCCCAGTCCAGTGCGTCGTGATCTTTTATACCGGGTAAAAACAGGGTTGACTATAAATTCAAATTTCTTAACCGGAATTGAATGCCATCATATCAAATCGTGCTCAAAATATACTCATGGCATTCGTACTTGTAAGTATCTCATGTTTAGACCGGACGGTTTTAGTGATGGTCAAATCGCAATGTTCTCAATTTCTTTTGGAAACCGGAAGAAGAACTAGAGAATCCTGTTGTTGTTTTTTGGGCCTATATATTGGAGTGTGAAAATGTGCATGTAGACATGTGTACAAATCTCCTACGCCTGCAATCATAAAAGGCACATGTCAACGCGTTCTAAACCAAATTTGTAGCGAGATATTACTTGTAGATTGTTGGTTAGCTCAAATGAGAGGTCTATGTCGCAAATGATGCTCATTCAGGTCACCTCATGTCCTCATCTCATGGTCCCGTGGAACTCCTGGTGGTGGAAGCAACTACAAAGTACTCATTTGTCGCCTAGGCACGAGGTCCGTTCACACCTATCCTGTTTTCCTTTCATGCATGTCGGGAACACAATTTTCTGTTGCAAGAAAAAGGAGGGAAAATAAACGTGATTATCTGTCTCGCGGGCAAAATGAGCAGTGTGCAATTGACACGTAGCCACAGAAAGCGGATAGCTGTGGACTTCAGTACTTCACAGGACAAAATATTCGAAACAAACGCAGCCAAACCACACTTGTCCACACGACTTTACTCGCGCTACTGTTTGTGAATTCAATCGAATCCCTGGAGACATTGACACTGTATTTCCATGATAAATTCAGGGAACAATTGAAGGAAAACCAACATGATTGCCGATTACGCATCTGGATTGCTCACTTGATGGCCCGTTGGTAGCGAGATGCATGGCACTACTCGGCAGCCAATTGAACGGATGATCAGTTGCCCAAGTCAAAGGGGTGGCCATGCATATGCAGGGCTGGGACCAATGTTGTTATGGTGTGTACCTCCGCACTGCCACATGCTGTAAAATTGGTAGATTGATTAGGAAGCGTTGCCCTTTGTCTCGGGCACGTGTACGTGTTTATATAAGCCAGGAATCGCCCCTGGCGTGGCGTACAAGAAGAGGGATCATAACAGATCCGGATACAGAAAGAACTCTAACAAACCCTTATAGATCGGGCTGGTTACATATGATAACACGTACACAACACATATTCTAACAGCCCCCCTTAATCACAACTTTGCTAAGTTGAGATTACGTTTAAACTCTTCTAAGCTTCTTGTTGGCAATGCTTTTGTGAATCCATCTGCAACTTGATCTCCAGAATGAATAAATCTGATCTGCAACTGTCTGTTAGCAACTCTTTCTCTGACAAAATGGTAGTCTATTTCTATATGTTTTGTTCTAGCATGAAACACTGGATTAGCAGACAAATAAGTTGCTCCAAGATTATCACACCATAAACAAGGTACCTTTCTTTGCTTAATACCCAACTCACCAAGCAATGACTGAACCCAGATAACCTCTGCAGTTGCATTTGCTAATGCCTTATATTCAGCTTCTGTACTCGATCTGGACACTGTTGGTTGTTTCTTTGCACACCATGAGATCAGATTAGACCCCAAAAATATTGCAAATCCTCCTGTTGATCGTCTGTCATCTAAACATCCAGCCCAGTCTGCATCAGAAAAGGCACTCACCATCATAGATGATGTTTTATTAAAGACTAAACCAACACTAGAGGTATGCTGAATATATCTCAGAATTCTTTTAGCAGCTGTCCAATGTACAGTAGTAGGTGCATGCAAATACTGACAAATCTTATTCACAGAGAAAGCAATATCCGGCCTGGTAAGTGTTAAATATTGAAGTCCTCCAACAATACTTCTGTACCTTGTACTGTCCTCATAACCAAGAGGTTCTCCTTCATAAGCAGATAATTTTTCTGTAGTTGAAAGAGGAGTTGGTGAAGGCTTGCATCCTTTCATCCCAACCCGAGCCAACAAATCAGTTGCATATTTCTGTTGTGTCAAAACTATTCCTTCATTAGTTTTCTTTACTTCTATGCCCAGAAAGAAGCTTAAATCTCCAAGATCCTTAAGAGCAAAATGTGATCTCAAATCCTTCAATAATGCTGTAATCGCATGTTGTGAGGAACTCGTGACAATTATATCATCAACATAGACTAGCATATAGATGATTATACCAGACTTGTTGTAAATAAACAGTGATGTATCAGACTTGGATGACACAAAACCAAGATCAAGAAGTTTAGAGCTCAAACGTGAATACCATGCTCTGGGGGCTTGTTTCAAACCATATAATGCTTTATCAAGCTTGCACACATATGAAGGTACATTCTTGTCCTCAAATCCTGGTGGTTGTCTCATATATACCTCTTCTTCCAGAACACCATGTAAAAACGCATTCTGAACATCCAGCTGTCTTAAGCTCCATCCCCTGGTAACAGCAATAGATAAAACCAAACGGATAGTAGCAGCTTTAACTACAGGACTGAAAGTATCCTCATAGTCAATACCATATCTTTGCTTAAAACCTTTTGCAACTAGACGAGCTTTGTATCTATCAATAGTACCATCTGCTTTCTTCTTGATTCTATAGACCCATTTACAGTCTATTAAATTTTTACCTTTACTTGGTGGTACCAAATGCCAGGTTTTGTTTTTCATCAAGGCTTCATATTCTTCTCCCATTGCCTTCTTCCATTTGTCACTCTTGAGTGCATCATCTAAGTTTTCAGGTTCACCTGTAGATGTTAACATAGCATACCTAATCATACCAGGAAATAATTTTTTCGGATTCTTTATCCCTTTTTGTAACCTGGTAGTCATACGCACGGGCGCAGCATTTTGATTCGCAGAAGATCCTGTGTCTGCTGAAGACTGCACAGAAGATCCAGCACTGCCAGGATCTGTCGTTGCTGCACTGTCCCCCTGGCCCGCAGATCCCTGATCGGCAGCTGAGCTTGTCGGCGACGTGTCGCGCTCCTGCTGGTTGAACGTGCGAAGGATTCCTCCGCTGGCGCTGCCGCTGCTGGCGCTGCGCCCGGACCCGCCTGACTGCATCAATCCCGGAGCAGATCTGCATGGGGATCCGTCAGACTGGCGCCCAGGTGTGACAGGCGGATCTACCTCGGATCCAGCGCCTGCTTCACCATTGTTTTGGCCAAGATTTTCACCGTTTTGCACCAGATTTTCACCATTTGCTTCTTCTGCAAAATTCTGCACACCAGCACTAACAATAGTATTAGCAGGATTAGTCCTTTGATCAACATTATTCACACCCCCATGATCAAAGACAGAGGTAGGTTGAAGTGATTCAGGAAGAAGCAGAATTTCTTTACGAAGAAGTGCACCGGCGTTGGGATGAAGAGATTTAAACGGAAATACTGTTTCATCAAATACTACATCCCTAGAGATATAGACTCGGCCTGTTTTGACTTCTAGACATTTTACACCCTTATGACGAGAACTGTAGCCTAAGAACACACATTGTGTGGAGCGAAAAGCAAGCTTGTGAGAATTATAAGGTCGAAGATTAGGCCAACATGCACATCCAAACACACGAAGGGAGGAATAGGTAGGTTTGGTGTGAAAGAGATGCTCATAGGGTGTGTCAAAATTGATAGTTTTACTTGGAAGCCTATTGATCAAGTAAGTTGCTGTAAGAAAAGCTTCATCCCAGAATTTTAGAGGCATTCCTGAATTTGCTAGAAGGGCTATACCCATCTCTACTATGTGACGATGTTTGCGTTCTGCTGAGCCATTCTGTTGATGAGCATGAGGACAAGACACATGATGAGATATTCCAATAGTGTGGAAAAAAGAATTTAGTTTTTCATACTCGCCACCCCAATCAGATTGAAGGGAGAGGATTTTCCTCCCAAACTGACGTTCAACAAGTGCTTGGAAATCCTTGAAGACATGTAAAACATCAGACTTCTTTTTGATAAGATAGATCCATGTGTATTTGCTAAAATCATCAATGAAACTTACATAGTAGCTAAACTTGCCAACAGAAGTGGCAGCTGGTCCCCATACATCAGAGAAGATTAACTCAAGAGGAAAATTTGAAACACTACTAGAAGTAGGATATGGTAATTGATGACTTTTGGCTCTTTGACATGAATCACATACTGAATCTATACTAGAATCATCTAATGATGAAATCTTATTACTCCTAAGCACACGTTGAACAATGGAAAAAGAAGGATGCCCTAGACGACTATGCCATCTTGACGAGGAAATTTTGGTGACATTGAAGGCTTGTTTAATTGATCTCCAATCTTGAGGAACTAGGGGATAAAGTCCACGCCTACATCTGCCTCTGAACAGAACTCTCTTCGTGACCTGATCCTTAATCAAAAAGAACCATGGATGAAACTCAATGAAAATGTTATTGTCAAGAGTGAGGCGATGAACAGAAAGGAGATTCTTTGATGTACTAGGGACATGCAAGATATTCTTAACTTTCAGATTTTTATGGGGAGTGCGAATAAGAGATTGACCAATATGACTAATTTTCATACCTGCTCCATTGGCATTGTGCACTTGTTCTTGTCCTCTGTATTTTTCCCGGATGGCCATCTTCTCAAGCTCTCCGGTGATATGATCTGTGGCTCCACTATCTGTGTACCAATTTGTATCTATTCCATATGAGGATGTGCTAGCAGAGCCAACCACCCTCTCTTCAGGTTCATAATCCTCCTCATACCGATGCCAACAGTCAGTGGCACCATGGCCAGGTTTACCACAGATCTGGCATGTGGGTCGATCACCACGCCCACCATTGCGACCACCACGGTTATTGTTGTTGAAGTGGCGGCCTCCTCGATTGCTGTAGCCGCCATTGCGACCACCACGGCCTCCACGCTGTGCTCCGCGTCCACCACGGTAGCTGTAGTTGCCGCGTCCTCGTGCTGCAGCATTTGCCGAAGACTTGAAACCTTCTGTAATCCCTGCTTCTCCGAGCAGAGCATTGCGCGCGTCATAGTTAGACAGCCGCGCGTACAGATCATCAAGGGTGATCTGCTCCTTCTGTGCGTCAATGGCGGCGACCAGCGAATTGTAGTCGCCTTCTAGTCCTGCCAGAATATATGACACCACTTCATCCTCAGCAAGCGGCTTTCCAGCGGCAGCAAGCTCATCGGCAAACCCTGTCATCTTGGCAAAGTATGCAGCGACAGTCTGATTTCCCTTGGAGCCTTTGGCGAGCTGAATCCGCAGATTGTTAATCCGCGATCGAGACTGGGACGAGAACATGTTCTCCAGTGCGCTCCAAGCTTCATGCGCCGTGGTTTTGGAGATGACCTGTGTCAGGACCTCCTTGGAGAGGGTGTTGATCAGATATGACAGGATATGTTGGTCCATCGCAATCCAGTCGATATACGCCGGATTTTCAGCTGATGAAGACGAGTCCTTCTCCTTCCCTGGGAGCTTTTCCTCAGGTGCAGCGATCGATCCATCTAGGTACCCGATGAGACGAGCCCCGCGGATTGCTGGAAGCACTTGGGCTTTCCAGAGGAGATAGTTCTCCCTTGTCAACTTCTCGGTGACTTGCGACGCAGATAGATTCGGCAGAGGCGCCGGCGTCGACATGATCGCTAGATCTCGCCGAAGAAGAGGAGCTCTGATACCATGTAAAATTGGTAGATTGATTAGGAAGCGTTGCCCTTTGTCTCGGGCACGTGTACGTGTTTATATAAGCCAGGAATCGCCCCTGGCGTGGCGTACAAGAAGAGGGATCATAACAGATCCGGATACAGAAAGAACTCTAACAAACCCTTATAGATCGGGCTGGTTACATATGATAACACGTACACAACACATATTCTAACACATGCCACATGAGCTGACATCTCCACAGCAATCACCGGACCTACCACAACCTACCTCTCGTGTCATCTTCTGAAGAACGTCAAGCTTCCGATGGTCCACTCATCAGTCATCACTGGCCATCTAGACAACATGCATGGCATCCTTGCTCAATGCTCATGACCCATCTGTTCACATGATGCTAACAGGTAGCATCCTTTTCTCTAAAGTGTTAGTATTTGGCATTAACTGGACTTCATTTTGTTAGTATGTCCTAGTAACTTGGCTTGGTTTGATTGACCCCTTTTTTATGTTCGTATACTTTCTCAAGGCGACCTCCCTCCCGCTGCTCACCCCTTCGCCGATTCGGAGTGTCAATCTACCGCTCTAGCGGCGGCACATCCTCGTCGCGGCCTATGGCAGCTTCGCAAGTGGCGGCACATTCGGCTCATGCTACCTCGACGAGGAGGATGTGGGTGGCAGAAATCACCAGCATCAACACCATGAGCGCCACTGGTTTCGCCCGTTCCCTTCAGCGGTGTAGGAGCGAAGACCTAAGATATCGTGTTGGCGCGCCTCCACGCTGCTGAGGCGAAGCTTAACTTCGAGTTCTGGGAGCCGTGACTAGATGATGCTCCGGTCATCGACCGCTGCATGGTTAGCCACCGCGAGGCACGAGAGGATCGGGAGTGTTGAGAACGCCTCGAGGCCGAGCGGGCCAATGAGAATTATGTGGAGGAATTCCGCCGCTAGTATCCGAAGCACGTCGAGCAAGAGTGCCTCGCCTTCGGGCCCTACAAGGCGAGGAAGACCAACGGAGACGGGTCGTCCTGTGCGCTAGTCATCGACCTCAGCTCCGACGAGAGCGATGACTCCGTCCCAAGGGGGTTAGCCGAGATCTTCTCGAGTAGTGACGGAGATCTTTAGGTTAGAGATAGAGTAATGTAGTTTCTCTAGTAGTTTAATCAAGTATTTGTACTAGTTTGAATCAATTTTGTGTGAATTTCTTTGAAATTAGGATGAATTTGAGTTTAAGGAGTTGGAGATCGGGGATCGGCTAGAAATGGCTAAAATTTAGAACAACAAATATACTCGTCTATAGAATAGCCGGGTGGTTTCGGCTTAAAATTTGAAGTGACCGGGTAGAGAGGTTTTTATATCACTATAAGTATGGTGCAGTTGCTGCAATGCCGATACGTTCCGAGATGCCGCACTTCCATAGTTGCGCTATGTGATTCTCGGCCGGGCAACAAAAGCAGGATCCAGTCTACCCTGAAGCATCACTCTCACTCTCAGTGAAGCGAAGAATCATACGAACCCTCACTTAACTTTACAGCACAAGGAACGCTGTATGCACTTGTGAGTCGTGACGCGTAGATGGTGTGATCTCAGTCCCAGCCGAAAAGCAGCATTGAAACCCAAAAGGCAGCAGGCGGCATCAACCGCGCGTGAAAGGAGACGGAGATGCTAGCAGATAGGCAGCGGGACGCGGGAGTCAATGGCGACGGGGAGGCCGCCGACTGTGAAGCCGAGGGCGAGCGTCGTACGTAGCACGGTGACCACGCAATGGTCTCTCATCTTCATGTGATGCAGCGGCCGAGGGAACCTTTCTGCTTCTGCTGTCGCTGTGTGATGCAGCCATCCTGTCTGGAATTCTTTGACTTTGAGGTCGGTATAGTACCATAGTACGTAGTACTTCCTAGTTTGCCGTGAAGTCCTGTATTCAAGTCGGTCGTTCATGTACAGTTTCCAGTTCAGTCATGTTGTTCAACTTGTGCTTTGTAAATTGCGACAAGACACCCGTCGTTTCCTAGGACGGATGCCCAGTTCAGCATGGTGTCATCTATGACGAATTGTCGAGGCCACGGAACGATCGATCCATTCCATGAGACTACGGCGAGGAGTCACGGTGGAGCGGCGAGCAAAGCAATGACTACGGCGAGGCTTGAGCCACGAGCTCCGTGCCGGGGATTAGCAGCAGTTTAGTACAGAAGTTGTTCAAGACGGTCAAAACCTAGGCGAGCGAAAGCACCAACGTCGCCGTCGCGCCGCGCGTACGTGTCCGGCCGGGCGGCCGCCCCCACGAGAGCGCCGCGAGCAGCGAAGCGTTCCTCGCGCCGGGGTCGCCGTCGCGTCGCGGTCGGGCCGGCAGCGGCGCCGGACGGAGCCAAAAGAACGCTTTTCCCCACGCCACGCCACCCTCCCCGATACAAGGGCTCTTTGGACGGCATTTACCCGATTGGGACGAGCCCGACGAGACGAGTAGCGGCGGCGAACGAACCACCGGCGGCACCGCAACAGGTGTCAATCCTGCCGCTGCGCCATGGCGTTTTTGGTCAAAACCGGAGAAAACGGTGGTGCCCATGGATGCCGACCGACGCCGATGCCAGTCGTTAGCAATCGGGGGACGCGCGCCACGTCGCCGGGACGCTCGATCCATCGTCTAGATGATGTACGTAAGTAGAAGTTTGTTGGGAGGGCTAGCGGCGAATATTAAGTCAGTCCGTGATGTGTGTGCACTCTGTTGTAAGAGAAGCGACGTACGTGGCAAGAAGATGATGAAGCTAAATGATTCGGGCTACGTATTGTCTGAAAGATTTGACATGAGCACACGTAATTCACTAATTCGAGTAGGAAAGCACATATTCTGTGTAGACGAAGTCTTGGATATCTTAATTACCTCTCCACGGACGAACACCCTTGCGTGCAGGGAGATGACTTGTTTGTTCTTATCCTTTGCGGTAGAAACCCTACGTCATGTACAAGTGGCAGTCACTCGTTCAGTGCCATCTCTGAACCATTTCATCACTATCGGATGCTACCTCAAATTCTTGAAATTTGACCAACTTTATACCAAAAGTAGTAGTAACATCACATTTAGTGGTGGGTATATCGATATATTACATCTCAACTTTACAAATGTTTGACCTAATTATGAAACTAAAAGTGGAACAACATAGGACACAGTGTTTTGGCTCATAGGTGTAAACACCTATTAGAAAAAATATATTTTGTATCCCTTTTAAAATGTTAAAAATTCGAAAAAAATCTCAGTATGCATCCAGACATCCTATGTTTGCTTATAAAAAATTGTGTGAAAAAACATTTTGTGTGACCTACGTAAAAGAGACAAAAAAATATCTCGTGACAAACTATTTTGGAGCACCGGAAATTGAATTTTTTGCACATGTCACAAAAAGTAATATTTTTCTGAAGACAGTTTGTGTGTAGGCATATATGCCTGGAAGAGCACCCTAAAAAATCAATTTTTTAGACATTTTGAAATATGTTTTTCTGGCAACAGGTGACACCTATGAACCAGAAATGGATTTCCGAACAACATATCAACATTTACAATGTTGAATAAGTACAATATACTGTATGGTAGTTTTGTTGACATTTTTTTATATATTCTACAAGTTCATTTTTTAATTAAAGAAATCCTTGAATTTTGACTAAAGTTATGCGCATTGTATGGCACAAAGTATAACATACCTATAATAGGGTGGCAATCATTGCTTTCATCACTAGGGCCTAGATACATTACTCATATCCTTTCTACCCATGATTTCCAGCCACTGGCTTGCAGATCTACAACCGCCTATTGCTCCCTCGCATGCCTGCGAGACCCATGAGCTCCATCGTCTCGACCTCTTTCATCCACCTAGAACCATGTCAGCTGATGGGGATGTGTTCCTCTCCGCCTCGAGCTCCCAATCACAACACAGAAGTCACCCTCAACCACCGCTCGTCCTAGAGCTCATCCACGAGGTTGTCATCGACTAGAAGTTCCCAAACAGCCGACGAGGTGCACCTTGTCTCCTAGCCAGGTCACCTTGATGTTGTCATCGAGCCCTACGTTGATATGTCGTAAACATATCTATAGATATTGAACCTTATTATATTAATATCTCATATAGTCGCACCATTTCAAGAATTACCACCGCTGTTTTGAATGATTTGTGATATTTCCCACAAAGTGCGTTCTATTTGGCATCTCACTCTCGAAAACATGAAACTCCTATTTTGTGTATTTTCGAGGTTCAGAAACCTCTAGAACTCAAATGCAACAGGGATTTTTGGCACATCAGTTATTATGGAAATAGAAGAAAAATTATTATTATTATTATTTCTATTTTCTAAAGGGGAAGTGCAAAGATTGACCAATTTTGATTTTATTGGATATTCAACACTTTCAGTTTTACTATTTTCATCACAATGGTTCCCACCTTCCAATTTTTTTAGTTTTTGTTGGAATATATTAAAATAAAAAATTACAAATGAACATATTTTAGTCATCTGAATGCTCATAATGTTTCAGATTTTTATGATAAATATTAGTTGCCCATAAAAAATGTTTTTTTTTGTTGTTGTTTTCCAAAACAGAATCTGCCTTTTTGTTGCAGAGTGGGTTTTCGATCTAAACTACTTTTTGGATGTTATCTACTGATGCAACGCTTCTAGAATTTCAAAGAAATATCGTTTAAATCTTGAACAGTCTCTTAAGAATATTATATATTGCATTAGTGACTCCCACATAATTAGGAGAGTTTTTGTGGTGATTTTTTCACATGGTATGAACGAGCAAGAACATGAGAAATATTGAAGAAAGTTTAAAACCTTAAGATTGGGGATGCCCCACATCCCCCTACATCAATAACATCTCGGTTGCAAACTTTTAAAGTTTAATTTTTTAGTAACATGATTGCTTGGATAAACTTGGAGCTCATGTATCGTCGAGTAGAAAGATCTAGCATTCAAGGGCTATATGGTGTATGGTAATGGTGCATGGATGTATCACGTAGGCGATGACGTTGTGAATGATCTACCCTTCTCCCATCGACTTCTTCCCTTTATATAAGCATAAATCTTGAAAGTCTTCATCTTGCACTGAAGATATTTATGTCTTGTATGCCAAGTCTTGGAACGTCAAGAAGTTAGCATATCTCATTTGGTTAGGAAAGTGGATGTACAACCTAGCCACACAAGTTCAACTTCTCAGGGTCACACATATTTGGGTTCTTATTAATAAAAAAAACTCGTTGTAGGTGCTTCCCTGACCACATTCCTCTGCGTAGAAAAAGTGTTGGAATGTTTCCTTCCATATTTTGAGTCTGGTAGATCTTGATTTCAAGACACTTAGGTTGTACCACGGTAGATTAGATCAGTGGAGTCCTGAAGTGAGCCCCAATCACCCTAGGCGTCATTGGCTGGATGGGGTATAGGTCCGCTGGGATATCATATGGGTTATTTCCATATGTCATCGACATAACACAACACCCAGGGAATGCGCTGCATCCAGGGCCAAAGTGTTACTAATCTTCACATCATCGCTTGAATTATTGAAAACTAAGGGTGCTATCAGGAACTTCTAGGTCATTGGGAGGGGGGTAGCCCTGGCCCATACTAGCTAGTCCCCCTAGATCCGCCATGAGCCGCATCTTCACCATGTACCTGTTTGGTTGCCTATAATATACAACTAAATTAGAATTTAGTTAGCCACCCAGGTTCAAGTTTTCAAAGTCACACAGATTTGGGTTCTTATTGTTAAAAACCCGTTGTAGGGGCATCCCTACCACATTCATCTGCAATAAATAATCTTGGAATATCTACTTCCATATCTTTAGTCCGGTAGATCTTGATGAGAAGGCAATCCGGGTATAGCACGGTAGATTAGGTCGGTGGAGTCTCGAAGTGAGACTTAATCACCCTAGGCGTTGTTGGCTGGATGGGGTATAGGTCCGTTCGGATGAGGGTTGTTCCCATACATCATCGGCAGAACACATAACCCGGGTATTGCGCTACATCCAGGGCCAAAGTGTTAATAATATTCACATAATCGCTTGAATTATGAAAAATTAAGGGTACGATGAGACACTTCCGTGTCATGGGGGAGGGGTAGCCCTGGCCCCTACTAGTTCCCCAAGATTCACCATTAGCCGCATCTTCTCCAAGTACCTGTGTGCATGTTAAATGCAACTAAATTAGAATTAGTTAAGCACTTAGCACTCAACTCTCTCGAGAATATCTTTATAACTATTCAAATCGCCATGTATGACACAAATCAGACCCATATTCCAATACACACTGCCGATAGAAATTCTTCGAGAAACACACACGGGATATTACACTGATCAAATCTAAAGGAATAAATTCTATTAATGAATTGTTGTAGTCCTTCCATCCTAAATTATGTTGCATTTTTTTTTTGCCAAAATCAAAAATTTAAAGATTTAACCAAATTTATATATGAAAAAGTATTCAGCATCTACATTATCAAACTTATGTTACTAGAACCACCACCATGGATAATATTTTCATGATGGCTCGACAAAGTTTGAGTTTGACTAAAAACTATATGCAGCAGACTGTATTTTGGAACAGAGGGAGTAGTCGGTTACTGGTTAAGACTACTGAATGAATATCGACATGTGTCCTGATTCATGTATCCTGAATGAAGCTACAAAGCCAATGTCTAAACTGAAATGGATCCGTTGATCTGCGACCAAACTGCTGGTGGCGGTCTGCAGCTCGACGATGTAGTTGCTGCGTGGTGTCGCGTGGTGTACATACAAGACAGTGCATGGTGGAGTCGCTTTTTTTATGCGAGGAGTGCAGGATGGAATTGCTGCTTGAAGAGAGAGAGAAAGGGGAACCATCAGACCGAAGCACCCGAACGTGGCAGCGATGAGCTCCGGGAACGTGACGGAGGCACGCGCCGCCGCGTCCGCCTGAACCTTGGTGACCACCAGGCACCAGGTATGAAGTGTGTTTCAAGAGCAGAGCATCGCGAACCTCGAGCACAACAGCCGGGTGCCTGGGGACGGCAGCAAGTCTGTCGACGTCTGGGCATGGGCCACCCACGCCGATGGCGCCATGGTCGATCCTCCTGCTCCTCATGTGAGTGTTGGCAGCGGGGCGCACACAGGAGCAGATCGACAAAACGACGCCGGGAAGTCGGTACTGGAAAAGTTGAGCATCTCCCAGATCAGCTCGGGGTCGAAGGACGGCATCCGCTCCAGCGAGCACTCGGCGTCGGCCACGGAAAGCGCCTCCTCCGGCGACCCGCACGATGACTCCGCCGTCGTCTCCGACGTCGCGGCGCTCTCCGAGGCGACGGGTCGCACGGCAGCGGCCGGCGCGGACTTCGCGTCTTCGCTCTGGCTGCTCTGCTTGCTCTCCTCGCGCAGCCGCCTGGCGCGCGCGCGCTTGCGAGCCATGCGCACACGTATGGCATGGATCTTGGCGTCGACGGCGTCGCGGAGCTGCCGGAGCGCGTCGGGGCAGCTGTCGTCGCCGGGGCTGTCCATGACGCCGGGGAAGTTGAGGCGCGCGTACTCGCCGCGGAGCCTGTAGGCGGCGCGGTCGTAGGCGTGCGCGGCGGTCTCGGGCGAGTCGTAGGTGCCGAGCCAGACGCGCACCCGATTCTGCGGCAGCCTGATCTCCGCCACCCACTTGCCCAACTGCCGCTGCCGCACGCCGCGGTACGTCTTTGTCTTCCCCAGCGCCGCTGCTCCGTCATGCCGCGTGCCGGGAAAGGAAGAACTTGCAGCCGAGGAGAAGGACGATGCGGCGGCGGCGGTGTGGTGGTGGTGCGGCTGCGCGGCGGCGAAGGAGCGGAGGAGCTCGCACTGGTGGTAGTAGACGCTGGAGCCGAGCGGCGGGATGGAGACCGGGGGCGGGAGGTGGGAGAAGACGGTGTCGAGCGCGCTGGCGCCGGCCGGTGACAGGAGCAGGGACGACACCGCCGAGCGCACCTCCCCGGGGAAGCTGGCCTGCAGAGACAGCATGCGGAGACTGGCGTCCATGGATGGATGTCGCTGCTGCCGGAGCTTGGGTGTGAGATTTGGTTGTGTGGTAACCGCTGGAGGATTTTTCACACACGAGGCGGGAAGCCCTGTGATTAGTGAGGTTTGAGATCTTGTCCTAGCCAGGTGTGCGTGTTGTGGCTTTATATAGGCCACTAACAACGGTGAATATTTACCAGTGTACCCTCAGGCCTCATATTTGTTTGGACTCGAGATTGTCATACTGGTAACCAGCACACGGATTAGTTGCGCCGGAATTAATGTGAAGCCACTTGGTCAACTTCGCAGGATGTTTACACCCTTGATCACTAGAAGAAAAAAAGAGATCACCATGTTTGACGAGTTCGAGAATTAGTTCACTCCCATGTCAAACACCAAGGAAATCATGAGTCCTGTCCATTCAGTTTGACAAAACAATCACTCGAAGCCATAAACTATTAATCAACTAAACAAATGCTAGCTCTCAAAGCATTTTAAATCCCATCTTTAGGTGTTGATTTTTTTGCTTACTGCCTACTGATCCGTCGATGGATCGAAAGCAAAAGACCCGTCGACCGATCCAGAACAAAAGATCGGTTGCTCTCACTTCTGCGTGCTGGCTTCTTTGCTCACGCAGCTCGCTGGCAATATATATGAGCCTCCACCTTTTTTTCCTCGCGCGGCTCGTTGGTAATATGAGCCTCCACTACATGGGGATTTCAGCGAGCGGGCCAATCACAAGGAAATTTGGACACTTCACATTATCCAAAGACCAGCCAACAACTAACTTCTTTATGCACCATTTTTTTATTGTAATTGTTTGTGCCTTTTGGTAATAATAGTTTGTGACTTTTTCTGTATTTCAATTTGTAGCATATTAATTGTTGCTTGACCACTTTGCATTGTTTGGAAACATATGGGTATGAAATTGTTTGTGACTTTTGTAAAAAAAATAGTTAGTGATTTTTGTTGTAATTCAATATGTAGCAAACTAATTGTTGTTTGACCACATTGCATTGTATGCAAACATGTGGAGTTTTTTTTTGTAGTAGTCTTTGTGAATTTTGTAAAATATAGTTGGCGATCTTTGTTGAATTTGTTCACGATTTTTGTTGCAACTCAATATGACGTGAATATATTTGTTGTTGACCTTTTTTTTGTAACACTAACTTTTTAAATGTTGCGGAAATTTTGTTTTAATAATATTTTTTGTACGCGAACCAAGGATTTTTATTGTGTACCTTTTTTGAAATGTTTATTGTAATAGTCTATATTAGGGGTAAATATCACGATGGCACATGTCCTATAAATATCCGAAAATTTAGGGCCTCAGGGCTATGCCCTTTCGTCTTATAGTGGAGTACATAGGACTTCGAGTTAGTTTAGGAAGAAGGAGGGAGGAAAATCTAAAACTACACACATCAGATTCCGATTAGGCAGCTTAAAAACGACCAATTTTGGGCCACTGATCAATCGATCAACAGTGAGCGCTCGAGCCAGCCTTGGCAGTTTGGGGAATTTGCCTTGCTGGTCTGGGCTGGGACACGTGGCCGGACGGCCGCGCACGGGCATGCTGTCCGCTAGGCTAGGTTGGAACGGAACGGAATGAAACCGAGGACGAGCTTCTCATGCATGGGCAGTGGCGGATGACCCCTTTGGGCAGGGTAGGGAGGCTGCCCTACCTTAAATTTTGTGCAAACCTTTTATATATGTATTCATCTATCGATGTGTTTTGTGTGGAGATTTCTCAGTCCATGTGTGTCGCCTTTGGAGTAGAAAGAGAAGGGAAAAGAGGTGCGTTCAGCGCTGGCTACTAGTCTTTTCCACCGGGCCAACTGGGCTGGGCCAGTGTGCAGCTTCGTGCGGCTCAACCGACCGGGAAGCCACGACCGCATGAAAGAAACCCATGATTGCCCAGCCACGAAAATCAAAACAAGACGACACGACGGCGCAGGAACCCTGGCAGCTAGCGGAGCGCAGGAGCACTGCGCCGGTAGGCAGATCGGCGCCAGCAGCAAGAGGCGCAGCGACGCCGACAGAGCGCAGTGGCGGCCGAGGAGAAATTTTCACCGGTGTCCAGGTCCCAGCTCGCCTAGTCTTTCCCTTATAGGGTTATACACTTATACCTCATTCTCGTTTTCTATTCATAGGATTGAATACACATCCTTGTTGAACATTTTGCATCAATTTTTCTTATGCTCTAGATTTTTTTTATTTTGCAAAATTCTTAGCACTCTAGATTTCGTCCGACCTTAATTTTTTTTTCCGTTCTTCGCCACTGTGCATGGGCGATCACAGCCGTGAAGAAGAACCCAAAAGCTAACTTTTGTCATTTATGGCGATTAGTTGCGGTGACAGCTGCGCCCCCGTACGATTGGACGCGATCCATCCAGGCCACGGTGATCGATAGACGGACACGTCGTCGGCCCCGCGTATCGTGCAGGAATGATTTTCTTCCCGGGGAAAACGGGCACATGTGCTGTGACGTTAACCCGTTGCCCTGTTTCGTGCTCGGGAAGGGAGGGACGTACGGTTCTTGCTTGCACAGTTGGGGCAGAGCGGTGCAAGTCAGGGTGGGCATAAAAACCGTGAAACCGAAAACCGAACCGAAGCCGAAACCGAACTAACCGAAATCTCGGTTTTTTCCATTAACCGCTATTTTTTCGGTTTCCATTTATACTAACCGAATTAAATTTGGTAGAATTCGGTTTTTAGCCCCACCAACCGAACAAGACCGAATAGACCGAATTGAGTAACCTACCATCAATTTGTGCATAAACCGATCATTCCATAGAAGCCCAATTGCGTTTGATGTTCCAAAAATTGTTCATTCAATGTATGACTTTGGTCTTTGATGTACTAGCTTTTTCTGAATATAGCGTGAAGCCTGCATAATAGAACACGTCGCTCGAAGTCTTAGCTACCCCTTTTAATCGCTCACGAGTGATGCACCTGTACCACGAGTGCCGCAGCCTACCAAATAGCATCCCTCCACGATTGGTGCTCATTTGTCGATTTCTTGCGCAGTTGATGCTTTTTGTGTTGATATGTCAATCACTATTTGCTTTCTTCGGTGATGCCTACTATTTGTTCAAGTGAGTTGGTTCATTCGGTTTTAACCGAAAACCGAACCGAATTTGTCGGTTAACCGAATCTTCGGTTTCCTAAATTTTCATGCCAATTTCGGTTACCATTTTTAAAAACCGAATTTGTTCAAAAACCGCAAAAACCGAACCGAAATTTCGGTTAAAACCGAATGCCCACCCTGAGGTGCAAGGCTTTGTCAAGCATTTGCATGGCGCCATGTGCCTAGTCGTGGTCAGTTCCCTCCTTTGAACCGTTGATTGATTTTCTCTACTCCCTTCATCTCAAAACTTAAGATTCTTTAAATTTTGCTAATGAGTAACTTATAATTTTCACCATAATTTATACGTACACCATGGCCACAAAATTTGTATGAACATATCATTTATACATTCATAAAATTTGGTATATATTAGTGGTCAAAGTCATGCATCAAAGACAAAGCGAAAAAACATGTCTTATGTTTTAGGACAAAGGGATTAATAAAAAAATGTATCCGAGACCAATGAAAATCAAGTGAAGGATGTGTTTCGGACATTTAAAATTTCCAAAAAATGTCATATGCCGGTGAGTGGGGTTCTACGAACATGCTAAAATTTTAATTCAAAATACAATTCATTTGGGAGGTCTAAAAATAATTCTACAGGTGCATAAATACGAACATCACATAATTGCTTCTCACATGGCTATGAAAAATTTCCACAAAAATAAAATGATATGACATTGAACTCGAACTTTCACAAGCTTAGAGAACATAACTTTTCTATCATAAGCGTATTCGTTTCAGAATTTGCGAGAGCTTCCAAACTTGATTTTCGTTGGCTTCTTATCATAACTTGATTTCCACCGGACATTTTCTCGTGTGTTGGTGATGGAACGTCTGCCGATCGTTAGATGGTGGTGCCAAAAAATAGCGTGGTTGTATATAGGTGTGCACTGAGAAGATATGTTTTATTTGCGAGGACACCATGATGACAACGTCGGATTTGATAAATTGAAAATGAAGCAACAGAGGAGAAAACAGAGCATGTTCATGGACAAAGAATGTGATTTTCTAGTCAATATAGATGAAGTATGACCTTCTTTGAGTACAAAGCTCTTCAAGATAATAATACAAACAAATATAACTTTCAGAAACTAGGTACTCTTGATCGCGCGGTGAACAATATATTTGAAAGAAATGATAAATAACATCAGCAACAAAAACACAGAATAAATACTTTCTTGTAGGGGATATAGAAAGCATGTGTGTGCAAAGTTTGAAAACTTAAAAACAGAACTTTGTATGTGCAAAAAAGACAAAGTGATCAAGGAACACGCAAGAATTTAGTAGTTCACTACGCAAGTTCCATTTCTCTTTTTTTGTGTAGGTTATACGATCTTATTGTTTCTTGAAAATTTACAAAAGGAATTATCAAGACAATATGTAAGTGTACGATTTATCTTAAATTCCCCTGAAACTTAGAAATACGATTTTGGGCATGTTTTGTACAAGGGTTCTCGAGTACCCGAGACTATCTGGGTACTTTACCCACGGAAGTGTGGTTATTGGAAAAACGTGTCTTCCATTTTTTGGGACTAAATTGGCTATAATTTTAAATATCTTAGATGTACTTGATAGTTGTGCGATGAGAAAATTCTTATCGCATTTGTTCTTCTATGAATTTCGTGTTTAGACCAGACGGTTCGTATCGGTGACTTTTTTGAAATTTTGTTTTTGGAAACGGAAAGTTGATAGACAATATATATGACTACTTTCTTTCACGCCATATATTGGCCTGTGAAAATATGCGTGTACACATGTCTACAAATCGCGTGCGCATGTAATCATGAAAGAACAGGTCAGCGCGTTCTAAGCCAAAATTGTACCTTGGTTTTACTTATAGGTTGTTTCTTAGCTCAAATGAATTGAAAGGTCTAGATCACAATTGATGGTTGTTCCGGCCACCTCATCTCATGGTCCCGTGGAAAGCATGTCGCAGAAGCAACTCGAAAGTACCCGTTTGTCGCCTAGGCATGAAGTCTGTTCACACTTATCCTGTTTCTTATTCGATTTTCATGCTCGGATTTTTTTTTTTTGGTGTCGCAGAGAGACAAGATTACCTGTATGAGCAGTGCACAAGTGACACGTAGCCACCCAGGAACAAGATAATTGTAGGAAAAATTTCTAGTAAATCAATGTCATAGCCAAACCACACTCACATCAAGCATCTCTAACCTATCCCTTATAATCCGATTTTACTCCTCTAACCAATACCTAACCGTTCCTTATAAGTGTTAGAGGAGTAAAAATTATACTCTAGCGCACCATTACTCGACCGACCAGCGGTTGAATATAATTTGGGCTTTCATCCATCCACTGGCCTTCTTCCCCCACAACCCTGCTACGCCAGGGCGATGCCTCCGACGACCACCAAAACCCTCCGCTGGCTCCCCACACCCTCCCACACCATGCCGCCCCTCATCATCGCTGCTTTGTCGATTTATGCAAACCGGAACTGCAACGACCTCTTTTTGGGTCCAAAATGGAGTCGACGGTGGACGGAGATGCCGTAGTTGGGCCCAACCGAGCTCATGTCGCTGGAATCAAAGGCGAGATCAGTGAAATCCCTACTGACGTATTTCAGCCGCAACAACTTTTTATGCGATCGGCCACCGAAATATTCATCCACCTACCGCCTCGATGGTCATGTGCTCTACCGCGGACAGTGCCACCGGCGGATTCACCACCAACGTTGAGTACGACTCGAACAAGGTAAAGTGCATAGGTTTTGCTGATTTAGGATTGTTTCCCCAAATTGAACCAATTTGATTTTGATATTTTGAAACTATAAGATACAATGTGTGAGGGCATGTGGTGCCCGTGGTTGGCAATCGTTGTTGAATCATTGTGAAAATGGCAAGATGACTATTTTAGAAGATTTGTAGTTCATAAATGACCAAAAGAAAAAGGTGGAAGATGAGCTCAAGCTAGCTCATGAGAAGATGGATAGTCCTTGAAAAACATTGAAAAAGCCAAGAAGAAAATAGAAGATGAAAAGATGCAATTGGAGTTACACATGGCCGATATTATTGATGACTAAAAGAAGAAGAAGACCGAAAAAAATTCAAGATGAGGAGAATAAAAAAAGACATGCCATAGAGAAATAAACGTTCCTTCAATACGCATGTGGCGCAATTGTGATCATAGTCGCGATTGTAATCACAATGATAGGTTTCTTTCGTTCTTTGAAGTAGTGTTGTAGTTGAGTTTGTCGCTGGACCAAATGTGTTCGACGGAATGTATGAGCCAAATGCAAGTTTTGGAAAGTTAAGTTTAGAGATTCGAGTAGAAACTGTTGTTCTTTACAGGGGCAAATATACCCCTCTAAAGATAGGGAGGCGTTTACTCCTCTAAATTACGAGGGATCAGTTAGAGATGCTCTACACCTTTTGCTAATTAATTTACTCCTCGAAGAAAATGACATCTATTATTCAGAATAAAATTGTGATAATAGTAATTGAAGGAAAAGGACCATGATTGCCAATTATGCATCTGGATTGCACACACTTTTATGTAGGCCCATTGGTAACGAAATGGCAGTGCTTGCCAGCCAGCTGAACGGACGATAGGTTGCCAAGTCAAAGGGGTGGCCGTGTACTGTGCACGGCCGGGACCAAACACTGCCACCTATGAGCTGACATCGCTGTACGCTACAGCAATCCGTCGACCGACCACAACCTACCTTCCATGTCATCTTCTGAAGAACGTCAAGCTCCCCATGCATAGTGATGCATGGTCCACCCATGACTGACCCATCTAGAGAACATGCCTGGCTCGGGTCATGAATCATGATCGATCGGATCTGATGATCCCTTTGCCCATTCTTGATTCTTCCATATGTTCACATGCTGTTTAGCTTGTAGCATCTGTTATGTGAAGTGGTAGTATCAGGCATCAACTCAATTTCACATTCGCAAGTTGTGTAAAATATTTGCGTCATTTGATTGTCTGCATTTTGTTTCAGTAAGTATTGACTTTATCAGTACCGAGGGACGTACGAGCCAGTCATGCATGCATGCACCATGGAGTTCTCTAGTTACTCAAGAAGACAAGTGAGTGCTCATCTTCGTCGGAGGTGTTATCGGTTTCCTCTTCCATAAATAGATGCATCATTATCGTGTTGTCGCTATTCATAGTCTAAAAAAGAAATAGTGGAGCAATCAACTAACCGAACGGTGTCGAAAGCAAAACAAAAATCTAGAAATGAAGAAGTTGAACGTGCGAGCTCACCGCGAGTTGACATGATCCGCGAGAGGGGCAGCCAAGGCTATTGGGGGGCAGCAGTGGATTGATGTAGGGGCTGCTGAACTATCAGCATCGAAAGAAGGGCCGGCACTGGGGGCAGCTACTGTGGCGGTTTGGCGGGTGTGGGAGGAACCTCGAGCCGAGAAGAAGCCAGTTAGCATGGAGAAATATGTTGGATCGCTGGCTGGTGGCATTTGTATGTCGATATCCTATGCGGCGTGAGCAACACCTGCTGTTTGATGCCCCTGTGGCTTGGTGTTGGCCTGAGGACGCCGGACAGTTTTTTGAACAGCTCTAGAACCAAACCAACTTTGGGGAGGTCACCGGAAAGGTAGCGGATGACACTTAACTTTACATCACACAACGAATTGTATATGCTTGTGAGTTGTGCATCCCTTAAACCTTCACACCCGTTAGATTAGCCACCACCGTCGTATGAAGAAGACTCAGGAGGAATTAGTTTGAAATGCATGTTGGCAGAAGCGAAAGCTGTCTCTTTTGTTTTGACCTAACTTTCAACAAGATAAATGACGATCTCTTTACTGACGTGTCTCTTTTCCCAATTTTAATCTCATCCCTTTTCTTTGATCCCGGATTCCATTCTATTCCCTGACAGAAGTGCGGGATGTTTTAAGATAGGATAGCGGTTGTGCGTCTTTGCTTAAGAAAGGGGTTCTTTTTTTTTTCTCCGTGTTCTTTTATCTTGCCATGTTACGTCTACTTAAACAACCCTGCTTTTAGAGTGAGCTTCACACTCACACCTTCAATGAAAGATTGGAAAATGGCATCTGAGTGAGTTAATGTTCTCGCTAGCAAAGATAGAGTTTCCGTGGATGTTCTTTCTATTTGAATTGCCTTTCTGAGTTCTTCACCTAGTAAACTCGGGCATTCATCTGTAGGGCAAGAATCGGCTTCATTGCTGGTATATAAAATGGAAGGTCAAGCAAATTGAGAGAATTTAAGGGAGTGGTGTTTTGGAACATGAGAGCATATGCTCCCTTTATTTTAAAATGCGTCTCACACAAATTTTGAAATTTTAAAAAATTAAAGCAAAAAATTCGCACGTACATCTTCATGTGCTACACGTTCACAAAGTCGTTTCCTGAAAAATTGATTCTTCATGTGACGTGTGTAAAAAAGATAAAATTCGTGCTAAAAATAAAACTTCTCACAAGATAAAATTTCTCTTTTTTATATAGACAACAAAAAAGTTTAGTTTTTCATGAAACTTAGCGAATGCACATATATTATGAAGATGTACCTAAGAGCCAAATTGAATTTCCGAATTGAATTTTCAACACTCAAAAACATGATTTTTTTTGGTAGAGAGAGCATATATGCACCTGAGAGCCTAAATTTGCGAGAATTTAAACGCTTTAAGTTTGCTATGTTGGCACACCAAGGCGTTGTGACGTGAAGCCGATTCTCAGTCCCGGAGTAAAAGGCCATTAAAACGCAAAAGGCAGCATCTACAGTAACCGCGCGTGAATGGAGACAGAGAGGGAGACGGAGATAGGAGGTGGATGAGGCAGGGGAGCGATCGACGCGGAAGTTCAATGGCGACTGCGAACTCGAGGGTAGCATGGCGACCACGCAATGGCCGTCCTTCCTCTTCATGTGATGCAGCGACAGAGTGAACGAACCCTTTCTGCTTGTGCCGCTGTGCTGTCGCTGTGTGATGCAGCGATCGATCCTGTCTGGAATTCTTTGACTTGTAGGTCGGCACTGTACCATAGTTCCTAGTTTACCATGAAGTTGTATTCAAGTCTGTCATTCATGTACAGTTTCCGGTTCAGTGATGTTGTTCAGCTTGTGCGTTGTGCTACTACGGATTCGTGGATTGTGAGAAGACACGCGTCGATTCCAGGTCGAGCGTTCTCCCCGTTACCCAGTTAGACGGGCTCGATGCATAGGTCAAGTTGGCTTGGTGCAATCAGCGTGGTGTCATCTCTGACACGGCCACGAAACAAAGCCATGACACGGATGAACTGACCATTCATCTCTTCGTGGACACCCAGCCCTGTGCTGGGGATTAGACTAGTCATAGTGGGGAGTAACATAGAGTAGTAACATTGTGCATGTTACTACCCTATGTTACTACCTCCATAGTGGATATTTACTTATATGTGGTATCATGCATTCTATATTTATTAGATTGTAGACTCATCTTGTCTTGAGAAGTGTGATGTTATGGTAACATAGCTAGTTACCACCTCCCTCTCTTTCTTCATTTATTATCATACCATGTCACCAAAATACTTTGGGGTGTGTGATGTTACATGCTATGTTACTCCCACTATGAGTAGTCTTAGCAGGTAGCTAGCGACAGTAGTTCAAGGCGGTCAAAAGCGATCGCGCCGACCGACGGGGATGCACCAGAGCGCAACCGCACAACGTCGCCGTCGCGCCGCGCGTACGCGTCCGTCCGGGCAACCGCCCACGGCCGCCCCGGCGAGTGCGCGCCGTGATCAGTGAAGCGGTCGTCGCGCAGTGTCGCCGTCGATTGCGTCGCGGTCGCGCAGCGGCGCCGGACAGAGCCAAAAGATAGCTTTTCCCAAACAAGCCACGATCCTCGACCAGCAGCCCACATGGACAAAGCCGCATTTACAGCCTCATTTCCCGATCAGGGCGACGACGACACAGCCGAGACGAGGCGGCGAACGGACCACCGGCGGCACCCAACAGGTGTCAGGTGCTCGCCCGAGAGGTCGGCTCCATCCCGCCGCTAGCTGTGGCATGGCGCTTGTTAGCAATAAGCCATGACCAGCACGGTGACAACCAGCGTGTGCGCGTAGGACGAGTCCGAGGCTGGGCATGGGCGTGTGTGTGAGTTCATGCGTGTGCGTGTGTATATTCTGGTTCAGTCGGACGCCGGTTCGTGGCCGCGTCGGGGGAGTAGAGAGCTGCAGGGTAGATGTTGTGGATCAGTTGGAGCTGACCGCGTCGTACGCGTAGTGGCGCGTCGAGCGCGCGGCCTGGCGAGCTGATCGTGCAGCCCGTCGTGGGCACAGGAGTTGAGCGTGGCGTTCGTGCGTGCGTACTCCATGTATAAAGCCCCTGCTGTGTACTGCTTGTTTGAGTCAGCTGAAAAGGATTAGGGCGTTGGTGCGCCCACGGCGGCGCTCCGTGCGCCGGCCGGAAAAACTTCCCGTGTTCTTGTTTGTGCAGTCGTTGTCTCCTACCTCCGTCCGTGAGTGAGAGAGAGAGAGAGAGGGTGCAGCCTCGGGCTGCACCAACATTTGGTATCAGAGCCGAAGGTGGCGGCGTCCTGGCGCGCGGTGAGTTCGCGGGCGATCGCGGCCATGGCGCACGGCGAGCGCAGCGAAGGCGGAGGCGGCGCGCTGCGATGCCGTACGTGCGGCGAGCGCGGAAGCCGCGCAGCGGCTGCGTGGTGGTGAGGCTGCGGCTCCGTGCAACATGCACACAGCGGCGATACGGCAAGGTCGTCGGGCCGTGTGTCGGCCCGTGCATGGTCGCTAGTGGTGGTGCGGCAGTGGATCGTGTGTCGGTCTTGCCGGGCGCGATGTGCTCAGTGGCCTGTGTCGCCGGGGCCGGAGAAGACGGCCGGCGTTTGTCGCCGAAGATGAAGAAAAGGAGTTCCCGCGATAGAGAACGAGAAGCCGTTCGTGCGGCGGGTGAGGCAGCTCGAGCGGCCACGTGGCTTGCGTCAGGGCGCGGCATGTGCGTGAGCCGAGGGCATGCGGATCACCGGAGGAGAACACGTCCAGCGGAGCGCAGGACGGCCGCGTCGATCACGTCAGTGCGTGATCGTGTGCGTGAGCCGGGGCGTGCAGGGCGTGGTGTCATGAAGGAGCTCGGCGTGTGTCGCCGAGGAGCTCGGTGGCGGAGTCGAGGCGTATGTCGCCGTTGTGCTCGAGTTCGTGCTCGAGTTCGGCTACATCCTTCCGGCGTTTGTCGCTAGAGGCTGCTCGGCGTGTGTCGCCGAACCGGCGTATGTCGCCGGGGACGAAGACGACGGCGTCTGCCGCCGGAGCCGAGGAAGGAGAAGGCGCTTCTCGTCGACGTCGACGACGAGCCGGTGATGCTCTAGGTCGTGGCTTAGGGGGAGAATGTTAGCAATAAGCCATGACCAGCACGGTGACAACCAGCGTGTGCGCGTAGGACGAGTCCGAGGCTGGGCATGGGCGTGTGTGTGAGTTCATGCGTGTGCGTGTGTATATTCTGGTTCAGTCGGACGCCGGTTCGTGGCCGCGTCGGGGGAGTAGAGAGCTGCAGGGTAGATGTTGTGGATCAGTTGGAGCTGACCGCGTCGTACGCGTAGTGGCGCGTCGAGCGCGCGGCCTGGCGAGCTGATCGTGCAGCCCGTCGTGGGCACAGGAGTTGAGCGTGGCGTTCGTGCGTGCGTACTCCATGTATAAAGCCCCTGCTGTGTACTGCTTGTTTGAGTCAGCTGAAAAGGATTAGGGCGTTGGTGCGCCCACGGCGGCGCTCCGTGCGCCGGCCGGAAAAACTTCCCGTGTTCTTGTTTGTGCAGTCGTTGTCTCCTACCTCCGTCCGTGAGTGAGAGAGAGAGAGAGGGTGCAGCCTCGGGCTGCACCAACAGCGCTTTTTGTCAAAACAGGAGAAAACGGTGGCGCCGATGGATGCCGACGCCGATGCTAGTCGATAGCCATCGGGGCATGCCACGTTGCCGGTACACTGCCTCGATCGGCCGTCCCGTCTCAATGATGCACGTCAATACAAGTTTGTTGAGAGAGCTGGGGCCGACAATTAAGTCAGCGAGTGATGTGTGTGCGCGCTGCGAGTCTTATCGGCCATGGCAGCATGCGTACGTGGCGTCCCGGAGCCGGAGGGGAAGAAGAGGAAGCTGGCGGCAAGCTTAACGATTGGACCTGTGTGTTGCCTGAAAGACGTTCTGTTCTGTGAGCGCACGCAATACGAGTACGATCACATATATGCTGTCTCTGTGTCTAGAAATATGTCAAGATAACTCAATCACCTTTGCGTGTTCGAACCCTGTCGAGCAGGGAAAATGGATTACACTTAGGTTATCCTTCGCGTTAGTGAACTTCGTGTACAGATGGCTCAGTGTGAGTCATTCTATGGCGTGCACCATCAACATATATATGATAATATGACGGCTGATGACAACTGAATAAGTACTACCTAGATACTATCATGCCATTTGTTCTCGTGATCCCCGAGTCGCTCCCCTCCTGAGCGACTCCGGGGGACCCCACCGCCAAACCCTAGAAGCCGCCCTCCGCCGTCCTCCTGGCCTGGCGGCACCCACCCGATGGTGGAAAGCGGAGGCGCATCCTGGGGGCCTCTCACGGAAGGAGGTGGGAGTCCGGCTCCGGGGCGCAGGGCGGCGCGGCTGCTCCTGGCCGGCGCTTGAGGTTCTCCGGCGGGATGCGTCGAGGAGGAGGGGTGAGGCGCCCGTGGCGGTGCCCTGATCCACGAGATCTGGTGGAGGGTTGCGGTCCAATCCAGTGTGACGTGGGCACTACCCTTCGGGTAACCGACGTTGCTCTACCCTATACGGTCCAGCTGGAGGCCCATGAAGGTACTCGATGGCAAGATGGGCCACTAGGACGGTGCAACGGAAGATTCCTTGAAGTACAAGACACGGAAGGAGCCGAACAAGGAAAGTTTAGAGATAGATCTTGTAAACCTAGTCGTACTCGATTAGACCTCTTGAGACCTGGCTTCCTATATAAAGGCCAGGAGAGGGGCTGTCGAGGGACACAATCAATCTTAGCGATCTTAGCCAACAGAAGCTTAGAGCTAGGTTACCCTAGTACTTAGCCATCTCGACGAGATCTCAGCCGAACTATTCGACACCCCATTGTAACCTATTATCATCATAATCAAGAACAGACAGGCAGGACGTAAGGGTTTTACCTCATCGAGGGCCCCGAACCTGGGTAAATCGCTCTTCGCTTGTCGTGAACCGATGTCTCGAGTCGGCTTGCGGGATTCCATCAACCCTAAGCCCCTATCGGAGGGCATTGCCGAGCACCCTCGACAATTGGCGTCGTCTGTGGGAACCCTGTCGGCACAGGATCGGTCATCGGCAGATCCAATCATGTCACCGGCAACTTCATCAGCAACTTCATCGACACCGTTATCGCCAAACCTGGGAAGTCCGATTCGATTCGGCTCCTACGAATTCACCCCGCACAGCGATTCCTCCCGCTCAACCTTCTCATATCTACAAGGAAACATGGAGATGGCCTTCGGCAGCGTCCACTACAACGTCAACGCGGAAGGAATCCTTCGGCTGCTGGAATCGCCCACTTCCGGGTCAACGAGTCCAAGCGCGTCATCATCACTCGACCTTTCGGCTGGTCTGACAGGCTCGACGAGTTCACCCGCGCCATCGACTCCCCGTTCCACGTCCTCCATGTCGGTAGGATCCGACGATCCCACATCTTCGGAGTTAAGTTCGTACTACTGCTTGAACTGCGACACCAGGCACGGGCTAGGATCGAGCGACACACCGTTCATGCAATGCCCGTATTCATCGAGAGAGGACAGTCGACAGCATCGTCCAAGGAGCCACCGAAGAACGGCACACCATCAGGTTTATGTCGCCAATAACACGAGAAACACAAGACATAGAGGAGACGGAGATCATACTCCTCGTTCCAGACGAGCAAGTTTCGAAAACAGCGCCAGCAACCACGACAGCGACTACACCATCGCGGACGGTGGGCAGCAGCAGGGCAGCAGTACTCAACAACACACCGCTCCCCGCAGGAATCTCGGTTGGAACCCTCAATGCTTATCGCTCTATACTAGAGAAAAACCGGGAGCACCTATCGAAAGAGCAAGCCACCCTCGAGAGACGCCTATCTGCGGTAGATCGATCCAGCGAACGACGAAGAGGCTCGCAAGGGAACTCCTCTCGAAATACTCAGGGGGCAGGCAAACACCGGTCGAGGCTATCCAGGCTTTCGGAAGATGACGCTAGAGAAATCACGTCAAACCTGACCAAGTCCTTCATAACTACGGACACCGCAGTATGCACGGCCGAAAACCGTTGCGGGAGCAACAGCCAACCTCTGCGTACCTCATCAACCAGCGCCTGAAGGATCCATGGCTCAAGCTCATCGAGGCGCCCTGGAAAGTCTCGCGATATTAGGAAACAATCTAGTTCCGCAAAAGGAAAAGACCACGGTACAGGCTAGTGGTTCAAAGCACCATGCGAGAGATGCTCGGGATGAAATCACCCAGAGCAGGATCGACAAAGCAAGGCGACGACGCGCCGCTAGGAAGGAGAATGACAGTGATTCTTCGGATGAGGATCAGGAGTACGACGGCGAGCTCAGGGGAGCCGATTGTTTAAGCTACAAAATTCGCGAGACGATGCCGCCCAAAAAATTCAAGCCTACTCCGACGCGCCAAATACGATGGGCAGCGGGAACCAAGATCTTGGATAGACACTACCTGCAGACTGTGATTGCATAAGGGGAACCAGATAGCAGCAATGCGTGCTTGCTCTACTTGAAGGATTCAGCGCGAGCCGCTAAGGGGGCTGAAGGGTTCCATTAAATCATGGGACGACCTAGTAGACGCCTTCGTTGCCAATTTCCAAGCAACATACAAGAGACCCGTCGGGATTGAAGAGTTACGGAATTGCCAACAAAAGCAAAAGGAGTCGATGCGCTCATCCATCGGGAGATTCACCAAACTCCTAAACGCTGCCGAAGATGTATCTGTCGACAGAGCAATCGCTTTCAGCGATGGCGTCCGCGTGAGAGCTACATAGAAGAACTCGGGCGCAAAAGCCAAAAACCATAACCAAGTTAATGGAAATCGCCAACAGCTGGGCTGATGGTGAGGACAACGTGTGAAGGCCACGACAGCGCAGTGACGACGAAGACGATGACCAGCCGAAGCACGACTCGGGTGGCCGAAGGGATCGCCACAAGAGAAGGAAGTACCGCAACTATGATGACAACAACCTGGTAGCCGCAGGTACTCTGATCGGCAGGACGATCGATATGACGAAAGAAGAGACGATCGACAAGACGGTAATCGGAACAACTCTGGGAACCGTGGCAACTATAAACCACGGTAGCAGAGGACTCCCGAACTGCCCTACGCTGAGCAGATCAACGCCCCTGTGCACTCGTATGTCGATTCCAAGGACGGCAAAACGAAGTCGAGTCACCTGCTCGGGGTGTCGGCGGTTCCTTGACATGCACAAACTCGTCCAGCGTCACAACCAACCACCACCACCACCCCCACCTCCACCACAGCATCAAGTCCCAGGCTCAACCTCATCAACCCAACGAGGCGTTTCCACCACCACGTGGGCAGATGAGCATGATCCATAGGACAGGTGTCTCGAGAAGAGAGATGAAGAAGCTCACCGAGAGATTAATCGGCAGAAAGCATCATGGCGAACATCCCGAGTATGTCGAGTGGTCCTCTCGAACATTACGTTCAGTCGAGCAGATCACCCGATGACCATACCAAAACCAGGACACGCTGCCTTAGTAGTCGAGGCACAAATCGGGGGTTCAAGATGAGCAAAGTCTTCATGGATGGTGGAAGCGGGTTAAACCTGATATTCGTCGACACAATCAAAAGTATGGGGATCACCATGAGGATGCTAGAAGAAACAGACACTTGCTTCCATGGGATCCTTCCAACCGCACCGGGCTACTCTCTTGGCAAAGTTTATCTGAATGTCGTCTTTGGCAAAACCGACAATTTCAGGAAGGAAAAGATTGAGTTTGAAGTAGTGAACTGGGAGTCACAGTATCACGCTATACTCGGGAGACCAGCTTATGCCAAGTTCATGGCTGTGCCGCACTATGCATACCTCAAGCTGAAAATGCCTGGGAACAACGGGACAAACATTACAGTCTATGGAAGTTTTTCACGCTCGGATAATTGTGATCGCGACTTTCAGAGGATTGCTGCGAAGTTTGGGTCACAACAAGAAATCGTCGACCCTCTGCCCAAGCTGTCATTACGTGAAATCAAGGAGGAAAAAGATGTCAGGGAAACCAAGAAGAAGCCAGCTGACCTTGCTCTTAAAGCTTCGGCAGCAGAAGCTTCGGTAGCAAAAGTTTCGGCAGCAAAAGGTTCGGCAGTTGATGGCACAGAAGACATAGGAGACAGCAAGACGCTGGCAACCATTGCCCAGACCCCTGGCGAAATCAACAACGCTGCAGCAACCACTAACGTGGTGAAAAAGCCAGAAGATGAGAAGAACCCCTTCCTTGCTTAAGCAATTTATCAGCGTTTAATTTTTCCCCCTTTATTTTAAACAGGGCCTTCCTTTTTCGCCCTCTAGTCTCGTGCTTACCTTATTAATGAGAACTTAAGTTTCGATCCTTTGTTAAGCATTGCAGTAATTCAAAACGTCTAAGCCGCATCACCATGCAACATAGTCCGCGGCAGAAGATCGTGCTTCAAAAGAAAAGCCTCTACGAGTGCTAAAAGATACAAAGCAAACAAGGATGTTAATCCTTCCCTCTGCTATAGATGCCTCTACGAGTGCCGTAAATAGCAAGAGTTCGGAAATACATATAAACACAACCCACGTTCGATATTTTACTTATGGAAATATCAAAGAACAACGGGCTCATCGGTAGAATCACTGCACCCGAAATATTCGGGAGTGACTGTCGAAACATACATCGGTTGAAAGCAAAGTTGCGCATACAAGGTTTAGCAAAACCTGCAACACGAGCTGATCACTCAAATGATTTGCTGACCAACGAGTACACATACATTTAAACGGGCAATTAAGATTTGCTCCTTCAAAATTTGCCAACGGCATTAACACGGTAAAAGTACATATACATGTATCTACCGAACAAAAGGGCTCAATTACACAATCCAAACACTTGGATGAAGCAGCCAAAATAACCTATTTATAAAAATAAACCTAATCCCTGAAGTCACCCTTGCGGAGTTTCTCTTTCTTCAGGTACCTTCGAATACTCCTCGAGCTTGTCGACAATTATATTGGCAGGCAGCAATACCTTCGGATACAGAGTCTCCAAGTCACCAACCGCGTTGGCAATGGCAAGCAGATTTGCTGAGGGATAACGTGCAAGCACAAGGGCAAGTGTAAACCTGGCCCCTGCAAAAACTTGAGCTCGCACCAAGTCTCGAATCTTCTTGGCATTTCCGAACTCAGACATCAAAGTCAGCAGCGTAGGAGGAATTGCGTTTAAAGGGAACATCGTCTTCCAAACCACCCTCATAGATTTGTAGCACTTGTCGAAGAAATGGTGGACTTGCTGAACCCGATCCTGAAATTGTGCGACAGCCGAAGCCTTCGAGTGTTCCGGCCAGAAAATCTCTTCGGCTGAGGACAGCTGGGTTAAAGCATGCACACGCTCGTGAATCCGTTTCTTCTCTTCCGCACGGTTCAAAGCTATGACTGGCAAAGGAATAAATAGAGGATTAGACAAGGCGTTGTTGACAAAAGGGCGCAGGGATCAAGAAACTTACAGTTCAAACTCTCGGTAGCTTTATGCAGCTCAGTAAGAGCGTACCGCTCCACATCGGCTGCAATCTCGCTCTTCTTATTGACCATAGCAGCTAAGGCATAAGTGCTGCGCAGGTCCTTTTCCATCTGAGTGATCCGATCTTTCATACGCTGGATCCAATCACCTTCAGGAAGAGCACCCGAAGAGTCATCGACAAATGAGGGCACTGGGAAAACCTGCAGGAAACAGCGTTAAAAAGGATGACGGATATGGTTAAATTGAGCATCCAAAAAACTTCCATCGGGAGAAGTGCAAGTAAAAATATCATAATAAAGGTGTGCTAGCAATATTGCCAGCACGGAGTTTATTACAAACATAAGTTTTGCAACAGAACAATGTTTCACATCAGCTCGAAGATAAGTTTGTTACAAAAATCAAGGAGCTTGGGTCTGAGTCGATAGACTGGGTCCAGCCGATGTCTTTCTTGACGAAACTAGTTCAAGGAGCTGGCGAGCGCAAGTAAGGGCAGACGTTTTAAAGACGCTTAAGTCAACGAAGTGCCCATCTTGCTCTTTCGGCAGCTCCTTAGTCATTTCTTCGATGTCAGCCTTAAAGCCGTGACCCATCATAAGTTGGAAGGCAAGGAGGGCACCATAGGTACGCGAAGTACGCTTGAATACCTCGATAACCTCCTTGGTGTCAACCGCGAAGGCATCGATCAACTGCCCCAGAGTTTTGTCCTGCTTGATCTTGGGGAAAATCATCAAGTGCATCCGCGCCAGGGCACCTTTTCCCTTTTCAAGAAGCTCCCATGTAAGCTGGTGGGAGGCGAGAGCCATCGACACACCATTTGCAGGAGAGTTGTTTGGAACCTTGTCCAAGGCAGCAGCAGGAATGTTGGCGGCTTCTACAAGAAAATGAATTGGAAAAGATCATTGATAAAGGTACGAATCCATAAGAGTAATAATCGACAGAGGTGTATAAAAGAGCTTACCAAGTAGAGCCAAAGAAGACTAACGAAGGAGCTCATCCTTTTCAGCTACCCGAGCTTCCTCCTCTTTCAGCCTCTCCTTCAGTTTGCCCAGCTCCTCTTTCAGGGAGTCGACCTCTGGCGAGCCGTGGCAGCCTTTTTAATGGCGCCGTCCAACTTCGAAGAGGAAGATTTAACTTCCTCCTGCAGTCGAACTTTGTCCGCTTCCAGAGAGGTAAATTGAGAGGCAAAGGCCTCCAAAGAAGATATAACACCTCGCATATCCTTAAGGAAAAAAGGATGTTTTACAAAGAATCGTTAGACAAGGCATATTTCAAGAAATTCGCGTTGTATTCAAAAGGACTTACAGAAGGAGGAGTCGTGGTGGCGGCAGGAACATCTTTCCCCTTGGAAAGGGAAGAAGCATCGATGCTGAGCCGCGGAGCTGCTTTAGGAGCCGAAGCTTCGGAAGCTGCAACGGCCGGCGGAACAGCATCAGATCTGGCTTTCTTAGACGGAGGCTCAGCGAAACCCTCGTCACTACAAAAAGGAAATGATCGACGGAAGTTATGAAAAGAATGCGAGAAACAAGGGGACAAAATATAGCAAAAAGGAAGAAGGTACTTACATATCGAGGAGATCATCTTCGTCGGCAAAGCCACCGGTTGATCTCTTCACGGGTGAAGCCCTGGTCTCCTCCACAGCTGCATTAACAAAGGCATCACGATCAGCGTCATCATCACGCACGATCCCTCTGTGCCAAGCGTCATCGGCTGAGGGAGGAAGATCGGTGTGAACAGTTTCGGAATCTATCGGATCATCGTGATCGCTCTCTGGGCCTGTATGCTCGACAGTGTGAAAATCAACGGGTACTGAAGAGCCTCTTCCCTCAGAAGTATCGTTCGGCGAATCGTGCAAATCCCCAGGGACTATGGGGGTCTGTCGAAGAGAAAAACAAATAAGAATAGTGGTAATTATGTTGACTAAGTAAAAATAGCATGATAAGAATTCGAAAGGGAAAGTTACCTCTGGCGGTGGATGGTCGGCATCAAGAGGAGTGTAAGAAGATATCAATGGGATCGAGTCTTCTTGACTAAAGAAAGTAAGGCGACGGACTTCATCGAGAAGTTCCTTTTCCGACAGTTCGGCAACATTAATCCTGGTCTCATCCTTTGGACCTGAATACAACCACATCGGGCGAACTCTAGCCATGACTGGTTGGACTCGACGTTTCAGGAACACTGCTGCCACCTCTGTGCCGACCATGGTTTGGCCATCGGCCTCTTTGATTCGAAGAAATTTGGCAAATAATTCATCGGCTGCTACTCTTTCGTCGGGAGAGAGAATGTTCTTCCAGGAATTCTTAGGCTTGGCTTCAAGGACGTCGGTAAAGCAAGGAAGCTGGGATTCGGGTGACAAGGAATCCTTGACGTAAAACCATTTCAGTCTCCACCCTTGCACAGATTCTCTCATTGGGAAATTGAAGTAATTAACCTCCGAACGAGCTACAAACCCCATTCCTCCGGTGACAAAGGATCCATTACTACTGATGTATCTCTTCACATAGAAGATCTTTTCCACAGCCCAAAATGAGGTTTGATGCCCAGAAATGCCTCGCAAAGGGTGATGAACACAGCAACGTGGAGGATTGAGTTGGGAGTGAGTTGCCATAATTGGATCTCGTAAGTTCGCAAGAGATGGAGGAGGAATTCATGAGCGGGGAGCGAAAGACCCCGATATAGGAACGACAAGAACATCACGGTAAAGCCAGCAGGGGGATTAGGCCGAGAAATCGCACTGGAAAGATCACATTCCCTCGTCGGAGGAGATTAATCCCAGCTTCGGGATCTCTTCTCGTCACGCTTGGTGACGGTTGACGCTATCCAATCTCCGGGCTTGGCCACCGAACTTGGCGGCGCTGGCGGAGCTGGGGAGGAGCGTTCGGGCGCTCCCCTTCGGAAGATTCGAGGAAGATTTGGCGGCGGCGCCTCCGCTAGTAGAACTGGCGGCGGCAGTAAGGCTCTTTTTCTTCACCATTGCGAGATCTGGGGAAGATCGGAAAAGCGGTGGTGGCGGCGCAGCAGTAGCGAAGGGAGGAAGAAGAAGAACGAGAAGATGCTACGGAAAATGTGGGAGAAGATTAGGGATTTTCGCCCTTTGGAGATTTTAAGGAGAGGAGAACTTGAGAGCTGTGCAGGCACGTGTCGTTGCTACCGGTTCATTCAGTGGATCTTTTCTATTAAAGATTGCAGGAATCGAGGAGACGCTTGGTAACTGTGCGAAAAGGGCCAGACAAAGAAAGAATAGGCCCAGCAGGTTACGTCCTGTCAGTCAAAATCAAGATATTAGTAAAGCGTCATCAATGACGTCATGAGGAAATGTCAAAGGCAGTCGAAGGGATAAAAAGGTATCGGATGATGAACTTGAGTCTATGCACAGATTGCAAACCATCTGCACTTAGACTCGGGGGGCTACTCCCGTCGGGAGCGCTGGACGCGCACCCGACAGAATGAGGACTCGAAGAGAAAAGGCCTTGAAGGAGGGGATAATTGTTCGAATCGAGTCTGCACCCGGTTGCAAGTACCCGTGCCCAGACTCGGGGGCTACTCCCCCATCGCTGGGCGCGCACTCGACAGAACTTTTTCGCACTCCAGGATCATGCCCGGGGACTTGATTCTGTGTAGAGTAACGTTGTTTTGTCATCGGCAGTTAACCAGCAAAAGTTGGGCACGTTACTCATTATCCCTTGCATAAGGAAAATATATCGGATGAACTACGAAGACTTGCGGAGAAACTTCGGCAAAGCAAAATGTTCGAGTGGTACAACTTGAGTCTATGCACGGATTGCAAGCATCCGTACCTAGACTCGGGGGCTACTCCCATCGGGAGCGCTGACGCGCACCCGATAGAAGAAGATGATGCAGATAGAAGGGAAACAAGAACGATCGAGGAGAAGGACATCGGAAGAAGACATGCTCCAGTCTCTACCCGAACTATGTTCGCTAGACACTCGGGCCCGACGTGGGCACTACCCTTCGGGTAACCGACGTTGCTCTACCCTATACGGTCCAGCTGGAGGCCCATGAAGGTACTCGATGGCAAGATGGACCACTAGGACGGTGCAACGGAAGATTCCTTGAAGTACAAGACACGGAAGGATCCGAACAAGGAAAGTTTAGAGATAGATCTACTGTAAACCTAGTCGTACTCGATTAGACCTCTTGAGACCTGGCCTCCTATATAAAGGCCAGGAGAGGGGCTGTCGAGGGACACAATCAATCTTAGCGATCTTAGCCAACAGAAGCTTAGAGCTAGGTTACCCTAGTACTTAGCCATCTCGACGAGATCTCAGCCGAACTATTCGGCACCCCATTGTAACCCATTATCATCATAATCAAGAACAGACAGGCAAGACGTAAGGGTTTTACCTCATCGAGGGCCCCGAACCTGGGTAAATCGCTCTCCCCGCTTGTCTGTGAACCGATGTCTCGAGTCAGCTTGCAGGATTCCATCAACCCTAAGCCCCTATCGGAGGGCATTGCCGAGGAGCACCCTCGACACAGTGATCGTGGGGTTAGTTCGGTCCTATACTGGATCCCATTTTCTTCCTCTTCTGCCTTTGCTACATCGGAGTCGACCAACGGTGTGGGGACCTGCTAGTCTTGCGAATAATGGCGGCGGTCCTAAGACTTCTTCTCACGCCAAGATGATGATTTGCCGGTGCCTGTCCTCATCGATCTGGCGGATGACTCGTGTTCCGAAAGGCTCCGCCGGTGCTCCATTGGGCGAATCAAGCCTGGAGATTGTCGGATCGGGTGAAATTCGGTCGTGCGCACCCATGTTTTTCTCTGGCCATTTGGTTCAGAGGGAGCGCTTCGAAGCTCTAATAGCGGTTATTATCATGGAACATGTTCTCGTTCCGTGGTGCTGATGGAGAATGACATGGAAGCCAAGATCTGAGGTCTTGCAACGGTGACTCGAGTCTTCGTGCCGAGGAGGAATCGGCTTGGTGATCTGTGCCTTGGAGCAGCGGCATGCGAGTGGGGCGACGGTACATGAGAAGTTTAAAGTCTTACCTTTCAGGGTGAAAATTCAAGGTCTGGCCTTAATTGGTGTTGTCTGACAATGTTCTTGTTGAAGGCGTTGTTTTGAGAGTGAGAACTTTCTTCAGGGTAAAAATCTAAGATCTATGATTGGGCGACGATAGCGTTTGTGCACTGTTAACTTCTTGTAGGCGTCGCTTTTGGAGAAGCTGAACTTCTAGTGCTATCTTGGTGGTGTTAGTGTTGCTGTTTTAAAAGATTAGATCGTTGTAGCGGGACTTTTTTTTGGTAATTCTTATTTCTTTTTTGGGATGTGTGCACCGTAAGGCCGCTAGGGTAGTGCGTTGTTGCAGAGGCTAGGTGTAATTGATATCTCTACGATATTAATATATGCTCTTTGTCGAAAAAAATGTTCTCGTGATCGATGCCACGGTGAAAACAGAGGGTAGCTTATGTGGGTTTAAGAAGATCACACCGATTTCACATTTTCGTTGTCGTGACAGTTCATGAAGCTGGCATCCGTGTCTAGGCTTGCCAAGGTCGTACGGTGGATAGCTTTCGTTGTTTCTTCGTCGAGACTACTCCATCAATGAAATCCAAGTTCCTGAGATTTTTTTGTTTTCTTTTTAGTCGAAAATGGCATTCCGATTAACAACAGTGGTCAACAGTATCATTGGAACTACGGAAGTTCCCCGAGCTCTGAACTGGACTCGGAAAAGTTGTGTCAACAAAAGCATAAAGTGTTATTTTGGCTATTGACACATAACGGACTCAACAACGGACACTGCATATATGGAACATGGGGGCATGTGAACCGACTTTTTGAAAAGTTCCGTTTGTGATGTCAAAGCATGTTTTAAAAATCGAAACACAAAATGATTTCCCAGATGATCTCAAATATGTGCCCTGGACATGAGTTTCCTGACGAAAAAACCTTTTATTTTGTCTCGGCAAAAAAGTGAAATTTTACAGGGCTATATAGCAGTATATATATATGTGACGTATTTTGTCTTTTTTAGATTCCAAAAAGAAAGTGGTTTCTTCGCGAAAACTTTCTACGCACACATGGAACATGCGTACGTACCCGGATATTTTTATTTCAGAATTTTTTAACATTTGGAAAATGCATTTCCAACTAAGGTTCACATGCACCCAGGTTCAAACCGAACTTTTCCCTCAACAACGGAGCTATATACTCTAGCCAAAAATAATTTTTTGGATGATTACACGTGTCCTGTGTGCAATGATCATAATTTGGAAACAAGGAATCATCTTGATGGTGCCCAATTGTTGTTATGTGTTGGAAATATCTTTGTCCATCTTGGGTGCCTCCTGGGCCAGATCACTCAAATATTTAGATTATTGTTAACAATTTGAAGCTCTCTAGATTCAACAGCCTTTTTCTTATGGAGATCATCATATTGATTTCTTGGTCAACCTGGAGAACCAGGAATAATTTCATCTTCGCCTAGGAGTGTTTATGGATGCACGAAGAAGTTCACAGATGGGCTGGCTCTCCTTCTTCACAAGGCTACTAGAAAGTATTATTCTGGCATTACAACCTGGGTGAACTCTTTTGCTTAGTTTAACTTAGCTTAGCCATAGGGGCCTACGGACTTGAGTTTTTTAACTGCTATTCTCTAGCACTTAGTTTGTACATAAATTGATTTGAGAACTTATAAACATATGCAGTGGGAAAACCCATTGTTCAGATTCAAAACAATATCTCTCACAACCAAAATAGAGACAAAGTTTGGTGCCTCACCCTCCTGGCCAATACAATCTATATCAGCGTGCAGGCCGTGTTGGCAAGGCAATGAGCCACACTACTACAACTACTAGGATAAAACTGAATTTAAAAGACTCTAAAGAGCCAATGCATATACTTTGTACTCCCTTCAGAAGTATACTGATGGTCGTAGTCTATGGATCACACTAAAAAAGCATACGGTGTAGACATATAGCAGCCACTCCTTCCGATGCCACAACACAAACTTCAGCTTCGCCTTGTAGAAGATCATGTAGGTTCTTTAATTCTATGAGATTCTATTGTTTGCTTTGCTAGACGTTTCTTTTTCGAAATGGAGGGATCCTCTAAACTCTGCATTAGTTAATGAAAATCTTTATTTCAAGAGAGGTGTTGAGAGACTAGGTAGAAGAACTATCCTGAGGACACCATGATTCGCCGTTGATCCACCTGAGCTCGATGAGAATGACAATAATATTGTTGTTGACCTGCATTCACTTGTGTGATCCTGGTACTAATTGTTTATGCTAAACTTTTCTACTTCTTACCGACCATCTAATATTCCATTTGAATGTGTCGGGGGGGGGGGGGGTATAATTAACGTCGCTGGATATAAATATGGTCAATATATAATTATGTTGTCTACCATTGCAAATACACTTTCACTAAGTATAAAATGATATCAGTTTAGATAGTATTACTCGTAAAGAATTCATTAACAACGGGCACCTAGATATTGAAAAGGCTTATACGGACAAAATCATATGCATTCAGAGATTAATATGTGGTCCGTGGATCGATTATACTGTACCCCCTCTGATCTATTTTTGTCTACATTCTTGAAAAATTCAGACAAATTAGTATTGTATTTATTAGTACTACTTAAATAGATAAACAACCAATTCAAACTACATTGAAAATAGTGACATTCAGTAGATAAAGGAGGACCGCTTTATCTTCTTTGTTCTTGTTGACTAAAAGCTAGAATGTAGAGTATTTTAGAATAAATTTTTAACCTAAAATGTAGAGTATTTCAGAATGGAGGTAGTATCTGTAAGGGTTCATATTGGCGATGAGCTCTAAACTGTGATGTCTAACAATATCTCAATCGAGGTTTCTAGAGTGCATGCCTATCTTCAAATAATGCACCTAAATTGGATTCCAGAGAAAAATTGATACTTGTAATTTAGTTCATGTTTTTCATATGAACATGGGTTCACCAGCTAGGCATGTGGCAACACATGGGCGTTCTTACTTACTACCTGTTTTTGAATACCGCTATCAAATTACATTTTTCACCATTAACACTAATTGATAAAATGATTAGATTTCTATATAGTAGAATGGTGCTTATTAATGTGGATGTCGCATGCAATCATAGAGAAGAAGGCACCACATGCAACACATTAAATTAACCCAAAAACAAGAGCATTTCCATATAATTAATCATGCTATTTATTTGTCAACTTTAATTTCTTGGTACCTGGAATATGAGTTTATGGCCTTGTATACAAGAATGATAAATATTACATTGTATAGATTGTATGTATATACATAGGCATGTATTTGTACCTTGTACTACTGTATATAAGAGAGAGGCTAGCTCTATTTTTTTTTTTTTTTGAACAAGGCTAGCTCTATTGGGCTATCCAATACCCTACCAATACTTTTGTCATGGTATGAGAGCCCACGATCGGCTCCAACGTTTCCGCGTACCCTAGCTAGCGCCGCCGCCGCCGACTCTGCCTACCTCGATGATCGGCCGCCGCCACCTCTCTCCCTACCACCAAAATCGCACCGCCCTCTACCTTCTGGCCTCGCTGCACCATGTCTCCCCCGAACACCAACGCCGCTCCCACCAACAGCTCGTCCTGCGTCACCTTCGGTGCCCCTGGCGGATCGAGCAGCGCCGGCTCGGTCATGAGCAGGCGAGGAGTCATGGCCTCTCTGTGTGACACCAAAAGGCACCATGTACAGCAACCGCGCCCAGGGAGACGAGGCGGTCAGATGGCAACTGGGAACGCCAAGGTAGCACGGTGACCACGCAATGGCCGTCCTTCCTCTTCATGTACGTGATGCAGCCACCGAGCGAACGATCGATCGAACCCTTTCTGCTTCTGCTGTTGGTTTGTGCTGATGTGCGAGCCGTTGCTGTGTGATGCAGCTAGCGATCGTGTCTCGAATTCTATGACTTCCAGGTCGGCATAGTAAGAGCATCTCTAGCACAGCCCGTAAAACTGCAAACTGTAAAACGTGAGTTCAGGCCACTGAACTCGTGTTTACGGGTCGAAAAAGTGACGGAGCAGATCAGAACCCGTAAAGAAAAACTGTAAAAAAGCATATTCCTAATTATTCCACTCGATCCACATGTCAGGGCGTTTTTTCCCTTTCCTCCTCCCTCTTCTTCTTCCTTGCTCCATCCACTAGCCAAGCTCCACGCCGGCTGCCCCACTCCGGCTCCGCCCGCCCCACCCCGACCCCGCCCGCGCCACGCCGCCCCAGGCTCCGCCCCCCTCTCCGCCCCCGCCCCCGGCTCCGCCCGCTCCGCCCCCGCCCCGGCGACCAGGGCCGGCCCTAGTTATTTCGGGGCCCTTGGGCGAAGTCGACAAAAGGGCCCCTTGAGAATAATATGCACACATAACTAGATATACAACTATGTATAGACTTTCACTTCATACGCATATTATACTTTTGTCATGGTATGAGAGCCCACGATCGGCTCCAACGTTTCCGCGTACCCTAGCTAGCGCCGCCGCCGCCGACTCTGCCTACCTCGATGATCGGCCGCCGCCGCCTCTCTCCCTACCACCAAAATCGCATCGCCCTCTACCTTCTGGCCTCGCTGCACCATGTCTCCCCCAAACACCAACGCCGCTCCCACCAACAGCTCGTCCTGCGTCACCTTCGGTGCCCCTGGCGGATCGAGCAGCGCCGGCTCGGTCATGAGCAGGCGAGGAGTCATGGCCTCTCTGTGTGACACCAAAAGGCACCATGTACAGCAACCGCGCCCAGGGAGACGAGGCGGTTAGATGGCAACTGGGAACGCCAAGGTAGCACGGTGACCACGCAATGGCCGTCCTTCCTCTTCATGTACGTGATGCAGCCACCGAGCGAACGATCGATCGAACCCTTTCTGCTTCTGCTGTTGGTTTGTGCTGATGTGCGAGCCGTTGCTGTGTGATGCAGCTAGCGATCGTGTCTCGAATTCTATGACTTCCAGGTCGGCATAGTAAGAGCATCTCTAGCACAGCCCGTAAAACTGCAAACTGTAAAACGTGAGTTCAGGCCACTGAACTCGTGTTTACGGGTCGAAAAAGTGACGGAGCAGATCAGAACCCGTAAAGAAAAACTGTAAAAAAGCATATTCCTAATTATTCCACTCGATCCACATGTCAGGGCGTTTTTTCCCTTTCCTCCTCCCTCTTCTTCTTCCTTGCTCCATCCACTAGCAGCCAAGCTCCCCGGCTCCGCCCGCCGCCACCCGACCCGCCCGCCACGCCGCCCCAGGCCCCACCCCCGCTCCGCCCGCCCCGCTCCGCCCGCTCCGCGCCCGGCGACCAGGGCCGGCCCTAGTTATTTCGGGGCCCTTGGGCGAAGTCGACAAAAGGGCCCCTTGAGAATAATATGCACACATAACTAGATATACAACTATGTATAGACTTTCACTTCATACGCATATTACAATAGAAGTAATAAAATATAAAAAGTATTTTGTACTAGTTTGATTACGTCAAATAAAAACAAAATTACAGTGATTCCACCGACAATTATGCTTCAATGTTTCTTCAAAAATGGTGAATGAATTGAAACCCTACTGACATGGATTATATAAGAGTTGAGAGATTTAACCTAGAACTTAGAGAGGGACAGAGCGGCCGGACGAGGCAATCGGCCAGCACAGGGCGGCCAGGCGAGGCAATTTGTAAGACGCAGTCACGCACAGGGCCCTGGTCACGTAGATACGTGGAAGAGTCGAAGAGAGACGAACAATCGAGGAACCGAATCAATCAAAGGGCATAATTGTGGCCTCGGGAGACTCGATGTGAGTTGGACCGATCGGCCGTGATCGGCAATACTCTCGCTAGTGTCGCTTTGGTGCGTCCTCTAATCTCTTGTTGGGCCTGCTCCATGTATTTTCTTCAGCCCATATATAGCAAAGAAAAGCTCTGATCTTGGGCCCCTAAAGGCATGGGCCCTTGGCCGCCGCCCATGGTTGCCATGGGTCAGGGCCGGCCCTACCGGCGACGCACGCACTGCCCACGCCTGCGGCGCGCCGCCCCGGCCACGCCCGCCTTGCCGCGCCGCGCGCCCGGCTGCCCCGTGGGCCTCGCCCAGCCTCGCCGCCCGCCCGCCCTGCTCGGCTCCTCGCCCCGACCCCGCCGGCCCGCCCGCGCCGCCCCGAGCCGGCCACGCCCGCTCCGCCCCGAGCTGCCCCGCAGGAGAGCTCTTCTCGCCCCGCGCGAGCTCACGCCGTCCACGAGCTCGCCCGTCCAGCGTCGCTCCACGCCGCAGCGAGCTCGCCTCGCCCCGCACCGCCCTATACCGCCGCGAGCTCGCCGGAATTTGGTTGGATTCCGGCGAATTTAGTTGGATTCCGACGAGAGCACCGGGGGAAGCAGTTAGCTCGATCTGAAATTTCAGCGCGCCACGAGTATAGTTTCGCTGTTCAGTTCGCTCTTTTGGCCCCTACAAATACAGGCCGAGTTGGGTTTTCGGTCTCGGCCTGAAAACTTTTTTCCGGTTTTGCCTCATTTACGGTAACTGATCTGCGCCATTTTCTGAACTGAACCCGTAAATCGGCTGTTATTATTCGGTTTTACCCAGTTTACAGGCTCTGTTAGAGATGCTCTTAGTTATAGTTTACCATCAACTCCTGTTTTCAAGTCGAGGGTCATTCATCTCCAGTTTCCAGTTCAGTGATATTGTTCAAGTTGTGCTATGTGTTACTAGTACGGATTCGTGGATTGCGAGAAGACACTCGTCGACTCCAGGTCGTGCGCCCGCGCGCCTCGTTGCCTAGCCAGAAGGGCTCGATGCATAGGCCAAGTTGGGACGGTGCGGTCAGCCTGGTGTCATCTCTGACACGGCCATGGAGGAGCTGGCCGTTAATTTCTTGGTGGAGCAAACATGGAGGCACTGATGCCTACACGACTTGCGTCCTCGACACCCAGACCTGTGCTGGGGATTAGCAGGTAGCTAGCGACTGTAGTTCAAAGCGGTCAAAAGCGATCGAGAGCCGACCGACGGGGACGCACCAGAGCGCAACGTCGCCGTCGCGCCGCGCGTACGTGTCCGTCCGGGCAACCGCCCACGGCCGCCCCGGCGAGAGCGCCGCGAACAGTGAACCAGTCGTCGCCGTCGCGTCGCGGTCGGGGTAGGAGCGGCGCCAGACAGAGCCAAAAGAAAGCTTTTCCCAAACAATCCATGATCCCCGACGGCAGCCCACATGGGCTCCCCTTGGACCGCATTGATCGCCCGTTTTCCCCGATCTGGACGACGACGAGACGGACGAGACAAGGCGGCGAACGCACCACCGGCGGCACCGCAACATTTGTCAGGTGCTCGGCCGGGAGGTCGGCCCATCCTACCGCTGTGGTCAAAACCGGAGAAAACAGTGGCGCTGATGGAGGCCGACACCGATGCCCGTCGATAGCAGTCGGGGAGTGCCACGTGGTCGTGACAGTGGCTCGATCGGCCGTCCCGTGGATGATCTAAGGGCATGTACATTGGTTTAGACGGATGGTGTCTGTAATACTACTTCATGTCATCTATAGACAATGATATAGACAGTGCATACAATAGTCTGTCTGTAAGTTATCTATTTTTAGTCATAGCTATATGTGAGTATAAATTCTAGACATTCTTCAATTAATAACAAAAATGGTGTCTATAAGCTGTCTGTAAGAAGCCTACAGACTGTCTGTAACTTTACAGACAGCCTCCTTCTCTCTCCTCATTCTCTTTCCTCCACATCACCAAAATCACCTATAACTACCTCTTACAGACAGATGAGTCATCACCATTGTACATGCCCTAAGTAAGTAGGAGAGTAGAAGTTTGTTGAGATGGTCGGGGTCGATTAATTTGCTTCCCTTTTTTTTTTACCCGCAAAAAATATTGCTTCCTTTTTGCAAGAGTAAATTTCGATGGAACAAAATATTTCTGAGGACTTATATTGGAGAACCACATCTTTTAGCTAGGTTTTCTTCATAAACCCACGATGTTTGTGCTGATGATCACACAACACCAAATCTGACTTTGTCCTCCAAATAAGCTGAAACTTTTAGGACAAGTAATTTTTTCCAAAGACCTAATATTATATGAAATTTGTCTTGATATTTTTTTTCCGAAAGAAATAAGTCAATATAATCATAAAAACTATAGAATTATATATGACAGTTCCAGGGGCGGACCCAGGTATAGCTGAGTGGCCCCCACTCAATTTTTTCAAATCCTCTTGAATTTGTTCATATTCGGATGAAAAAATATTAAATTATGTGAATTTACACTGTATGTGCCCCAGTCACATGATTCGCCCCTGCTCAGAATTGTTTCTGGGTCCGCGACTAGACAGTTCCACAACATGTAGCTGAGCTGAAGTATTCTTTCCATTGTTAAGTGAATTTGATCTAAATTAAATACAAATAAATAATAGAATTTGAAAATAACTAAAAAATAACATAAAATCGAGGAGTTATTGCTTCAAAAAAATTACTCCCTCCGGTCCATATTAATTGACTCTAATGTGGATGTATCTAGACACATTTTAGTTCTAGATACATCCATATTGAAGTCAATTAATATGAATCGGAGGGAGTATCAAACTTGGTCGAAATTTCAGAGAAACAAAATTATGAAAATATATCTGCCATACAAACAATGACCCGATAAAGCCTAATTATCTAGGCCCATTTTCAGTATAGCATATGACATCCAATTTAGCCCATTTAGCAACCACAACCCATTTGATTTAGCTCAACTTAGCTAACATGTCTCTTTCAATTTAGTACATCATTTTTCTTCAAATTAATTTATTCAAGCTTTAGTGGTCCACGAACTTTCCACGCGTTGAGTACAGTGAGTATCCTAAACAAAATTACAATTTCACAACTACATCACTTGTGGAAGAATTTACAAGGCGTATAGTAAATAATTATAATTCTTTACTTTAAAAAGCTAATTCACACATATTTTGGATGTTGGAGCCACGAGCCACAAAAAATAGAATTATGCTATCGCTTGTTATAATAAACTTTCTTACTTCTAACCTAACATATAATGTATCAGGATGATTAACCACGCAAGAATGCCGTTAAATATTAAGATACGTAATTTCTTGTTGTTATATAGCTCTAATGTATTTTATATGATTCCAAACACACTTGCACTGAATATAAATAGCATATTATACTTTATATTATGGATAAAACATGACAAAATTCATGCCTGAAGAGATTAGTTTGCGTCCCTCATATCAGTTTTAATGTATTTATACTTACAAATTCATGTACACTTTATTATATTTAAACATCACAGAAAAGAACTCAAGGGTATATTGTTTAACAATGTCCCAATTGAGGTTTCTAGAATACGCGGTTATTTTTAAAAACTCTAAATAAATTGAATTTTGTAAAAAAAAAAATCATTCTAAGATAGTGGTAATATCATGGAAAAATATTTTCTAAGTACCGGGCCTCTTCGATACAGCCGTTCTTTCCATTATTCCTGAAAATGTTCGCAAACAAGAATTAGAGAAAGAAAGCCCATAAAAGGGTGACTCTTGAAAAGGGGCCATGCAAGACCAATAGTGTGAATTCCAGCCCAGTCAGCAGCTTGACCCAAAGCCCGGGCTACAATGAGGAAATTAACCTCAACTTTTTTCTTCGGAAACTACTGCTTATGGCTTTCATAAAACACTCGCTTACCTATTATTTGGACATATCACCAATTGTACGTGTAATTTATTGCACAAAGGAGGGTTAGTTCAACCTATCAGTATTGCCACAAAGATTAAAGTTTATGTTGACTTAATCACCTCACAGCTGGTTTCATCTGACATCGATCACATGTGTGGGACCTCTCGCGTAGGTTCTTGATCTCCGACACTAGAAATGTTTGTGATGATCAATGTGATGCAGCTATATTCGTGTCTTCTATGTGCTTGGGAGCTGGTGTGGTGCTACATAGGTAGGCATTGTCAAGTGCCCATTTCCATCGGGCGGTGTTATTGGCTTCCTCTCCCATGAAATTATGTATCACCGTCTCGTTGTCGCTATCCATAGTTTATGAATGAAATAATAGAGCAATCAATCAATTGGTGCAACAGTAAAAAAAACTAGAAACAATGACTACCAAGGCAATGGCCGAACACCTTGCATGCGAACTTAACGTCCTTGGTCGCCGTGAGTCAACATGATCCGCGAGAGGATCGGTTGGAGGAGCAGCCAAGGCTATGGGTGCCGTCCGGGGATTGTTGTAGGCGGCGGTGAACCATCATTGAAAGAAGGGGTAGCCGTGGGCGCAACTACGGTGGCGATCGACTTGGTTGGTGTTGGAGACGCCTGATTAGGGTTGGGCTGTAGACGCCGGACAATTTTGTGAATCATGGTAGACGCCGGAAATGTAGCGGAAGACACTCAACTTTACATGACAACGAACCGTATATGCTTGTGAGTTCTGACGACTGACGCGGAGCCGAGTGAACGACGGAGATAGGAAGCGGATGAGGCAGCGGAGCGACGTGGAAGTCCAATGGCGACTGCGAACACGAGGGTGGCACCGTACTGACCACGCAACGCAATGTACGTCCTTGCTCTTCCTGCGACCGACCGAGTGAAGCCCTTTCTGCTTCTGCTGCTGGTTCGTGCCGTTGGGCCGTTGCTGTGGGATGCAGCGACCGTGTCTGGAATTCTTTGACTTGGAGGTCGGCATAGTACAATATAGTTCGTTCCTTGTTTGCCGTGAACTCCTGTATTCACGTCTGTCATTCATGTACAGTTTCCAGTTCAGTTATGTTCGTTCAACTTGTGCTTTGTGCTTCTACGGATTGGTGGATTGTGAGAAGACACTCGTGTAAGCGGATCTTGCAGCTGTTTTCATTCCTTTATTTAGGTCTTGAACAGTAGAAGATCAAGCCACTGATCTGATAACATTTTAGAATGAGTAGTTGTGTTACATGAAACGATCCATGAATTACATAGTAAGAAGCTGGATGGATTCCTTTTCAAAATTGATTTTGAGAAAGCGTATGATAAGGTAAAGTGGCCTTTCCTCCTGCAGGTACTTCGGATGAAGGGGTTTGATAACATTTGGTGTAAGCGCATTAGAAGTTTTGTAGAAAGGGGTAGTGTCGGGATTAAGGTGAATGATGATGTGAGACATAACTTTCAGACACGCAAAGGATTAAGGCAGGGGGATCCGTTATCACCTATTCTTTTTAATATTGTCGCCGATATGCTGACTATTTTGATAGCTCGGGCTAAAGAGGAGGGTCAAGTTGGAAGCCTTATTCCACATTTAGTCGAGGGAGGGGTATCAGTTTTGCAGTACGCTGATGACACCATTTTGTTTATGGAACACGATTTAGCTAAGGCCATTAATATGAAGCTCATTCTTTGTATTTTTGAGCAACTAGAAGGTCTTAAAATTAATTTCCATAAGAGGGAGTTGTTCTGCTTCGGTAAAGCTACAAAATTGGAACATCAGTATAAAAACATCTTTGGGTGTACATCTGGGACTTTACCTTTCAGATATTTAGGGATTCCCATCCATTACCGGCGACTTCGCAACTCTGAATGGAATCCGATGGAGAACCGTTTTGCCTCAAAATTAGGATGTTGGAAGGGCAAGATGTTGTCCTATGGGGATCGACCGGTGCTTGTAAATTCTGTACTTACGAGCCTACCTATGTTTATGTTATCATTCCTAGAAATTCCTAAAGGGGTGCGCAAGAGACTCGATTATTATCGTTCCCGCTTTTTTGGCAAGAGGAGGATGATAAGAAGAAATATAGATTATCTAGATGGAATATAGTATGCATGCCTAAGGATCAAGGGGTTTTGGAAATCGAGGTGCTTGAATTGAAAAACTTGTGTATATTCGTAAATGGATTTTTAAATTGTTACACGAGGAAGGGATGTGGCAACAACTGCTTCATAATAAGTATATAAAAACAAAATGTTGGCTCGGGTAGAGGCTAAACCTACAGATTCACCTTTTTGGAAGGGGCTTATGCGGGTTAAACCGGAGTTTTTTTAAGATAGGGAGGTTCAAAGTTGGTAATGGGAGGACGGTGCGGTTTTGGGAGGATACTTGGCTTGGCAAATATCCTCTATCTTTACAATATCCATCGTTATATAATATTGTCCAACCGGAAAAATGAGTTGGTTTCTACGGTATTTGCAAACTCACCGCTGAATATTGGTTTTAGAAGAACTTTCAATGATTATAAATACAATTTGTGGTTACACTTATTCCAGCGATTTATGTCTATTCATCTATCCAATGAACCTAACACTTTTGTTTGGAACCTAAATGAATCTGGTTTATTCTCAGTTAAATCCATGTACATTGATCTTATGAATGGTCATACTACATTTTTGCGGAAATACCTTTGAAAGATTAAGGTTCCTCTAAAAATTAAGATTTTCATGTGGTTCTTAAGTAATAGAGTGTTGCTTACTAAGGATAATTTGGCAAAGAGAAAATGGACAGGATGTCAAAAATGTTATTTTTGTAACAATAATGAAACTGTTGAACATCTATTTCTTCATTGTCCTTTTGCAAAAATTGTTTGACGAATGATTTTCTTTACATATAATATTCCACCTCCTTCCAATGTAACTAATATTTTTGGTAATTGGCCAAATGGAGTGAATAAGAAGGATAAATCTTATATTCGTATTGGTGTTTCGGCAATTTTTTGGTCGATTTGGACTAGCCGGAATGATATTATCTTTAATAAACAAAAAGGAACAAAAAATTTGCAGGTTGTTCTTCGTGCGGCGCATTGGCTACAACTATGGACATACTTGCTCCCGGCGGACCAGCTGGATACCATGGTTACTGGATGGAACCGACTCCTGGAGGTCACTCAGGACTGCTTTGGGTGCAATCACTCAGGACCGCTATTTCCAGGCTACCGGATGGCGGCACATTAGCAGAATTATAGATGGATAGTTCTTTGTATACCTTCCATCTTGCATATGCTTCGTTTCGTTATTTTCTTAGTTTTCTTCGGATACTGGACTATCTTCATGTACTAAGTACTTGACATTGACGTTTTATTTAATAAATGGTTGTGTGCATCGATTGATGCCGATGCTGGAGCTATGCTGATTTGATGGATCAAATGCTTTCGGATGAACTAGGGCTTCCTAAAAGGCCTACTACGTATTTACTAACTTCTCTTCGTTCCGCATGAGATAAAGTCATGAAGACAGATTTCCGAATCGTTTTTTTAGTCATGTTAGCACCACGCTTCGCTTTCCGGTATCAGGCATATAGCATTTACTCTTTCTAAGTTTTTCTGGTTATAACTCGTTTATGATATACCAATACGGCCTGAAGCACCAACCACCAGTAGCATTTCAACCAAACCTTGTTTCTCAATCAAAAAGAGTGCCCTTCCATTTTTTTTTGAATCAAACAAATTGATTCCTGGTCGTATGTTCTCCCCGTTAGCTAGCTATATACGGGCTCGGTCTGGAATTGCATAGGCCAAGTTGGCATGGTGCGGTCAGCTTGGTGTCATCTCTGACATGGCCACGGAACAAAGCCATGACACGGAGGAACTGGCCATTGATCTCTTCGTGGGCACCCAGCCGGATTAGCAGGCAGCTAGCGACAGTAGTTCAAAGCGGTCAAAAGCAATCGAGCCGACCGACGGGGACGCGCCAGAGCGCAACCGCGCAACCGCGCAACGTCGCCGTCGCGCCGCGCGTACGTGTCCGTCCGGGCAACCGCCCGCGGCCGCCCCGGCGAGAGCGCCGCGAACAGCGAAGCGGTCGTCGCGCCGTGTCGCCGTCGATTGCGTCGCGTTCGGGCCAGCAGCGGCGCCTGACACAGCCAAAAGATAGCTTTTCCCAAACAAGCCACAATCCCCGACACCAGCCCACATGGACAAAGCCGCATTTACAGCCTCATTTCCCGATCAGGGCGACGACGACACAGCCGAGACGAGGCGGCGAACGGACCACCGGCGGCACCGCAACAGGTGTCAGGTGCTCGCCCGAGAGGTCGGCTCCATCCCGCCGCTAGCTGTGGCATGGCGCTTTTTGTCAAAACAGGAGAAAACGGTGGCGCCGATGGACGCCGACGCCGATGCTAGTCGATAGCCGTCGGGGCATGCCACGATGCTGGGACACTACCTCCATCGGGCGTCCCGTCTCGATGAAGTTTGTTGAGAAAGCCGGGAACGATAATCAATGTGTGCGCACGCAGCGAGTCGTATCGGCCGCAACAGCATGCGCACGTGGCATCCCGGAGCCGGAGAGGGAGAAGAGGAAGCTGCGGCAAGCTCAGTGATTGGAGCTGTGTGTTGTCTGAAAGACATTCTGTGAGGGCATGTAATACGAGTACGATCACATATGTCAAGAAAGACTTGGATTTTAGAGCATCTCCAACAGGCGCGCTATATAGACCGCGCTGCAAAAAAACGGCTGGTATGTAGCGTGCGGGAGGAATTCAGGCGCCCCAGCAGGCACGGTAAACGGCGCGGCGCTGTAATTTTTTTTGGGCGCGCGGTGTTTTGCACAATTCGGAGCGCCATATGTGACGCGTCGGCTACAGCGCGCGGCATCGCTCGTCCACGCGCGAAAAGCCAAAGCCAACGGCAGGAAATTCCCCCCGCGCCCTCATTTCCCCACCCCCGCCGCCGCGTCGGTTCCGCCGGCGCCGTCGAGGACGCGCCCCCTCAGCGCCGGCGGGTGCTCCGCCGCTCTGTGACGCCCGCGCCGCCGCCAGCGACGGCCAATAGTCGGCGCTCCTCCTCCGCCTCCTCCTTCCCGGCGCCGTCGCGTTGTCCTCCGTGCCGCCGCCGCCATGTCGTCGTCGTCGTCGTCTTCGAGCTTGCTAACAACATGGCGCGACCATGGTGCTCGCCGATTTGCTCGCAAGGTATGCCTCTATCCGCCAATTAGGTATAATAGTTAGTTGTAATTTTATATTTATGTTTGTAGAGTTTATCATACAATTCATCGGATGACGAGTATGACCAAGAGAAAGAGGAGAATATATCGCTACTATTAGCATACCGCGCCGTTAAGAAGCCAAAATTTGGTGGATCGGTGTTCGGTAGACAGAAGTTGTGGAGAGAAAGGATTGAAGGGCATGAGAAGTGATGTCTACGTGTGCTTCTATTCTTGTAGACCGTGTTGGGCCTCCAAGAGCAGAGGTTTGTAGAACAGCAGCAAGTTTTCCTTAAGTGGATCACCCAAGGTTTATCGAACTCAGGGAGGAAGAGGTCAAAGATATCCCTCTCAAGCAACCCTGCAATCACGATACAAGAAGTCTCTTGTGTCACACCCAATACACTTGTCAAATGTATAGGTGCACTAGTTCGGCGAAGAGATAGTGAAATACAAGTAGTATGGATGTATATGAGTGGTAATAGCAATCTGAATAAAATATGGCAGCGAGTAAACATGCAACAGAACAGTAAATAAACAGAGATTCGATGTTTGGAAACAAGGCCTAGGGATCATACTTTCACTAGTGGACACTCTCAACATTGATCACATAATAAAACCACTCTACACTCTCTTGTTGGATGACAAACACCATTAATTGTGTAGGGCTACAAGAGCACCTCAATGCCGGAGTTAACAAGCTCCACAACATTCGATGTTCATATTTAAATAACCTTAGAGTGCATGATAGATCATTGCAATTATACCAAGTACTAACATAGCATGCACACCACCGACAGACTATGAAAGGGGGAATAGATCACATCAATACTATCATAGTAATAGTTAACTCCATAATCTACAAGAGATTACAATCATAACCTACGCCAAGTACTACATGATGCACACACTGTCACCATTACATCATGAAGGAGGAATAGAGTACTTTAATAACATCACCAGAGTAACTAGATCACAAAGAGAGAGATGAACCACATAGCTACGGTAGAGCCCTCAGCCCCAGGGGAGAATTACTCCCTCCTCATCATGGAGACAGCGATGGCGGTGAAGATGGCGGTGGAGATGGCTTCCGGGGGCAATTCCCCGTCCCGGCAAGTGAACAGAGACTTCTGTCCCCCGAATTGGAGTTTCGCGATGGCGGCGGCTCTGGAAGGCTTTCTGGTGTTTCGTCAATCCGTGTCGATGTTTTAGGTCAGGGAGCTTTAAATAGGCGAAGAGTCGGAGTCGGAGGGGCCACGGGGCCTCCTCACACTAGGGGGGCGCCCCCCTGGGCCGCGCCGCCCACACGTGTGGGCCCCCAGGGCTCCCCTCTGGTCCCTTTGACTTTCTGGAAGGTTCGGGAAAAATAAGATGTTGGGCATTGATTTCGTCCGATTCGAGAATATTTCCTTTGTAGGATTTCAAACCAAAAATAGAAAACAGCAACTGGCCCTTCGGCATCTCGTCAATAGGTTAGTTCCGGGCATCAAAACGATATAAAGTGTGAACAAAACATGTAGGTATTGTCATAAAACTAGCATGGAACATAAGAAATTATAGATACATTTGAGACGTATCAAGCATCCCCAAGCTTAGTTCCTACTCGCCCTCGAGTAGGTAAACGATAACAATGATAATTTCTTAAGTGACATGCTACCAACATAATCTTGATCAATACCATTGTAAAGCATATGATGTGAATTAAGTGATTCAAAGCAATGGTGAAGACAATGACTAAACAACTGAACCATATAGCAAAGACTTTTCATGAATAATACTTTCAAGACAAGCATCAATAGGACTTGCATAAGAGTTACTCATAAAGCAATAGATTCAAAGTAGAAGGCATTGGAGCAACACAAAGGATGATTAAGTTTCAGCAATTGCTTTCAACTTGTAACATGTATATCTCATGGATAGTTGTCAACATAAAGCAATATAACAAGTGCAATAGGTAAACATGTAAGAATCAATGCACACAGTTGACACAAGTGTTTGCTTCTAAGATAGAAATAAGTGGGTAAACTGACTCAACATAAAGTAAAAGAAAGGCCCTTCGCAGAGGAAGCATGGATTACTATTTTTGTGCTAGAGCTTTTCATTTTGAAAACATAGAAGCAATTTTGTCAACGGTAGTAATAAAGCATGTGCGTTATGTATAAGATATCCTATAAGTTGCAAGCCTCATGCATAGATTACCAATAGTGCTCGCACCTTGTCCTAATTAGATTGGATTAACATGGATTATCATTGCATACATATGTTTCAACCAAGTGTCACAAAGGGGTACCTCTATGCCGCCTGTACAAAGGTCTAAGGAGAAAGTTCGCATTGGATTTCTCGCTTTTGATTATTCTCAACTTAGACATCCATACCGGGACAACATAGACAACAGATAATGGACTCCTCTTTTAATGCTTAAGCATTCAACAACAGATAATATTCTCATAAGAGATTGAGGATTTGTGTCCAAACTGAAACTTCCACCATGATTCATGGCTTTAGTTAGCGGCCCAATGTTCTTCTCTAACAATATGCATACTCAAACCATTTGATCATGAAAATCGCCCTTACTTCAGACAAGACGAACATGCAAAGCAACTCACATGATATTCAACAAAGGTAAAAGTTGATGGCGTCCCCAGAGACATGGTTACCGCTCAACAAGCAACTTATTAAGAAATAAGATACATAAGTACATATTCTTCACCACAATAGTTTTTAAGGCTATTTTCCCATGAGCTATGTATTGTAAAGGCAAAGAATAGAATTTTAAAGGTAGCACTCAAGTAATTTACTTTGGAATGGCAGAGAAATACCATGTGATAGGTAGGTATGGTGGACACAAATGGCATAGTTTTTGGCTCAAGGATTTGGATGCACGAGAAGAATTCCTCTCAATACAAGGCTAGGCTAGCAAGGTTGTTTGAAGCAAACTCAAGTATAAACCGGTGCAGCAAGACTCACATATGAACATATTGTAAGCATTATAAGACTTTACATCGTCTTCCTTGTTGTTCAAACACCTTAACCAGAAAATATCTAGACTCTAGAGATCAATCATGCAAACCAAATTTTAACAAGCTCTATGTAGTTCTTCATTAATGGGTACAAAGTACATGATGCAAGAGCTTAAACATGATCCATATGAGCACAACAATTGCCAAGTATCTAATTATTCAAGACATTATACCAATTACCACATGAAGCATTTCCTGTTGCCAACCAAATAGCAATTAACGAAGCGGTTTTCAACTCCGCCATGAACATTAAAGATAGAACTAAGAACACCAGTGTTCATATGAACAAGCGGAGCGTGTCTCTCTCCCACACAAGTATGAATTTATTCAAATATAAACGAAAATAAAAACAAACAGACGCTCCAAGTAAAGCACATAAGATGTGACCGAATAAAAATATAGTTTCAAGAGAAGAAACCTGATAATTTGTTGATGAAGAAGGGGATGCCTTGGGCATCCCCAAGCTTAGATGCTTGAGTCTTCTTGAAATATGCAGGGATGAACCACGGGGGCATCCCCAAGCTTAGACCTTTCACTCTTCTTGATCATAGTATATCATCCCCCTCTCTTGACCCTTTCCTCCACACCAAACTCAAAACAAACTCATTAGAGGGTTAGTGCATAATCAAAAATTCACATGTTCAGAGGTAACACAATCATTCTTAATACTTCTGGACATTGCCCAAAGCTACTGGAAGTCAATGAAACAAATAAATCCATTCAACATAGCAAAAGAGGCAATGCGAAATAAAAGGCAGAATCTGTCAAAACAGAACAATTCGTAAAGACGAATTTTTTAGAGGCACTGGACTTGCTCAGATGAAAATGCTCAAATTGAATGAAAGTTGCGTACATATCTGAGGATCACGCACGTAAATTGGCAGATTTTTCTGAGTTACCTACAGAGAACCCTGCCCAAATTCGTGACAGACAAATCTGTTTCTGCGCAATAATCCAAATCTAGTATGAACCTTGCTATCAAAGACTTTACTTGGCACAACAATGCAATAAAATAAGATAAGGAGAGGTTGCTACAGTAGTAACAACTTCCAAGACACAACAAAACAGTAGCAAAATAAACACATGGGTTATGTCCCAAGAAGTTCTTTCTTTATAGCCATTAAGATGGGCTCAGCAATTTTAACGATGCTCGCACAAGGATGAGAGTTGAAGCAAAAGAGAGCATCAAAAAGCAAGTTCAAAACATATTTAAGTCTAACCCTCTTCCTATGAAAAGGAATCTTGTACACAAATAAACTCATAAAGAACAAAGTGACAAGCATAAGAAGGCAATACAAGCGCAACTTCAAAATTCTCAACATAAAGAGGGGAAACTTAATATTATTAAGATGCATATAACCATGTTTCCCTCTCTCATAATAACTTTCAGTAGCATCATTGATGAAATCCACAATATATCCATCATTTAAAACATTCTTATCATGGTTCATATGCATAAAAGTATCATTATTTTTGGCATAAGAAAAACTCTTCTCATTAATAGTAATTGGAGCAGGATCATTATCAAGAATTTGAACATGGTAAACAAGTTGCATACTAAGGGAATTGTTTTTGGCAATCCAATCATAACTATGAAAAGTTTCATAAGAATAGTTATAACCTATATCATAGCATTCTTTATAATAATCATCAAAGATTGGAGGCACAATGTCATCATAAGAAATAGAATAGTTATCTTTCACAGTATGTTCATCTGTGACCATACCATCATTGTTACTAGAAGGAGATGTATCAAACATATAATGATCAGTAGCAAAAGGATTTTCAAACACCTCATCCCCAAGCTTAGAGCTTTCTATATCATTATGGGAGGAAGCATGGATAGTACTGATACTATGGCAATTATTAACATTATCATTTTCAGAATTAGTTTCCCAGAGATTTGCAATATCAAAAGTAGTGTGCTCTTTCAAATCATGATCACTAATGTAGGTAAAGGGCATAGGAAGATCATTGTATTCAGATTCATTATCATAATAATCATCAGGAGCAACATACTTACGGTTACCTATCGTTATCTCATACACGCGGGGATATGCTGTTACCTCTTTCTTTTTATTCCCCTTCTTCTTCTTCTTCTTCTTCTTCTTCTTCTTCTTCTTCTTCTTCGTTCCCTTCTTCTTCTTCTCATTCTCCTTGTTACTTTCTTTAGGAGGGAGAGGCTTGATGAGAGGTTTCTCCACATAACCTGTTTTATTTCCAGAAACAATAGAAGAAACTTGGGAGGATTCCTCCTTTTCATTAATGAGTTCAAAACACACAGAGGTCCTATCATATTTTGGCAAAGTGTCGTCTTCTAAAATATTTTGTATGTAAGTATTTGTATGGCAATTATCAATGCAATAAGAAAAACACCCATGCAGGACATCATCAATATCAAGATCACTCATATGTAACAAAGAGATTTTTCTTGATAACTCTTCACACCACAAAAATAAAGTAAGTTCATCATGCTGATTAGGAGTAATTTCATCATCACAATACAAATTTGCAGCACTCATGGGGTTCGAATTATCATTGGAGGAGCATTGAAAATTAAAATGACCCTCTCTATGGCAAAGTTCACAAATAAAAGGATAGAGGGCACAAACATTTTTACTAAGATCATCTAGAGCCCTAGACCACTTTCTAGTTTTTTCATTAATATGATGGATACAATATTCATCTTCGATTTGATTAATTCCACAAGGTCTATGCATTCCACAAAAATTAACATGCTTATAGGAAATAGCATTCTTAGGAGTTTGAGCATGTTTATTGCAATCATTAACAACAATTTCATCCTTCATGCAAGCATCTTTAAAAGGTTCATGATACTTATCAAAATTCTTCTTAGGCAATTCAAAATGAGAGGCAAAAGCTTTATAAAGATTTGCAACAACTTGAGAGTCAAGACCATAAGTAGCACTCATATTTCGAATTTTATCAGTATCCATAAAAGTTTCAATGCATTCATAATCATAATTTATACCTGACTCCTTACCTTTGTCGTTCTCCCATCCTTCAGCGTTCTCCTGAATCCGATTAAGAAGGTCCCATTTAAACTCTTCTTTATTGCGCGTGAATGATCCAGAACAAGCAGTATCCAGCAAAGTTTTATCTTGAAAAGAAAGTCTTGCATAGAAATTATCAATGATGATATTACCAGGAAGCTCATGATTGGGGCATTTGAACATTAAAGACTTCAATCTCTGCCATGCTTGGGCAATACTCTCTCCATCATGAGGCCAGAAATTATATATGCGGTTTCGGTCTTTGTGAATTTCACTTGGAGGATAGAATTTAGAATAAAATAGAGGCACAATATCCTTCCAATCAAGAGAATGCCCATCCTTCAGCAGTTTATACCAATGCGCCGCTTTACCAGACAACGACATAGAGAATAATTTCTTCTTCACTTCATCCATAGAGATATGCACACTTGAATAACCCGCATAATTCATGCAAAAAGAGTAAATGATCTCCAGGATGGACAGTTCCATCCCCTTCATAGCGGTTATCCACAACACGTTCAATAATTTTCATGGGTATCTTGAAAGGAATACTTTCAGTAGGTGGATTTAAAATGTCACAAGCATCATTAGAGTTATCGCATATGGGAGATAAAGTATTATCAGAGCAAATTTTCTCCCCTAAAGATGGGAAGCTAAAAATATCACAAAAACTGTTGGAGATATGCCCAAGAGGCAGTAATAAAAGTGGTTATTATATATCTTTATGTTTATGATAAAAGTTTATATACCATGCTATAATTGTATTAACCGAAACATTGATACATGTGTGTTATGTAAACAACAATGAGTCCCTAGTAAGCCTCTTAACTAGCTTGTTGATTAATAGATGATTAGTTTCATAATCATGAACATTGGATGTTATTAATAACAAGGTTATATCATTATATGAATGATGTAATGGACACACCCAATTAAGCGTAGCATAAGATCACGTCATTAAGTTATTTGCTATAAGCTTTCGATACATAGTTACCTAGTCCTTTTGACCATGAGATCATGTAAATCACTTATACCGGAAAGGTACTATGATTACATCAAACGCCACTCGGTATGAGTTGAGGCATATGGACCAACAGTGGGATTTGTCCATCCCGATGACGGATAGATATACTCTGGGCCCTCTCGGTGGAATGTCGTCTAAATAGCTTGCAAGCATATGAATGGTTCATAAGAGACCACATACCACGGTACGAGTAAAGAGTACTTGTCAGGAGACGAGGTTGAACAAGGTATAGAGATACCTGAAAGGACACGGATGTCGCCTAGAGGGGGGTGAATAGGCGATATAAAACTTTTACGAGATGGGCTTAACAAATGCGGAATAAAACTAGCGTTTACTTTGTCAAGCCCAAAGCCTATATACTATGGTTCACCTATGTGCACCAACAACTTATTCTAAGCAAAGGTTCACCTATGTGCACCAACAACTTATGCTAAGCAATACAAGCAAGTATGTGATAGCAAGATATATATAACTTCAAGCACGATGGCTATCACAAGGTAAAGTGCATAAGTAAAGAGCTCGGGTATAGAGATAACCGAGGCACGCGGGAGACGATGATTTATCCCGGAGTTCACACTCTTGCGAGTGCTAATCTCCGGTGGAGAGGTGCGGTTGCTTAGTGCTCCCGAACGCCACAAGAGGCTCACCTTGAGGTGTGGTTGCTCGATGCACACCAACGCCACAAAGGCCTCACCCCAAGATGCGGTACTCACACCACACACCGAACGCCACGAAGGCGCCTCACCTAAATCTCCGGTGACCCTCGCCACAAAGGCCTAGGTCACGGTTCCACTAAGGGATTTCCTTCGAGGCGGAAACCGGGCCTTACACAAAGATTGGGGCACACATCCACAACTTAATTGGAGGCTCCCAACAAATCGCCACAAAGGTGTAGAATCCGTCTAGGGTTCCAAGAACCCAAGAGTAACAACCTTCTTGCTTTCACCACCACGAATCACCGTGGAGAACTCAAACCGATGCACCAAATGCAATGGCAAGAACACCACAAAGATGCTCAAGTCCTTCTCTCTCAAATTCCAACAAAGCTACAAAAGCTATTGGGGGAATAAGAGAGGAAGAACAAAGGAATTCACAAAGAACACCAAGATCTAGATCTAGAGAGTTCCACTCACAAAGAGATGGATTTGATTGGTAGAAGTGTAGATCTAGATCTCCTCTCTCTTTTCCCTCAAATGGGGGCAAGAATCATGGAGGGATTGAGAGATAGTGCAAGCTTCTCTAGTTCAACAATGGAGGAGAGAGAGAGTGAGAGAAGCTACAGCCCAAGGAGGAAGAAGGGGGTATTTATACCCCCCAAGAAAATCGAGCCGTTGGGCAAAACCAGGGCCGGATAATCCGGCCTAAGTAAGGGCCGGATAATCCGCCCCCGGATAATCCGGCCTCAGGGACAAAACCTGGTCAAAATCCGGCCAAAAGTCCGGCCTCACATCAGACTTGCTTTTCTTCAGGTCCTTAGCCATTTTTCGAGGGGCCGGATATTTCCGAAATGTCCGGCCCGGATAATCCGGCCCTGGGACAAACCGGGACAATATCCGGGCAAATGTCCGGCCCCTATACTGAGCAGCAATTCCTCAGGTCCTTAGCCGATTTCGAGGGGGCCGGATATTTCCGAAATATCCGGCCCGGATAATCCGGCCTAAGCAAACTGCAGAAACACCAAAACTAAAACGGGCATAACTTTTGCATCCGGACTCCGATTTCGATGATCTTGGGCTCGTTGAAATCACAACAACGAGCTCTACAACAATATGCATAGAAACATCATAGTCCAGCAAAGGAGGATAGAAACAAATGATGAAAGGTTTGACCTATCTCAAAAAGACATACCGGTAAAACCTCCAATCTTGAAAATGCAACAAGTTGCCCATGGAAAAACCATTCTCAATGAACTAGAGCTTGTCATGAGAATAAGCACAAGCTCTAAACCATCACATGGATAAGATCCAAATAAAACCAAGAAAGATGATGCAAGGATGCAAAGGTTTGAGCTCTCTCCGAACGATACGATCGAGTTACTCACTCGAGAGCCCTCTTGATAGTACGGCAACTAAACTATAAACCGGTCTCCAACTACACTATGAGACCGGTGAGAAAGAAACCCTATCAAGAGCAAACCTTATACTTGCGCATACCACTTGAGCTTGATGACGACGATCTTGACCTCAACAAGATGGAACGCCTTTCTTGCTTGTGTTTGCTTGATGAAGTCTTGTGAATTGCTCCCCCATAATCCACCATGGGAGAGCTTCTTCTTTGGCGCATCTTCGCATAACCATGACCACCATGTGGATTGCTCCCCCATAATCCACCATGGGAGAGCTTCTTCTTCGGCGCATCTTCACATATCCATGATCACCATATGGATGGCAAGACTCAAGCAAAGGATCTCTTCGAGATGGCTCATCTTGAACTTGATCATTTCTCCATGGCAAGCTTCAAGCTTATGAACTCTTCGAGTTGGCTCATCTTGAACTTGCACTTCATTTCTTCATTCTTCATCATGTTGATGTCTTGAAGTAACTTGAGGGCTCACTTCATCTTCATCTTCAAGACATACTTGACACTTGATATCCTTCATCAATTTCTTCTTATTGCAACCTTGAAGCCAACATATGGTTCAAGAATTGCCTATGGACAACTCCTACAAATATAACTCAATGCAAACATTAGTCCATAGGGATTGTCATTAATTACCAAAACCACACATGGGGGCTCCATGCACTTTCAATCTCCCCCATTTTGGTAATTGATGACAATCTCTTTGAGAGGGTTTATATAAGGAATTGAAGTAACAAATAAGTTGAATATATAGAGCAAACTCCCCCATAATATATGCATGTGTGAATGATCTTGACTTTCATTGCATATATTGGCATTCAAAGCCTAGTGGAGTTTCCTCTAAATATTCAACTATGCAAAGCAACAAGATGCAATGCAATAAAGGCACATGCTTAAGCACAAAGCAAAGACATAACCAAATTCCCTTAAACCCTCCAAACTTCTCCCCCATTGGCACCAATTGCCGAAATGGGTGAAAAATTTAGAAGGTCAATATAGTGAGAGTTCCTCCATAGCGTGTGCATTTCTCATAATTTGAGTGGAATCAAATGCACGTATCCAATGACGAATATTCGGAAGGAATCACACTATAGATAGGATCAAAGATTGCAAAAAGATAACAAAGTCTAGAAGCTTCAACAAATGAAGCAAGCAACCAAATGAACCACAAAGAAGATACCAAAAGAAAGATAGATATTATGATAAGATCAAGAAGATTACTCTAAATAATATGAGGAAGCTCCCCAAGGTTTGTGCACAAAACTAGACAATTTGCATTGGAGTATAAAGTGCACAAACATGGAATCATCACTCCCATAATATCATTCAAAAACAAAAGATACCAAGTGAATCAAACTCTAATGATCACCACAAGATAGTGTTCTAAATCAAATGAGGAAGCTCCCCAAGGTACATGCATAAAATAAAATGTTGCATTTGAATACAATATGCATAACATGGAATCCTCACTCCCTCATTTAAAACACAAACATTTGTAATAGATCATAGATAGAAAAGTAAGCTAAACACTTGCAACAAACAAATAGTTGAGCAACAATTAAGAGGCACCATAATAAAAGGCTCAACCAAGAGGATATGTGAAAGGCATGATAAAGCATATTATAAGACTATTACAAGGATGAGAAAAAAGCATCATCATAGTCTTCAAAGAATTATATTGCTTAGCATGACCAATCAACACGCAATAATAAATAAGATATCAAAAGGAGATGTATCATCTCTTATGTGTATAAGTTTCTCTAAGTGGGCAATATCACAAAGATATTTATTCACAAAGAAACATGCACACATAAAATAGATACGCAAGAAAAATAGTATGATATCCAAGACGAAGTCATGCAATATACCAATAAGAATTTTTGCTTAATAGCATGGCCAAAGGCTCAATTTTATCTTATTGTACATTCATGAACTTCAACCACAAACAACTAAAATACATCACAAATATCAACAAGGGATAGAAGATAGTTGGGATGCATTTGAGAAAGGCAACAAGTATCACAAACGGGGATACCAAAAGAAGTAACTAAATTTGCACTTTCATCTATATTGCACATGTGAGAGCCTTGAGGAATTGATATGCAACAAAATTGCTAGATAGGCATAGTTGGGATGGATGAATCATGAGCATGATTTAAAATACTTCCCAACAAATGCACTCATCTCAAATTACTCACATTCACAATAAAGAGGTTTCATTAAGACTTTTGCAAGAAGCACAACATTTGCAAATCAAGAGATTCATGCCAAGATGCAACCATAAGGTTGGATACAAGAAAAGTATGCATGAGAAGATACTTGTTACCAAGATAGCATTGGTGTGGATGTAGTAGATATGTGTTCGTTGACCATCCTAGCTTGCCTCAAGTTACCATTGAGTCACCACTTCTTTCCAAGAGTGAGACAAGCATCCAATGCATATCCATTGTACCTAACACAAAGGTAAGTACAAAATGGTCCCCAAACTAATTGGGTCCGAAGTAGTTAGACACACTACAACATATAGGACAAACTCCACAATTCTATGTGCATATAGATATGAAATTGAATTTCATGCACATCTTAGCCAAATTAGGATTTGATGGAGTTTACCCTATATATTGGATCAAAGAAAGTGACACATGCCATAAGATATACATATATTAAATATGCATGCACAATACTTTCAAGAACCAAAGGAAGATACAATTTGGACAAAACACCAAATAAACCAAGAGACAATGGTTGTCCAAATTATATCAAAGAATCAAATCAACACAAGATTGACTCCAAAGACTTATCTCATTATAAGAAGCTAATTAAACCTAAACACAAAGGAATGAGATAACCAACTCCCAAGAGAGCAAGGTTCCAACAAATAAACCAAACCCTCAACACTTTTTATGATGGCACAAAGTACCAAAAAGAAATTTTATGTCTCCCAAAACCAAATTTTTGATAATGATCAAGAGATGTTAAGCATTCTAACAAATATAGGAGAGCTCCCCCAAGATTAGTGCATTATCTAGGATTTTGCATATGAATACTAAATGCACAAAACTAGGATCATCACGCTACCTATATCTACTAAAATGCTAAGAAAGTTTGAATAGACAAATTAGATCCATAAGATGCAAGGAAGACATATGGGAGTCAAAGCACAACACATTCATGGCAATAAATAAGGCAATTTAAACACAAGAGCCAATGTAGATATGATCAATAAATATCTACCTCATAATTGATTACCAATTGTCCTAGGACAAGAGGTATTAGGAAATATTTCCCGGTGGTAGTTTGTAAGTATACATAAGATCATATTTACAACGAACAAAGCATATGGTAAAAGATAAGAGTTAACCATCATGCAAAGATAGTTTCTTGATAGCTTCATTTAGTCATACCAACATGCAAGGCAATTAATAGTATTCATACCAACATGCAAAGCAATTAATAGTATGACTTGAAGCACATGGTTTTCCAAAAATGTATTGAGGGACACGTTGTGAAAAACCATGCCAAGAAAAACTTTCACAAATAAGATCCACAAAGATATTAGCAATGAAGCCATTTAAGCAAATTGGAGCTTGTTTGAGCAAACATGCCACATAGGAGAGAGATAATTTACGGTATCAATTCTATGTGACACAACCTCAAATGTTCACATTTTCTAGGCTTGTAATATGCACAAAGCTTATTACTCCCCCATAATGTGATAAGGAATTTATTTTCACAAGAGGCAAATAAGATCCAAGTAGAGATATTAATGGACATTAGAATTTGAATTTCTCATGAAGATGACATACCACATAGCGACTAGATAATCTCGCAATATCAATTCTAAGTGATATTCCTCATGTACACACATTGTTTAGGATCATGAAATTCCCAAAGGAATATCACTCCCCCAAAATGGGATTGTCCATTAATCGCTCATAAGAGCCATATAAGATACAACAAGATGCAAAGAGGCTCCAACACAAACACAAATACATGGTGTGCAACCCAACATGCATAGACTTGATTTCTCAAGAAAAGCAAGTAGGAAGCACAACATATACAAACACATGTTAGGAACAAAACTAACACATGCAAAGGGGCGAGTAACTTTCAATATAAATGAGTTGAGCACATGTTACCGCAAGGAGGAACATTGAATATATGATAGAAGCAAGATAACCAAGACTTGGCTTGAGATAATATAAATGATGAAGATCCCTTAATTCTTCATGATGTAGCCAAGTCTCCAATGCCCTCCAAAAAGCACCTATTGATCAAGTTTTGGATTGTTGGTCCCCAACTAAGTTGGGTCCTAAGAGGTTAGTCACAATAGGCTTGGCAACCCAAATGGTTCTTTTCTTGACACCACTTTGAGCACCAACATATTTGGCAAACACATTGCCACCCTCATCCTTACAAAGAGAATAAACATCATCAATGGAGATAGAGTTGGATGAGGTACCAATAGTGCAAAAAGAGGAGATGTGGCCCTTCTCACGGCATATGTAGCAAGTTCTTTTCTTCTCCTTCTTCTCACTAGATTTCTCCACAATGGGAGCATTGGCTTGATTCTTCTTGGGAAGTGGAATTTCTTCAACTTGAGGTTGAATATGAGTTTGAGCTTGAGGCCGCTTCCCTTTTTGCTTCTTCTTCAAAGGGCAAGATCTAACATGGTGCCCTTCAATTTTGCACTTGAAGCAAACAATCTTGGCCGGGTCTTTGACTTGTACTTGGCCCTTCTTGTTGTTGTTGTTCTTGGACTTGTTCTTGTTGTTGGATTTGAATCCAAGTCCACTCTTGTCATTGGGGGATTGTTGCACACTTAACATCGTGTCAAGTTTGCATTTCCCTTCATGACTCTTTACCAAGTCGGTCTTCAAAGAAGTGACTTGGGCCTTGAGCTCTTTGATTTCCTCTACATGGTTAGTAACAACACAAGTACTAGAGGAAGTAGAACCTTCATTGTTAGAGCAACAAGGCAAGGAAGATAATTCATCACAAGATTTAGCAATACTATGAGTGGATGAATTACTAGGACTAGCACATGGCAATATAGCATTTTGGGTAGTAGTGCTAGTATCCACATGAGGCTCACAAGGTGTTGCCTTAGATATGATAGCCTCATGAGCTAACTTTAGCCTATCATGGGAGGCTAGAAGATCCTCATGGGAGCTAGAAAGCTTTCCATGATTTTCTTCCAATTTCCCATAATTGCTAGTTAGCAATTCAAGTTGAGCCCTTAGCTCAACATTCTCCTTCAAGATAGATGCTTCACAAGAAGTAGAGTTAGTAGCACAAGCATCATCACAAGACATATTAAGAAGAGAGGGTAACATAGCATGCTCTTTTAAATATGAAGCTTGTAGTTGCTCATGTGACTTGGTGAGGATAGAGTGTTCGCTCTCCAAGGCCTTGTGGGCCTTGTCTAGATCATCTAGATCCTTAACAAGTTTATCATGACCAACACCAACTTTGGAATTTTCCTTTTTAAGCATTTTTACTTGAGCTTTAGCATGGTCTCTTTCCTTAGTGAGTTTAGAAACTATTTCATTTTGAGACACTTCAAGGGTTTCAAGTTGCTCTTCAAGAGAGGCTACGGTCTCTTGTTCTTCTTCAAGATCATTCTTTAGGGATGCTACATCATTGGCATACTCTCGTTCAAGAGCACCCTTTTTATCAATGGTGTTCTCATGCATCCAAATAAGTTTTTGGCTCTCAATAGCGGTAGTCAAGATTTCAAAGAAGTGAGTGCTAGCAATTTTATCTTTGCAAATAACCTTGAATACGCTCTTACCCTTATCGCGTAGAGAGACAACCCAATCCTCTTCTTCATATTCATCCTCATCCTTATCACCACGAGACATATTAGGTTCCATGGTAGGAGGTACCGTGGAACCCTTGGCCATAAGGCATATATGAGGACCGTGAGATAAAGATGAGGAGTTACTTGAGGCTCCTTTCAAGATCTTGTCTTGACCAATAGAATCTTTGGTTTCCTCTACAATGTTAGTCACACAACAACTAGAGGAAATAGAAGCATTTTTATCATGGCCACAAGACAAAGCAAGCATATCATCATTAGATTTATTCAAGCAACTTACACATGATATGCAAGGACTATCAACACAAGCATGTAAATCATTTCTAGTGCTAGATGTGTTTAAGTCCAAAGATGAACCATTGCAATGAGATATAGATGAAGGATCATCAATAGTAAGCTCAATACCAACATTGCAATTTCCATCACCACTCACCATATCATTACTTTGTGTCTTGCCACACATTGGTGAAGTGGATGAAGATGAGAACTCATCACGGCCGGAAGTGGAAGCAATGCAATCATCCTTAATAATATTGGACACATCATATTTATCTTGAATTTTTGTCCATAACTCATGAGCGCTCCAAAAAGGCAAGTATGGAAAAAGACCTACATCTCGCAAAGCATTCATAAGAACATTAGAAGCTTGAGAATTGAGATATAAATTTTTCTCATCCTCTAAAGATAGATTTTGTGAATCCATAGGAGGAGAAAAACCTATATCTACAATTTTCTCCATATGAGGGTCAATGTCCCGAAAATGACTAAGCATGCAAATTTTCCAAACATCATAATTTGTGCCATCTAATATAAGAGTGTTATCGTGCACTAATCCTCTAGCCGACATCTTTACTCTCAAGGCGGTGAAGCCTAAGAATGAGAGACCTTGCTCTGATACCAATTGAAAGGACACGGATGTCGCCTAGAGGGGGGGTGAATAGGCGATTTAAAACTTTTACGAGATGGGCTTAACAAATGCGGAATAAAACTAGTGTTTACTTTGTCAAGCCCAAAGCCTATATACTATGGTTCACCTATGTGCACCAACAACTTATTCTAAGCAAAGGTTCACCTATGTGCACCAACAACTTATGCTAAGCAATACAAGCAAGTATGTGATAGCAAGATATATATAACTTCAAGCACGATGGCTATCACAAGGTAAAGTGCATAAGTAAAGAGCTCGGGTATAGAGATAACCGAGGCACGCGGGAGACGATGATTTATCCCGGAGTTCACACTCTTGCGAGTGCTAATCTCCGGTGGAGAGGTGCGGTTGCTTAGTGCTCCCGAACGCCACAAGAGGCTCACCTTGAGGTGTGGTTGCTCGATGCACACCAACGCCACAAAGGCCTCACCCCAAGATGCGGTACTCACACCACACACCGAACGCCACGAAGGCGCCTCACCTAAATCTCCGGTGACCCTCGCCACAAAGGCCTAGGTCACGGTTCCACTAAGGGATTTCCTTCGAGGCGGAAACCGGGCCTTACACAAAGATTGGGGCACACATCCACAACTTAATTGGAGGCTCCCAACAAATCGCCACAAAGGCGTAGAATCCGTCTAGGGTTCCAAGAACCCAAGAGTAACAACCTTCTTGCTTTCACCACCACGAATCACCGTGGAGAACTCAAACCGATGCACCAAATGCAATGGCAAGAACACCACAAAGATGCTCAAGTCCTTCTCTCTCAAATTCCAACAAAGCTACAAAAGCTATTGGGGAATAAGAGAGGAAGAACAAAGGAATTCACAAAGAACACCAAGATCTAGATCTAGAGAGTTCCACTCACAAAGAGATGGATTTGATTGGTAGAAGTGTAGATCTAGATCTCCTCTCTCTTTTCCCTCAAATGGGGGCAAGAATCATGGAGGGATTGAGAGATAGTGCAAGCTTCTCTAGTTCAACAATGGAGGAGAGAGAGAGTGAGAGAAGCTACAGCCCAAGGAGGAAGAAGGGGGTATTTATACCCCCCAAGAAAATCGAGCCGTTGGGCAAAACCAGGGCCGGATAATCCGGCCTAAGTAAGGGCCGGATAATCCGCCCCCCCGGATAATCCGGCCTCAGGGACAAAACCTGGTCAAAATCCGGCCAAAAGTCCGGCCTCACATCAGACTTGCTTTTCTTCAGGTCCTTAGCCATTTTTCGAGGGGCCGGATATTTCCGAAATGTCCGGCCCGGATAATCCGGCCCTGGGACAAAACCGGGACAATATCCGGGCAAATGTCCGGCCCCTATACTGAGCAGCAAATCCTCAGGTCCTTAGCCGATTTCGAGGGGGCCGGATATTTCCGAAATCCGGCCCGGATATTTCCGAAATATCCGGCCTAAGCAAACTGCAGAAACACCAAAACTAAAACGGGCATAACTTTTGCATCCGGACTCCGATTTCGATGATCTTGGGCTCGTTGAAATCACAACAACGAGCTCTACAACAATATGCATAGAAACATCATAGTCCAGCAAAGGAGGATAGAAACAAATGATGAAAGGTTTGACCTATCTCAAAAAGACATACCGGTAAAACCTCCAATCTTGAAAATGCAACAAGTTGCCCATGGAAAAACCATTCTCAATGAACTAGAGCTTGTCATGAGAATAAGCACAAGCTCTAAAACATCACATGGATAAGATCCAAATAAAACCAAGAAAGATGATGCAAGGATGCAAAGGTTTGAGCTCTCTCCGAACGATACGATCGAGTTACTCACTCGAGAGCCCTCTTGATAGTACGACAACTAAACTATAAACCGGTCTCCAACTACACTATGAGACCGGTGAGAAAGAAACCCTATCAAGAGCAAACCTTATACTTGCGCATTCCACTTGAGCTTGATGACGACGATCTTGACCTCAACAAGATGGAACGCCTTTCTTGCTTGTGTTTGCTTGATGAAGTCTTGTGGATTGCTCCCCCATAATCCACCATGGGAGAGCTTCTTCTTCGGCGCATCTTCGCATAACCATGACCACCATGTGGATTGCTCCCCCATAATCCACCATGGGAGAGCTTCTTCTTCGGCGCATCTTCACATATCCATGATCACCATATGGATGGCAAGACTCAAGCAAAGGATCTCTTCGAGATGGCTCATCTTGAACTTGCACATCATTTCTCCATGGCAAGCTTCAAGCTTATGAACTCTTCGAGTTGGCTCATCTTGAACTTGCACTTCATTTCTTCATTCTTCATCATGTTGATGTCTTGAAGTAACTTGAGGGCTCACTTCATCTTCATCTTCAAGACATACTTGACACTTGATATCCTTCATCAATTTCTTCTTATTGCAACCTTGAAGCCAACATATGGTTCAAGAATTGCCTATGGACAACTCCTACAAATATAACTCAATGCAAACATTAGTCCATAGGGATTGTCATTAATTACCAAAACCACACATGGGGGCTCCATGCACTTTCAATACCGATGATCAAACCTCGGACAAGTAAAATATCGCGTGACAAAGGGAATCGTATCGTATGTGAATGGTTCATTCGATCACTAAGTCATCGTTGAATATGTGGGAGCCATTATGGATCTCCAGATCCCGCTATTGGTTATTGGTCGGAGAGAGGTCTCAACCATGTCTACATAGTTCGCGAACCGTAGGGTGACACACTTAAGGTTTGATGTCGTTTAAGTAGATATGGAATAAGGAATGGAGTTCGAAGTTTTGTTCGGAGTCTCGGATGGGATCCAGGACATCACGAGGAGGTCCGGAATGGTCCGGAGAATAAGATTCATATAAGGAAGTCATATTCCAAGTTTGGAAATGATCCGGTGCATTTATGGCAGGTTCTAGAAGGTTCTAGAAAAGTCCGGAAGAAATCACCATGGAAAGTGGAGTCTCGGAGGGACTCCACCTTGCATGGCCAGCCAACCCTAAAGGGGAGGAGTCCAAGGTGTACTCCCCAAGGGTGGCCGGCCAACCCCCCAAGGAAGGGGTGGGAGTCCCACCTTGAGTGGGATTCCCCCCTTGGGTAGGTTTTGTCCCTATGGAAGGTTTTGGTTTCGGGTCTTATTCGAAGACTTGGATACCAACACTTGGGGATTTCCACCTATATAATGAGGAGAGGAGGGGGCTGCCCACTCTTGGCCGCACCACCTAGGGCTGCCCATGGCCGGCGCCCGAGCCACCCCTCTCCCCAAACCCTAGCCTCTCCTCCTCCACCATTTCTCCCGCATACGCTTAGGCGAAGCCTGCCGGAGTTCTCCACCACCACCGCCACCACGCCGTCGTGCTGTCGGGATTCCGAGGAGGATCTACTACTTCCGCTGCCCGCTGGAACGGGGAGAAGGACGTCGTCTTCGTCAACACCGAACGTGTGACCGAGTACGGAGGTGCTGCCCGATTGTGGCACCGTCAAGATCTTCTACGCGCTTTTGAAAGCGGCAAGTGATCGAGCAACGAGAGCCTCCTCTTGTAGGCTTTGGAAATCTTCAAGGGTTAGTCTCGTTCATCCTCTCGTTGCTACCATCTTCTAGATTGCATCTTGGCTTGGATTGCGTTCTCGCGGTAGGAAATTTTTGTTTTCTATGCTACGAATCCCTAGTGGTATCAGAGCCGTGTCTATGCATAGATGGTTGCACGAGTAGAACACAATTGTTTTGTGGGCGTTGATGCTTTGTTGTCTTTAGTTCGAGTACTTTGCATCTTTGTGGCATGGTGGGATGAAGCGGCTCGGGCTAACTTTACATGACCGCGTTCATGAGACTTGCTCCACGTTCGACATGCAACTTGTATTGCATAAGTGGCTTTGCGGGTGTCTGTCTCTCCCACCATAGTGAAGATTCAATTTACTTTTCTATTGACAACACTAGTATCACCGTTGTGGTTCATGTTCGTAGGTAGATTAGATCTTACTCGAAAACCCTAAACCACGTAAAATATGCAAACCAAATTAGAGACGTCTAACTTGTTTTTGGGGTTTGGTGATGTGATATGGCCATGATGTGATGATGAATATGTATGAGATGATCATTATTGTATTGTGGCAACCGGCAGGAGCCTTATGGTTGTCTTTAAATTTCATGTTGAGTAGTATTTCAAAGTAGTTGTAATAGTTGCTACATGAGGTGAACAACCATGAAGACGGCGCCATGGACCTTGACGCTACGCCGACGATGATGGAGATCATGCCCATTGATGATGGAGATCATGTCCGTGCTTTGGAGATGAAGATCGAAGGCGCAAAGACTAAAGGGCCATATCATATCACATATGAATTGCATGTGATGTTAATCCTTTATGCATCTTATTTTGCTTAGAACGCGACGGTAGCATTATAAGATGATCCCTCACATTAATATCAAGATAATAAAGTGTTCTCCCCTCGTATGCACCGTTGATATAGTTCGTCGTTTCGAAGCATCTCGTGATGATCGGATGTGATAGACTCAACGTTCACATACAACGGGTGTAAGCCATGTTGCACACGCGGAATACTTGGGTTTGCTTGACGAGCCTAGCATGTACAGACATGGCCTCGGGACAACGGAAACCGAAAGGTTGAACACGAGTCATATGGATGATATGATCAACATGTTGATGTTCACCATTGAAGCTACATCATCTCACGTGATGATCGGTTTTGGTGTAGTGGATGTGGATCGTGTACCACTTAACAACTATGAGGGATGTTGTATTAAGTGGGAGTTCATTAGTAATTAGATTAAAACATGAACTAATTATCATAAACATAGTCTAAGTAGTATTTTGAATTAATTTGTAGTATTGGCATCCGTATTCTACCATGCGCTAGTCTTGTAATTGAGATAGAAATACTGTTAAAATCTGACAAGAAACTTTACGGACTGGTACCATATTGTTAAAGAATCAAGAAATAATTAAGTCCTATTGCAAACTTTTAGTAAACCTCACATTGTTGATTCAAAGAACTATGGTTTCATTTAGTACCTAAAGTTATCTTGTCTCCATGAAACTTGAAGTTCAAATCTGTTTGAAAAGTAAGGAGCTGAAAATTTAGTTTTCAGAAATAATCAAGGTATGAGATATATGTGATATCTAAGACCTTATTGCAAGATAATAGAATATAATTTGGTGAGACTACATAAACTCATAAGTTTTATGGGAATGTACGAAGGTTGAAGACGCAAGGCGTCCCAATCCTCCAACTATTGGGGCACTAACGATATTCACATATCCATGAAGTTATCATCCTTAGTATGCACCGTTGCTAAGACTCGTAGTTTCATAGCATCACGTGATGATCGGGTGTTATAGATTCTACGTGTGCATACAACGGGTGCAAGCCAGTTTTGCACATATGAATACTAAGGTTAAACTTTACGAGCCTAGCATGTACAGACATGGTCTCGGAAAGTCGTCAAGATGGATAAAATTATGAGTGAAATTGTTCATCATATTACTAATAGTGAAATCTAAAACACTTATCATATGATGATCAACTTCAAAGAAAGAACCTCAAAGTTATTGGTATTGACCAACAAACCTAGAAGTTATTAAAGGAGAAGTGTATTTCTGAGAATGAGGAAAGCTAAAAGAGAAACTACAAAAGATATTTTGGCAGAAAGAAAGAAAAGACTAGAAAGTCTAGCTCAGGTGTATATAAATGATATACATGTTATGGATGTATTCCTCGTTTGGTCACACAATGAAATTCTTGGGTATTTGTACCATATTGGTTGGTATGAAGTGTCATACAAAACAACGCAATACAAGAATACAATGGCCTAAGTGACTGACAAGGAATATGATAGGAATGCACGTCTGGAACAAAAATAAAGTGTTATTATGTTCATCGTTGGCATTCTATCTAGCCCTTAGAATTTATAATAAAGAACTTAATAATTGTTATTTTGCTCTGGTCAAATGAAAACAATGAGTTGTTCAAATTATGACATTACTCCATGTACGATGGATAAGTTATTATAAATCTTAATGGTGAAACACACATACATAACACTGACGCTAAAATGCCATAAGGCAAATGATTTGAATTCCACTTATTTGTGGAACCGCCATTTAGGTCATATTAGAAAGGAACACATGAAGGAACTCCATGCAAATGGATTTTTGGAGTCATTCGATTTTTGAATCGTTTGGCGCTTGCAAATCTTTTCTAAAGAGAATGACTGAAATACCGTTCATAGGCCAAGAGTTGAACGGGCAACTAAATTAGTGGAAAAATACATGATGATGTATGTGGTTCACTGGGCATAGGTGTGTGCGGGAGATTCTTCTACTTCATGAAAACTTCCAACAATGAATTGAGTATATATATGTGGATATATTCGATAAGGAAGAAGTTTGAAACATTTGAATGGATTCAAATAAATTTCAGCATGAGGTGGAAATCATCGTAATAAAAAAGTCAAATATCTATGATTGGATCATAGTGGAAATATTTGAATTACGAGTTTTAGCGAACATCTAAGAGAGTTATGAAATTGTTCTACAACTCACGTTTCTTGGAGTATCATAGTGATGATGGAGTATCCGAGAGATGTATCCAAACCTTGTTGGGTCAATGATGAGATAAAATATTGATGCTATTATATTTTTGTGGATTATGCTTTAGTGACTACCGCTTTTACACTAAATAGAGCATCATCATGATCCGTTGAAATGACACCATACGAGTTATGGCATGGGTATGAACCCTAATAGTCCTTTCTTAAATTTTGGAATGCATAGCATAAAGTAAATAAGTTTACAACCAAAATCGGATGAATGTCTTTGTTGGTTATCCCACAGAATTGATTGGGAATTCTTTCCACTATGGAGACAAAGACAAAAGTGTTTGTCAATGTTTCTTACTTATTTCCAAGAAATTGTTTTTAGCGAAGTATTTGAGTGGGAGGACAATAGAACTTGATAAGGTTTATGAACCTGAGCATAATGATCAGAGTAGCGCAGCATCGGAATTGGTTCCGGAAGCGGCCACGACGATCATGGCTCCCATGTCTACAAAATGTTATAGTCATGGAGATCGAAATACTTATTGAACCTTGTAGGTATGGTTTACTTTGTGATCAAATAAATGATTTGTGAACAAAGGATTGTTTTTGAACAATGATAAACCAACTACATACAAAGAAGTTATGATGTGCCCTAACTCCGTTAAAATGGCTATACACCATGAAATCCAAGATAGATGAATATTTTTTGAAAATAAATGGATCTATAAAATTGATGGATTTGGATGGAATATCCTTGAATAAGCTCGACTTGTCGAAAAGTTGTTTACGACAAAGTTCAAAGAATTGACTACGATAAGATTAGATCTTCCGTAGCAATGCTTATAGTCTATGTGGATTATTCTAGTAATCACTACATATTTCTTTCATGAGATATGATAGTAGGATGGCAAAATACATTACTTAACAGAAGTGTGTATTAAAGGTGTATACAAGATACAACCAATTGTTTTGCTAGTCCGTGGAATACTAGATAGGTATACGAACTTCAATTGGATGAAGTGAGTATCGCGGAGTTGGAATCTTCACCGGATGAAATAGTCAAAGAGTTTTGGATTTCATCAGAAACGATGAAGATGCTTGCATTTGCAAGAAATTAAGTGGGAGCGCTGAGACATATTTATAATACTTTATGTAGATGACATATAGTTGGTTATAAATGATGTAATTATATACTTGATTATAAAAGGTTTCATTGAGAATTAACTTCAATGAAAGAATATGGACAGAAACATATTTAGTGTCAAGATCTATGAAGATAGATTGAAACACATAATAAGTTTAAATCAAAGTACATAGAATGGATATTGAAGTAGTTCAATATAGAAATATTAAGAAGGTGTTCTTTTCATGCGAAGTTTTAACAAGACTTGAGTGTATCTGACACTCAATGAGTAAAAACACATGAGTGATTATGGATCACGAATAATATGTACACAATCAGATGTCCTGTACTCTAAAATGTTAGGAGCATATACCAGAATGATTCATGTGATGATCATTGGATAAACAGTAAGAATATCCCTGAGTGCTTTAGAAGAACCAAGGATATATAGTTTTGTATGAGTAATGACAAACAAATCGCTGTAAGGTGTTGCACCGATATTAGTTTGGTCACATATAAAAATAAAAATTTCAATCTCAAATTAGGCTAAGTGTTGTTTAAAAAGTAGCACAATGAGCTAGAAGTTGTCTATGCTAGATTTAGATAAGTTCTAAATGTTGTGACGGATTCTACAAACGAAGGCAGAATATGTCATTGTTTTGACAATGACTGAGGATGTTAAGTCAAGAGGTTCTTTGAGAACTTGGTGTAGTTCCGATAGTGTCAGAACTTTGAAGCTATATTGTGTATGACAATATTAGTGACATATTTCAGACCGCGGAATTAAGGTTCCACCAGAAGACCAAACATATTTAATGCCGACTCATTTGGAAAATGAGTGATGCGTGAAGACGCAAATGAATTGCAAAATACATACGTTTCTGAGTGTGTCAGAACCGTTGACTAAAGCTCTCCCTAGGGCAAAGTATGACCAACACCAGAATGCCATGGGTGTTAGGTACCTTACAATGTAATCTAGATTATTGACTCTAGTGCAAGTGGGAGACTGTTGGAGATATGCCCAAGAGGCAATAATAAAAGTGGTTATTATATATCTTTATGTTTATGATAAAAGTTTATATACCATGCTATAATTGTATTAACCGAAACATTGATACATGTGTGTTATGTAAACAACAATGAGTCCCTAGTAAGCCTCTTAACTAGCTTGTTGATTAATAGATGATTAGTTTCATAATCATGAACATTGGATGTTATTAATAACAAGGTTATATCATTATATGAATGATGTAAAGGACACACCCAATTAAGCGTATCATAAGATCACGTCATTAAGTTATTTGCTATAAGCTTTCGATACATAGTTACCTAGTCCTTTTGACCATGCGATCATGTAAATCACTTATACCGGAAAGGTACTTTGATTACATCAAACGCCACTGCGTAAATGGGTGGTTATAAAGGTGGGATTAAGTATCCGGAAAGTATGAGTTGAGGCATATGGATCAACAGTGGGATTTGTCCATCCCGATAACGGATAGATATACTTTGGGCCCTCTCAGTGGAATGTCGTCTAAATAGCTTGGAAGCATATGAATGGTTCATAAGAGACCACATACCACGGTACGAGTAAAGAGTACTTGTCAGGAGACGAGGTTGAACAAGGTATAGAGATACCGATGATCAAACCTCGGACAAGTAAAATATCGCGTGACAAAGGGAATCGGTATCGTATGTGAATGGTTCATTCGATCACTAAGTCATCGTTGAATATGTGGGAGCCATTATGGATCTCCAGATCCCACTATTGGTTATTGGTCGGAGAGAGGTCTCAACCATGTCTACATAGTTCGCGAACCGTAGGGTGACACACTTAAGGTTTGATGTCGTTTAAGTAGATATGGAATAAGGAATGGAGTTCGAAGTTTTGTTCGGAGTCTCGGATGGGATCCAGGACATCACGAGGAGGTCCGGAATGGTCCGGAGAATAAGATTCATATATAGGAAGTCATATTCCAAGTTTGGAAATGATCCGGTGCATTTATGGCAGGTTCTAGAAGGTTCTAGAAAAGTCCGGAAGAAATTACCATGGAAAGTGGAGTCCCGGAGGGACTCCACCTTGCATGGCCAGCCAACCCTAAAGGGGAGGAGTCCAAGGTGGACTCCCCAAGGGTGGCCGGCCAACCCCCCAAGGAAGGGGTGGGAGTCCCACCTTGAGTGGGATTCCCCCCTTGGGTAGGTTTTGTCCCTATGGAAGGTTTTGGTTTCGGGTCTTATTCGAAGACTTGGATACCAACACTTGGGGATTTCCACCTATATAATGAGGAGGAGAGGGAGGGGCTGCCCACTCTTGGCCGCACCACCTAGGGCTGCCCATGGCCGGCGCCCTAGCCACCCCCTCTCCCCAAACCCTAGCCTCTCCTCCTCCACCACTTCTCCCGCATACGCTTAGGCGAAGCCCTGCCGGAGTTCACCACCACCACCGCCACCACGCCGTCGTGTCGGGATTCCGAGGAGGATCTACTACTTCCGCTGCCCGCTGGAACGGGGAGAAGGACGTCGTCTTCATCAACACCGAACGTGTGACCGAGTACGGAGGTGCTGCCCGATTGTGGCACCGTCAAGATCTTCTACGCGCTTTTGAAAGCGGCAAGTGATCGTCTACCGCAGCAACGAGAGCCTCCTCTTGTAGGCTTTGGAAATCTTCAAGGGTTAGTCTCGTTCATCCTCTCGTTGCTACCGTCTTCTAGATTGCATCTTGGCTTGGATTGCGTTCTCGCGGTAGGAAATTTTTGTTTTCTATGCTACGAATCCCTACAAAACTAGCTTCCCCAAGCTTAGACTTCTCCATAGCATTAGCAGTAATTGCATTCATACTAATAACATTGCTACTAGCATGCAAATAAGGTTCCATAGGTTTTTTAATTTTCGCATCAAACAATTCTAACTTAGGAAAAAGATTAAAAAGCTCACCAATTTTTTTGTTGTTTTCCATTATGCCTAACTAGTGAAAATAAAACAAGAAACAAAAAGATGCAATTGCAGGATCTAAAGGAAATAGCTTCGAGCACTCACACACCGGCAGTGCTAGGAAATAGCTTAGTAGTCGGAGGATGTGAATACCTTTTACCTTACCTCCCGGCAACGGCGCCAGAAAAGTGCTTGATGTCTACGTGTGCTTCTATTCTTGTAGACAGTGTTGGGCCTCCAAGAGCAGAGGTTTGTAGAACAGCAGAAAGTTTCCCTTAAGTGGATCACCCAAGGTTTATCGAACTCAGGGAGGAAGAGGTCAAAGATATCCCTCTCAAGCAACCCTGCAATCACGATACAAGAAGTCTCTTGTGTCCCCAACACACCCAATACACTTGTCAAATGTATAGGTGCACTAGTTCGGCGAAGAGATAGTGAAATACAAGTAGTATGGATGTATATGAGTGGTAATAGCAATCTGAATAAAATATGGCAGCGAGTAAACATGCAACAGAACAGTAAATAAACGGAGATTCGATGTTTGGAAACAAGGCCTAGGGATCATACTTTCACTAGTGGACACTCTCAACATTGAACACATAATAAAACCACTCTACACTCTCTTGTTGGATGACAAACACCATTAATTGCGTAGGGCTACAAGAGCACCTCAATGCCGGAGTTAACAAGCTCCACAACATACGATGTTCATATTTAAATAACCTTAGAGTGCATGATAGATCATTGCAATTATACCAAGTACTAACATAGCATGCACACCGTCACCGACAGACTATGAAAGGGGAATAGATCACATCAATACTATCATAGTAATAGTTAACTCCATAATCTACAAGAGATTACAATCATAACCTACGCCAAGTACTACATGATGCACACACTGTCACCATTACATCATGAAGGAGGAATAGAGTACTTTAATAACATCACCAGAGTAACTAGATCACAAAGAGAGAGATGAACCACATAGCTACGGTAGAGCCCTCAGCCTCGGGGAATTACTCCCTCCTCATCATGGAGACAGCGATGGCGGTGAAGATGGCGGTGGAGATGGCTTCCGGGGCAATTCCCCATCCGGCAGGGTGCGGAACGAGACCTGTCCCCGAATTGGAGTTTCGCGATGGCGCGGCTCTGGAAGGCTTTGGTGTTTCGTCAATCCGTGTCGATGTTTTAGGTCAGGAGCTTTAAATAGGCGAAGAGTCGGAGTCGGAGGGGCCACGGGGCCTCCTCACACTAGGGCGCCCAGGGGCCGCGCCGGACGTGTTGGGCCCCCAGGGCTCCCCTCTGCCCCCTTTTCTGGAAGGTTCCGGGAAAAATAAGATGTTGGGCATTGATTTCGTCCGGAGAATATTTCCTTTGTAGGATTTCTGAAACCAAAAACAAACAGCAACTGGCCCTTCGGCATCTCGTCAATAGGTTAGTTCCGGAAAACGCATCAAAACGATATAAAGTGTGAACAAAACATGTAGGTATTGTCATAAAACAAGCATGGAACAACAGAAATTATAGATACGTTGGAGACGTATCAAGAAGTTGATGCGGTCGTATTTCAATGAGAATCCGATATTTGCCGAAAGCTATTTTCGGCGGCGTTTCCGGATGAGTCTCAACTTGTTCAAGCACATCGCAACGGAGGTGACCAAGTATGATCGCTTCTTTGAGCAAAGGAGGAATGCCGCCGGAGAACTTGGTCATAGCACATATCAAAAGGTGACCGCCGCCTTGCGTATGTTGGCATATGGTATACCGGCGGATCTTATTGATGATCATTTGGCCATGGGAGAGAGCACTTCTATCTTGTGTGTGAAGCGCTTTGTCGTTGCAATTGTCAATGTCTTTGGCTCCACATACTTGAGAGCCCCCAATGCTCAAGACACGGCAAGGCTTTTGGAGATCAACGCCAACCGGGGGTTTCCCGGTATGCTTGGTTCCATTGATTGTATGCATTGGAGTTGGAAGAATTGTCCGGCGGCATGGCATGGACAATTCAAAGGGTACAAGAAGGATGCCACCATAGTTCTTGAAGCGGTGGCCGACCAAGAGACTTGGATATGACATGCTTTCTTTGGAATGCTCGGGTCTTGCAATGACATCAATGTTCTTCAACGGTCACCACTAATGACAAGACTTGCAATGCGGGAAGGTCCATTGGTGGAGTTTGAAGCAAATGGCCACAAGTACAACTATGGCTACTTCCTCGCCGACGGCATATATCCAAGGTGGCAAACATTTGTGAAGCCGATTATTCAACCAAAAGGTAAGAAGCAAACCCAATTCCATAATGCACAAGCGGCGGCTAGGAAAGATGTAGAGAGAGCATTTGGGATTTTGCAAGCCCAATTTGCCATTGTTAGAGGACCGGCTAGATTTTGGGACCAAGAATGCCTTTGGTATATCATGACCGCGTGTGTCATCATGCATAACATGATTATAGAGGATGATCGCGGGAAAGATGTGGATCATACCCACTACGACTTGATGGGGGTTCCCGTGCAAGTGAGGAGGTCCGCACATAGGATTGCCCGGTTCATTGCCTCATACCATGCCATTCGGTGCAACGACACACATGATGAGCTTCAAAAAGATCTCATGGAAGAATGGTGGAATTGGAATGGACAACAATAGTTGCATACTTGTTGTATTTGTTTAAAAACTATGTGTTGTATTGTCTCAAAACTATGTTGTATTGTTGTATGTTGGACGTGTTATATTTGGTGTGAACAATGTATTGTATTTGGATGGTACATTTTATTTGTGAATTTTATATGGTTGTTTGATCTTGTTCGATGCATAGTTGTGTTTGTTTGTTGTTTGTGCCGCGCCGCGCGCTGCAAAATAGAGCGTCCGGCGGAGGTGCTTTTTTTGCGCGCCAACGCGCGCTGCAAATTGGAGCATCCGGCGGGGAAAAATCGCTCCGGCGCGCGCCATCAGTTTGCAGCGCGGCGGCAGCGTGGTATAGCGCGCCGATTTATAGCGCGCCTGTTGGAGATGCTCTTAATCACCTCGTCCTCCGAACCCTTGTCGAGCTTGGGAAATGGATTGCATTTTGATTATCCTTCGCGTTCCTTCGTGTACAAATGGTTCGGTGCGAGCCATTCTGTGGCGTGCACCATCAACATATATATGACCCGGCTGATGACAATCGAATAAGTACTACCTAAATACTATCATGCTATTTATTCTCGTGATCGATGCCACTGTTGAAGGTTTAAGAAGATCCCACCAATTTCACCTTTTTGTTGTCGACGAGTGGCATCCGTGTCTAGACTTGCCAAGGTCGTACGGTGGATAGTTTTCGTTGTTTCTTCGTCGAGACTACTACATCAATGAGATCCAAGTGCCTGAGATTTTGTTGTTTTATTTTACGTGGAAAACGAAACTGCCATGGCGGCACATATGTTGTTGTTGATACACCTAGGATTGACAACCGTTGTTTCTGACCCGGATTCACTCTAGTGTGACAATGGCATCAATTGTCGCTGAATATAAAGATATACCATTGGCTGTTATAAAATTCTAATGTCTATGATTGCAAATACACTTTCACCATATATAAATGGAATGTCGTATATAATGCTCTCAGTTTAGATAGTATGGACACGTAGATATTGAAAAGTCTTATATGGAGAAAATCATATGCATTCAGAGATTAATCTATGACGCTTGGATAGATTATAGTGTATATGTAAGTATGTAAGGGTTCGTATCCACTTAAGTACATTCAAAAAGTATGGCGAAGAGCTTTAAAGTGTGATGTCTAACAATATCTCAATCGAGGTTTCTAGAGTGCATGCGTGTATTCAAATAATGCAAGTAAATTAGATTCTGGAGAAAAATCGATACTTGTAATTTAGTTGCAATATCATGGTAAAAAGATGTGTTTCATATGAAGATGGGTTCACCAGCTAGGCATTTGGCAACTCATGTTGTTCTTACATATTTATTTTCAAAAAGGGGAAACGAGTTTACATCTAATTGAAGCTGATTGTGACATTAATATGTGTTGCGAGCTAGATGTACCTGGAGTTGAGCATGTCCGTCGCCCTAGCTTGTCTATTCTTAGCTGGGTCATGTGAAATTATCTGTTGAAGTATATTTGTATACAATATTTGGTATACTATTGATGTAGATGATGGATAGTTGTAGCATGTAGATTATTTCGGTGTTACTATCTGTTAGAGAACTAGCGCACTATCATTCTGAACATTTACCTGCTGAAGAATGTAAGCCATAATGAAAATCATACAAGTTGTAAATGCAAAACATCAAAACATAAAGAAAGGTTCTATTCATTTTTTATCTTTTAATAGCTCATAGTATGCCATGTTTTTTTCTCAAATTTTGGCAAGTGGTCATATTATAACATGTAGTACAACTACATCTATGTAGTTGTGTGGAAAATCCACATTCTAAGATCTCCATATTCTAATTCTTACTTTTTCTTACATTTAATCGGATCTTGACCTCACGAAGAAGTTCCAGGGACGTCGACAGAGGTGCTTTCAAGTTTGTTTCTCTTGGGTGCCAAAATAATGTGTCTTGAATAGACATTGACTGGTGGTGCCATGGATAATAAGTTGAGAAGGAAACATCAGCGGTACGGATAAGTTCCAATCCATCCATGTGTAGATACTGCACAAGTGAATCTCATCTACTTGAGTAGACTGTCATAGTTATTGGGAAGTGATCTCATGAGCTATATTTTCCGCCCTAGTTCTCTATGCCTTATATGTCTCCGCTTCCATTGTTGTCTATTTTTTTCGAAATGGGGTGTGCCCCGGCCTCTGCATCGGTTGATGCACACAACCTTTAATTAAAAGTACTAAAAATTCAGAGTTTACAAATCCAAAGATCAACGAGGATCGATACAAAAATCAACCATCGAAACAAAGAAAAAGGCTGCTAAACAGATTCCACATCATGTAATCTCCTAACAGGCCGCCAAGTAGCCTGGTAGAAAATATCGTGGGCAACCATTCGAAGGCGGTTGCATCCAGAAACCATGTATTCCCGCTGATCCTTCGGGAGCAAGAAACGCCAAAGTTGGATACAGTGAACCATAGTGTGAATAACCTGCAAAAATTAGTAGAATCCTTTTTGTTAAATACAATATCATTTTTGCAATTCCAAATTGACCAACATAAAGCTGAAACACCAATGCAAATTCTAGCTTTATCAGTTTTGTTAGTTCCATTTAGCCAATTCCCAAAAAAAATTGTGACATTGGATGGAGGTGGAATGTTATATGCAGCGAAGACCACTCGCCAAATCAGCCTAGCAAAAGAACAAAAAATAAACAAATGTTCCACTGATTCCTCGGCGTCATAGAAAGAGCATTTCGTATTTCCATTCCAATTTCGCTTTACTAGATTATCACGGGTTAAAAGGGCTTTCTTACTAAGGAACCACATAAAGATTTTTATTTTTAGTGGGATTTTTTGTTAGAGATATGCCCAAGAGGCAATAATAAAAGTGGTTATTATATATCTTTATGTTTATGATAAAAGTTTATATACCATGCTATAATTGTATTAACTGAAACATTGATACATGTGTGATATGTAAACAACAAAGAGTCCCTAGTAAGCCTCTTAACTAGCTTGTTGATTAATAGATGATTAGTTTCATAATCATGAACATTGGATGTTATTAATAACAAGGTTATATCATTGTATGAATGATGTAATGGACACACCCAATTAAGCGTAGCATAAGATCACGTCATTAAGTTATTTGCTATAAGCTTTCAATACATAGTTACCTAGTCCTTATGACCATGAGATCATGTAAATCACTTATACCGGAAAGGTACTTTGATTACATCAAACGCCACTGCGTAAATGGGTGGTTATAAAGGTGGGATTAAGTATCCGGAAAGTATGAGTTGAGGCATATGGATCAACAGTGGGATTTGTCCATCCCGATGACGGATAGATATACTCTGGGCCCTCTCGGTGGAATGTCGTCTAATGTCTTGCAAGCATATGAATAAGTTCATAAGAGACCACATACCACGGTACGAGTAAAGAGTACTTGTCAGGAGACGAGGTTGAACAAGGTATAGTGTGATACCGATGATCGAACCTCGGACAAGTAAAATATCGCGTGACAAAGGGAATTGGTATCGTATGTGTATGGTTCATTCGATCACTAAAGTCATCGTTGAATATGTGGGAGCCATTATGGATCTCCAGATCCCGCTATTGGTTATTGGTCGGAGTGAGTACTCAACCATGTCCGCATAGTTCACGAACCGTAGGGTGACACACTTAAAGTTGGATGTTGAAATGGTAGTACTTGAATATGGAATGAAGTTGGAATATTTGTTCGGAGTCCCGGATGGGATCCCGGACATCACGAGGAGTTCCGGAATGGTCCGAAAATAAGATTCATATATAGGATGTCATTTTATGTGAATAAAATGATGCGGAAGGTTCTATGGAAGGTTCTAGAAGGTTCTAGAAAAGTCCGGAAGAAACCACCAAGGAAGGTGGAGTCCACATGGGACTCCACCTCCATGGCCGGCCAACCCTAGTGGGGGAGGAGTCCCAAGTGGACTCCCCATAGGGGCCGGCCACCCCCTATGGAAGGTGGAAATCCCACCTCTAGTGGGAGGGAAGGTTTCCCACCATATGGAAGGTTTTGGGTTCGGGTCTTATTCGAAGACTTGTAGTCCAACACTTGGGGCTTCCACCTATATAGAGGGCCAAGGGGAGGGGGCCGGCCACACCAAAGCCTCAAGCTTGGCCGCCCCCATAGTGGCCGGCCACCCCTCTCCCCAAACCCTAGCGCCCCGCTCCTCCACCATATCCCGCACGCTTAGCGAAGCTCCGCCGGATTCCACCGCCACCGACACCACGCCGTCGTGCTGTCGGATTCAAGAGGAGCTACTACTTCCGCTGCCCGCTGGAACGGGGAGGTGGACGTCGTCTTCATCAACAACCGAACGTGTGACCGAGTACGGAGGTGCTGCCCGTTCGTGGCGCCGGAACCGATCGTGATCAAGATCTTCTACGCGCTTTTGCAAGCGGCAAGTGAACGTCTACCGCAGCAACAAGAGCCTCCTCTTGTAGGCTTTGGAATCTCTTCAAGGGTGAGTCTCGACAATCCCCTCGTTGCTACCGTCTTCTAGATTGCATCTTGGCTTGGATTGCGTGTTCGCCGTAGGAAAATTTTTGTTTTCTATGCTACGTTATCCTACAGTGGTATCAGAGCCGTGTCTATGCATAGATGGTTGCACGAGTAGAACACAATGGTTTGTGGGCGTTGATGCTCTTGTTATCTTTAGTTGAGTACTTTGCATCTTTGTGGCATAGTGGGATGAAGCGGCTCGGGCTAACTTTACATGACCGCGTTCATGAGATTTGCTCCACGCTTGACATGCAACTTGTATTGCATAAGTGGCTTTGCGGGTGTCTGTCTCTCCTACTATAGTGAAGATTCAATTTACTCTTCTATTGACAACACTAGTATCACCGTTGTGGTTCATGTTCGTAGGTAGATTGGATCTTGCTCGAAAACCCTAAACCACGTAAAATATGCAAACCAAATTAGAGAACGTCTAACTTGTTTTTGCAGGGTTTGGTGATGTGATATGGCCATAATGTGATGATGAATATGTATGAGATGATCATTATTGTATTGTGGCAACCGGCAGGAGCCTTATGGTTGTCTTTAAATTTCATGTTGAGTAGTATTTCAAAGTAGTTGTAATAGTTGCTACATGGAGGACGATCATGAAGACGGCGCCATTGACCTTGGTGCTTACGACGATGATGGAGATCATGCCGTTGATGATGGAGATCATGTCCGTACTTTGGAGATGAAGATCAAAGGCGCAAAGATAAAAGGGCCATATCATATCACATATGAAGCGCATGTGATGTTAATCCTTTTATGCATCTTATTTTGCTTAGATCGACGGTAGCATTATAAGATGATCCCTCTCACTAAAATCTCAAGATAATAAAGTGTTCATCCTTAGTAGCACCGTTATCAAGTCTTATCGTTTCGAAGCATCTCGTGATGATCGGGTGTGATAGATTCGATAAGTACATATGACGGGTGCAAGACAGTTTGCACATGCGGATACTAAGGTGGCCTTGACGAGCCTAGCATGTAAAGACATGGTCTCGGAACACGTGATACCGAAAGGTAGAGCATGAATCATATGATTGATATGATGAACATTTTGAGTGTTCGCCATTGAAATTACATCTTGTCTCGTGATGATCGGGCATAGGTGTGATGGATTTGGTTCATGTGATCACTAAGACAATGCGAGGGATATTGTTTTGAGTGGGAGTTCACCTAGATTTTTAATTATGTAGAATTAAAATTTGAACTCAATTTGTCATAAACTTAGTCTAAACTATTGCAAATATGTTGTAGATATGGCGTCCTCAATCAATTTTAACCAGTTCCTAGAGAAAGAAAAGCTTAAGAGCAACGGTAGCAACTTCACGACTGGTTCCGTCATGTGAGGATCTTCCTCAATGGCGGAAATCTGCAATATGTGCTTGATGCACCGCTAGGTGACCCTCCAGAAACTGAAACCGATGAAGTAAAGAATGTTTACATGACTCGGAAAACTCGGTACTCTCAAGTTCAGTGTGCCATCTTATGCAGTCTGGAATCCGATCTTCAAAAACGTTTTGAGCACCACGATCCTCATGAGTTGATAAAAGAGTTGAAGACTATTTTTGAGACTCATGCGGCCGTGGAATGCTATGAAGCATCGAAACACTTTTTCAGCTGTATGATGGAAGAAGGCAGCTCCATCGTGAGCACATGCTCGTTATGACCGGGCATGCGAAGAAACTCAGTGACTTGGGAATAGTGATTCCTAACAGACTGGGGATTAATCGTGTCCTTCAATCACTGCCACCAAGTTACAAGAACTTTGTGATGAACTACAATATGCAGAACATGAACAAGGAGTTTCCTGAACTTTTTGGCATGCTAAAACTGAGATTGAGATCAAGAAAGAGCACCAAGTGTTGATGGTCAACAAGACCACCAGCTTCAAGAAACAGGGCAAGTCTAAAGGCAAGAACAAGAAGAGTGGCAAGAAAGCTGCACGCTCTGTGAAACCTAAGTCTGGCCCTAAGCCGATCTTGAGTGCTATTCTGCAAGGAGAAGGGACACTGGAAGCGTAATTGCTCCAAGTATTTGGCGATCTGAAGAGCGGCCTTGTCAAAAAGAAGAAAAAGGTATATCGATATACATGTTATAGATGTTTATCTCACTAGTTCTCGTTCTAGTACCTGGGTATTTGATACTGGTTCGGTTGCTCATATTTGTAACTCGAAACAGGAACTAAAGAATAAACGACAACTGCTGAAAGATGAAGTGACGATGCGCGTTGGAAACGGATCCAAGGTCAATGTGATCGCAGTCGGGACACTTCCTCTACATCTACCTTCGGGATTAGTTTTAAGCCTAAATAATTGTTATTATGTACCCGCGTTGAGCATGAACATTATATCAGGATCTTGTTTAATGCAAGACGGTTATTCATTCAAGTCTGAGAATAATGGTTGTTCTATTTTTATGAATAATATCTTTTATGGTCGAGCACCACAAAAGAATGGCTTATTTCTGTTAGATCTCGATAGTAGTAATACGCATATACATAACATTGATGCTAAGCGAATTAAATTGAATGATAATTCTACTTATATGTGGGCACTGTCGTCTTGGTCATATTGGAGTGAAACGCATGAAGAAACTCCATACGATGGATTACTTGAATCACTTGACTTTGAGTCACTTGATAGATGCGAAGCATGTCGATGGGAAAAATGACTAAGACTCCATTCTCGGGTATGATGGAGCGAGCTACTGACTTATTGGAAATCATACACACAGATGTATGTGGACCAATGAGTGTAGCATCGTGCGGTGGTTATCGTTATGTTCTAACCTTCACAGATGATTTGAGTAGATATGGGTATATCTATTTAATGAAACATAAATCCGAAACTTTCGAGAAGTTTAAGGAATTCCAAAGTGAAGTAGAAAATCAACGTAACAAGAAGATTAAATTTCTACGATCTGATCGCGGAGGTGAATATCTGAGTTATGAGTTTAGCATGCATTTAAAGAAATGCGGAATACTTTCACAATTGACACCGCCGGGAACACCACAACGGTGTGTCCGAACGTCGTAATCGAACTCTCTTAGATATGGTTCGTTCTATGATGTCTCTTGATTTGCCGTTATCATTTTGGAGTTATGCATTAGAGACAGCCGCATTCACTTTAAATAGAGCACCATCAAAATCCGTTGAAACGACGCCGTATGAATTATGGTTTAATAAGAAACCTAAGCTGTCGTTCCTAAAAGTTTGGGGTTGCGAAGCCTATGTAAAAAAGTTACAACCGGACAAGCTAGAACCCAAAGCGGAGAAATGCGTCTTCATAGGATACCCTAAGGAAACTATAGGGTACACTTTCTATCACAGATCCGAAGGCAAGATCTTTGTTGCTAAGAACGGAACCTTTCTTGAGAAAGAATTTCTCACTAAAGAAGTGACTGGAAGAAAAGTAGAACTCGATGAGATTGAAGAATCTCTACTCGTTGATCAGAGTAGCGCAGTGCGGAAAATGTTCCTGTACCACCTACACCGGCAACAGAGGAAGCTAATGATAATGATCATGAAACTTCAAATGAGACAGCTACTGAACCTCGCAGATCGACAAGGGATCGTGCCACTCCAGATTGGTATGATCCTTGTCTAAATGTCATGATTGTGGATAACAATGATGAGGACCCTGCGACGTATGAAGAAGCGATGATGAGCCCAGATTCCAACAAATGGCAAGAAGCCATGAAATCCGAAATGGGATCCATGTATGATAACAAAGTATGGACTTTGGTAGACTTACCTGATAGCAAGGCTGTCGAGAATAAATGGATCTTCAAAAGAAAAAACAGATGCTGATGGTAATATTACTGTCTATAAAGCTCGACTTGTCGCAAAGGGTTTCCGACAAATTCAAGGTGTTGACTACGATGAGACTTTCTCACTGTAGCGAAGCTAAAATCTGTGAGGATTTTGTTAGCAATAGCTGCATTTTTCGATTATGAGATTTGCAGATGGATGTCAAAACGGCGTTCCTTAATGGAGACATTGAGGAAGAGTTGTATATGGTACAACCTAAAGGTTTTGTCGATCCTAAAAATGCTGACAAAGTATGCAAACTTCAGCGTTCAATCTATGGACTGAAGCAAGCATCAAGAAGTTGGAACCGACGCTTTGATAAGGTGATCAAAGACTTCGGGTTTATACAGTGTCATGGAGAGGCCTGTATTTACAAGAAAGTGAGTGGGAGCTCTGTAGCATTCCTGATATTATATGTAGATGACATATTATTGATTGGGAATGATATAGAACTATTAAGCAATGTAAAGGGTTATTTGAATAATAGTTTTTCAATGAAAGACCTTGGTGAAGCATCATATATATTAGGCATCAAGATTTATAGAGATAGATCAAGACGTCTAATAGGGCTATCACAGAGTACATACCTGGACAAGATTCTAAAGAAGTTTAGAATGGACGAAAGTAAGAAAGGATTCTTACCTATGTTACCAGGCAAGGTCTTGAGTAAGACTCAAGGACCGGCTACGGCAGAAGAAAGAGAAAGGATGAGTCGGATCCCCTATGCCTCGGCAGTAGGCTCTATCATGTATGCCATGCTATGTACAAGACCGGATATAGCACATGCTGTTAGTTTAACAAGCAGATATCAAAGTGATCCAGGAATGGAACACTGGACAGCGGTCAAGAATATCCTGAAGTACTTGAAAAGAACTAAGGATATGTTTCTTTGTTATGGAGGTGACCAAGAGCTCGTTGTAACAAGTTACACCGATGCAAGTTGGAACAACGATCCCGATGACTCTAAGTCACAATCTGGGTACGTGTTTATATTGAATGGTGCTGCAGTAAGCAAGCTCGAAGCGGTGCACGGTGGCGAAATCCTCAACAGAATCGGAGTACATAGCGGCTTCAGAGGCTTCATCGGAAGCGGTATGGATGAAGAGGTTCATTGTAGAGCTCGGTGTGGTTCCTAGTGCATTGGACCCATTTGTCATCTACTGTGATAACATGGGTGCCATCGCCAATGCACAAGAGCCAAGGTCACACAAGAGGCTGAAGCATATCAAGCTGCGTTACCACTCGATTCGCGAGTACATCGAAGATGGAGAAGTAAAGATTTGCAAAGTACACACTGATCTGAATGTAGCAGATCCGTTGACTAAAGCTCTCCCTAGGGCAAAGCATGACCAACACCAGAATGCCATGGGTGTTAGGTATATTACAATGTAATCTAGATTATTGACTCTAGTGCAAGTGGGAGACTGTTAGAGATATGCCCAAGAGGCAATAATAAAAGTGGTTATTATATATCTTTATGTTTATGATAAAAGTTTATATACCATGCTATAATTGTATTAACTGAAACATTGATACATGTGTGATATGTAAACAACAAAGAGTCCCTAGTAAGCCTCTTAACTAGCTTGTTGATTAATAGATGATTAGTTTCATAATCATGAACATTGGATGTTATTAATAACAAGGTTATATCATTGTATGAATGATGTAATGGACACACCCAATTAAGCGTAGCATAAGATCACGTCATTAAGTTATTTGCTATAAGCTTTCAATACATAGTTACCTAGTCCTTATGACCATGAGATCATGTAAATCACTTATACCGGAAAGGTACTTTGATTACATCAAACGCCACTGCGTAAATGGGTGGTTATAAAGGTGGGATTAAGTATCAGTATGAGTTGAGGCATATGGATCAACAGTGGGATTTGTCCATCCCGATGACGGATAGATATACTGGGCCCTCTCGGTGGAATGTCGTCTAATGTCTTGCAAGCATATGAATAAGTTCATAAGAGACCACATACCACGGTACGAGTAAAGAGTACTTGGGAGACGAGGTTGAACAAGGTATAGTGTGATACCGATGATCGAACCTCGGACAAGTAAAATATCGCGTGACAAAGGGAATTGGTATCGTATGTGTATGGTTCATTCGATCACTAAAGTCATCGTTGAATATGTGGGAGCCATTATGGATCTCGGATCCCGCTATTGGTTATTGGTCGGAGTGAGTACTCAACCATGTCCGCATAGTTCACGAACCGTAGGGTGACACACTTAAAGTTGGATGTTGAAATGGTAGTACTTGAATATGGAATGAAGTTGGAATATTTGTTCGGAGTCCCGGATGGGATCCCGGACATCACGAGGAGTTGGTCCGGAAAATAAGATTCATATATAGGATGTCATTTTATGTGAATAAAATGATGCGGAAGGTTCTATGGAAGGTTCTAGAAGGTTCTAGAAAAGTCCGGAAGAAACCACCAAGGAAGGTGGAGTCCACATGGGACTCCACCTCCATGGCCGGCCAACCCTAGTGGGGAGGAGTCCCAAGTGGACTCCCCCTTGGGGGCCACCCCCCCTATGGAAGGTGGAAATCCCACCTCTAGTGGGAGGGAAGGTTTCCCACCATATGGAAGGTTTTGGGTTCGGGTCTTATTCGAAGACTTGTAGTCCAACACTTGGGGCTTCCACCTATATATAGAGGGCCAAGGGGAGGGGGCCGGCCACACCAAAGCCTCAAGCTTGGCCGCCCCATAGTGGCCGGCCACCCCTCTCCCCAACCCTAGCGCCCCGCTCCTCCACCATATCCCGCACGCTTAGCGAAGCTCCGCCGGATTTCTCCCGCCACCGACACCACGCCGTCGTCTTTGTCGGATTCAAGAGGAGCTACTACTTCCGCTGCCCGCTGGAACGGGGAGGTGGACGTCGTCTTCATCAACAACCGAACGTGTGACCGAGTACGGAGGTGCTGCCCGTTCGTGGCGCCGGAACCGATCGTGATCAAGATCTTCTACGCGCTTTTGCAAGCGGCAAGTGAACGTCTACCGCAGCAACAAGAGCCTCCTCTTGTAGGCTTTGGAATCTCTTCAAGGGTGAGTCTCGACAATCCCCTCGTTGCTACCGTCTTCTAGATTGCATCTTGGCTTGGATTGCGTGTTCGCCGTAGGAAAATTTTTGTTTTCTATGCTACGTTATCCTACATTTTTATCTTCCAAAGATACTTACGGAGATATCTTGTATGACCATTCATCATATCGCCATGCATAGATTTAACAGAAAATTTCCCTGAAACTGTTAGACCCCAAATGAACCTATCTTGGTCATCATTTAGATTTATCTCCATTAATCGCTGACATAGGTGAACCCATTGATCCCAATTATTGCCAATCAGCCTTCTCCGAAAACCAATATTTAACGGAGTCGAACTCATAACAGTCGCCACCGTATCATGTTTACGGTGGACAATATTATATAATTGGGGATACTGAGATGCAAGGGTCTGTTCACCTAACCATATGTCCTCCCAAAACCGCACACCTTCTCCTGAACCAACTTCAAATTTACCTCTACTAAAGAACTCCCCTTTAACTTTTATTAGGCCCTTCCAGAAAGGTGAATCAGTAGGTTTACTTTCAACTTCAGCCAAAGTTTTCTAAGAGAGATACTTGTTTTTTAAAAGTTCTTGCCATAACCCATCTTCAGAAAGGAGCTTATAAAGCCATTTGCTAAGCAGGCAAGAATTTTTAATCTCCAGTACTTCAATTCCCAGACCACCTTGAACTTTGGGTCTGCAAATTAAGTTCCACTTAGTTAACTGATACTTCTTTTTATTTTCCTCACATTGCCAAAAAAAATCTTGAACGGAAAAAATATAATCTCTTTCTTACCCCTTTAGGTAAATCAAAGAAGGATAGCATAAACATCGGTAAACTAATAAGAGCTGAGTTAATCAATACAAGGCGATGCCCATATGATAATATCTTTCCAGCCCAACACCCCAACTTTTTCTCAAAACGACTCTCAACTGGGTTCCATTCAGAATTTTTCAACTTTCTATAATGAATTGGAATACCCAAATACCTGAAAGGCAAAGAACCAGACTCACAACCAAAAAGTAGTTTGTACTGTTCCTCTTCTTTCTTAGCTTTGCCAAAGCAGAAAATCTCACTTTTGTGGAAATTAATTTTTAGTCCGGATAATTCTTCAAAGAAACGCAAAATAAGTTTCATACTGACGGTTTTTTCAAAATAAGTTCCATTGTTGTCTATTGGTCCTATTTTTAAAATATAATTGGAGTACGTACAGATTGTACATGTATAGTTGCCCTACACGATTCAGTAGAGCCAAATCAATCACCTAGAGGTTCACACAAAAAAAATCACCTAGAGGCAACAAAAGTAGGGTAAGAATGAACCCCGGAAGCATCAGTCTCTCGTGTGCGGGAGATCTTGCTTGAACTAAAGAATCACACGAGAAATCCCCATTTTCTGAGCCGAGGAACCAGTTAACTATACAGCCTAGCAATATTTGCAACGAACGCATGTACATCAACCGGGGGTGAACGGAGATGGAGAAGCCAAATGGCGACTGCGAGCGCGAGGGTAGCAGTGTGACCCATTGGATTCACGAATGGTCTTTCCTGCTGCCGGAGGCGTAACATGCGTATATGAATTCTGGGTGTACCTGTCTAGAGACGGTTGGACATGATATCTTTAACCAGGCTACTTGGCGACCTACTAGACTTTTGCAAGATGCATAGGCGTTTTGTTCTGCTATTCTTATTTCGCTGGTTAATTTTTATGAACATCTTATCTGATCCTTGAGATGTAAACTTTAAACTTTGAATTGTGCAATAAAAAGTTGTGTGCATCGATTGAAGCAAGGCTGGAGCTATCCCCATTTCGAAAAAAGCAGGGTGACCATGCAATGGTCTTCCTTCCTCTTCATGTGATGCAGCGACTGAGTGAACGGTTTCTTCTTCTGCTGTTGGTGTGTGCCGTCGCTGTGTGATGCGCAGCGATGCTGTCTGGAATATTCTTTGACTTCAAGGTCGGCATAGTAGATAGTGCCATAGTTACTTCACATAGAGTACTCCCTAGTAGGGTTGCCATGAAGAACTCCTGTATTCAAGTCCAGTTCTGTCATGTTGTTCAACTTGTGCTTTCGTAAATTGCGTGAAGACACTCGTCGATTCGAGGTCGTCCGTTCGCCCCGTTACCTAGCTAGACTGGCTCGATGCACTGATAGGCCAAGTTGGTATAGTGCGATCAGCATGGTGTATCCCTGACGCGGAACAATCGGTTCCATGTGGAGATGAACCCATGATGACACAGAAGTAACACGCAAGGCTTGTGCCGGGGATCAGCATGCAGGTAGCCAGCCAGCGACAGTAGTTCAAGGCGGTCAAAAGCGATCGAGCCGACCGACATGGACGCGCCAGAGCGTAACCGCTCAACGTCGCCGTCGCGGGTCGCGCCGCGCGGACGTGTATTCTGGGCAACCGCCCACAGCCGCCCCTGTTGTATGGTGATCCGAAATCTGTTTACCTGTTGTACTATGGAAGGAGTCCTAACGGACTATGGCATGAACGTGCTAGACGTAGCACATTACAACTCTATTTCGTGTCCGCCAAGAAAGAGAGTTGTCCGCCCCTATATATAGTCCCAGGTAGTCATAGAATAGATGAGAGAAAGATACACCACATTGATAGCACGTAGAGGGTCTGTCCTCTCGTGTATTGTAATACTCCTCCAATTATAGTGATACGCCGCCGTGCGTTCCGTGGTTTTTCCCGTTTGGGTTTTCCACGTAAAAATCTGTGTTCTTGTTCTTCGTTTGATCTACTTTTATTTGCGCGGTTTTATAACAAGTGGTATCAGAGCCTCAGGCTTCAAGATTGATTCGCAGCCTCGGGAAATTTCCCGCTGCGCTCCCGGGGCAGCCCCGCGTTTTTCTTTTGGATCAACATCTGCAGCTTTGCATCATCAAGTAGCTTCACCAAGTGTTTTCGTAAGATTGGATCTGCGAGATGGATTGCAATTTTCGTCGGCGTTATGTACGCCGCCTCCTGCTGCAATCTTGTGTTTCGCCGTGGGCGACAAAAGCTTCATCACGGTTCTATGATCCATTGATCTGCTTCCACACAGATCGGCCAAAATCGCGTCCAGTTATCCAGCCAGCTGTACGTACGTGTGAAGCGCGCACCAGATCGGTCAGCCATCAGCGGATCAAGTCCCGAGGTGGAGCAAGTCTCCTGATGTTTTTCACGTGAAGTTTCCGGAGCAGTACTACTTCAGTTTTCTTTCTCCGATTTCTACATCCACGGCAAAACAAAACCAGGTGCTATCTGTTTATGTCTTTTGCTCTGCAGTTTTAATTCTACATAGAATTTTTCTGTGGCTTGTACTGCTTTGTGATCACAGTTTTATCGACTCATGGATATCATGAAGTACGATGTTCAGCTGCTGTATTATGACACAAGGTTTACCCCATGGCAAGTCGAGATGCGAGCGTTGTTAGCGCAAACCAGTTATGAGGATGCACTGGATAGTTTTGGAAATAAGCATATTGCTGTTTGGACTAGCGAGGAGAAATAAAAGGATTTCACGCCACCTATGCCAATGATTTGCTACTGATATGATCATCGTTTTTGATAGTTTTCAGTTCAAGGTGGAGTTGAATTGTAGCCTGCCGAGAGATATTACGGATGCAAATTTCAGATATTATGTTGCTGCAATTATATGAAGAACACAATTCAGTTATAAAAAAAATATGGAGGAGGTAATTTTTATGCCTGTTGGTAGCCAGCATTATACTCTTTGCTCTCCGAGTTTTTGCTGTTATGCAGGTGAAGGTTTTGCTTTGTTACTTAAGTTCATGATGAGGATTATTTGAGGTGCAAGAAGGAGATTATTTTCTGCTAGATACTACAACATTTAGTACTGTAAGTTTCAGTGCAATTCAGTTGTCTTTGCTCTTTCAAGAGGGGTCTATTGCAGAGTTGAAGCTCCATTGCATGTTGAGGTTCCTTTATCAAACTGTTGTTCTACAAAGATAGTTTTGACCATGTCATGGATTTTTCATTAACCTTTAAGTCGGCAGTTTTTGGTGTACGTGATGTCATTCGTACCAGATGCTCTTGCATGAGTATGTTTGCCGAGGTTTGTGCTTTCAGTTTTGTAGCACGTTCAGATTCCATGAGATGAGTTCTTCACAATGTTATGTGCACGAAGATGTTGCACTATGAGCTATGCGCTTGTTCAGGCACCACAGGAGATATGATGACTTATGTCATTTGATGTTTGAGCAGTTTCAGTTTTTTGGAGGTCAGTGACACAGACTCAGACTTTAATTGGATCTTATGGGAGATCCAAGTTCGTTCGTCTGCTTTGTTGACAGCTGTGTTGTTTTCTAGACGACCTATCATTAATTTGCTCAATTTGACTTCATGAGAAGTTTATTAGTCCTATGGACGTTTCAAGGCACAAGGTTTACTTGTGATGACTTTAGTTGAGGAGTTGAATGCTATCTATGACTGTTGCAAGGGATTTCGGCTCAAGGTGGAGTTTGTTGTATGGTGATCCGAAATCTGTTTACCTGTTGTACTATGGAAGGAGTCCTAACGGACTATGGCATGAACGTGCTAGACGTAGCACATTACAACTCTATTTCGTGTCCGCCAAGAAAGAGAGTTGTCCGCCCCTATATATAGTCCCAGGTAGTCATAGAATAGATGAGAGAAAGATACACCACATTGATAGCACGTAGAGGGTCTGTCCTCTCGTGTATTGTAATACTCCTCCAATTATAGTGATACGCCGCCGTGCGTTCCGTGGTTTTTCCCGTTTGGGTTTTCCACGTAAAAATCGGTGTTCTTGTTCTTCGTTTGATCTACTTTTATTTGCGCGGTTTTATAACAGCCCCGGCGAGAGCACCGTGAACAGGGTACCAGTCGTCCAGCAGCCAGCGCCGCCGGACAGAGGCAAGGCAAAAGAAAGCTTTTCCCAAACAATCCACGATCCCCGACAGCAGCCCACCGAGCGAACCACCGGCGGAACCGCAACAGGTGTCAGGTGCCCCCCGCTGTGGCATGGCGTTTTTGTCAAAACATGAGAAAACGGTGGCGCCCATGGATGCCCGCCGATGGCAGTCAGTAGCAGTCGGGGCGTGCGACCTTGCCGGGACACTGCCTTGGTCGGCCGTCGTCTCGATGATGTACGTGAGTAGAAGTTTGTTGAGAGAGCCGCGGGAGTCTAGTACTCGTATAGGCAGAGATAGAGGTGGCCCGCGTACGTGGCCGGAAGCCCGGATGAGGAGGGAGCTAAGAGCATCTTCAGCCATTGGGCTCCCCAGGCTGAAATCGCCGGATGGATGTATTCTTTGATCTGGAAGGCACATTTTCCCAGCGGCGAGCCTATGGTCACCTGCTGACGCTCACCCACCGCTTGCATAGCGACGGTGCAGTCGCCGAGAAGGGGAACCGTCGGAGTGGCATCGACGCATTGAACCGCCGGAATGGTCCACGAACTAGTCTGGGGAGCCCAAACACCTCGTCGGGAACGGGCGACGTGGCCTCGACGCGAGAACCGCCCCCGTAATGGAGCACGAACTTCGCGGAAGAGCAACCGCCGCTCTCTTCGTCGGTAGACCTACATATACGGTTTCCGACGGCCGACGCCATTCATCTCTTCTCTCCTCACCATCCTCTGTCACCATGAGCGATCTCTCTTGGCCATCGGACACCGACAGCGAGGGGAAATCGCCTGGATGGCGCCATTGGTGGGACCGAGCTGCATCGTCCAGCAGCGACGATTCGCCGCCGCTGTACATCGAGGAGGAACGGGATGACGACGAGGAGGAGGACGAAGAGGCCGAGGAGCGGGCCGAGGAAGAGGCTGAGGAGGAGGAGGAGGAGGAGGAGGAGGAGGAGGAGGAGGCTGAGGAGGAGGAAGAGGAGGAAGAGGAGGAAGAGGCTGAGGACTGATGCGCGTAGATGACACGTCCGTTGGGAACCCCAAGAGGAAGGTGTGATGCGCACAGCAGTAAGTTTTCCCTCAGAAAGAAACCAAGGTTTATCGAACCAAGAGGAGCCAAGAAGCACGTTGAAGGTTGATGGTGGCAGAATGTAATGCGGCGCAACACCAGGGATTTCGGCGCCAACGTGGAACCAACACAACCAAAGTACTTTGCCCCAACGAAACAGTGAGGTTGTCAATCTCACCGGCTTGTAACAAAGGATTAACCGTATTGTGTGGAAGATGATTGTTTGCAGAAAACAGTAAAGAACAATTGCAGTAGATTGTATGCGATGTAAAGAATAGGACCGGGGTCCACAGTTCACTAGAGGTGTCTCTCCCATAAGATAAAAGCATGTTGGGTGAACAAATTACAGTCGGGCAATTGACAAATAGAGAGGGCATAACAATGCACATACATGATATGATAAATATTGTGAGATTTAATTGGGCATTACGACAAAGTACATAGACCGCCATCCAGCATGCATCTATGCCTAAAAAGTCCACCTTCAGGTTATCATCCGAACCCCTTCCAGTATTAAGTTGCAAAACAGACAATTGCATTAAGTATGGTGCGTAATGTAATCAATAACTACATCCTCGGACATAGCATCAATGTTTTATCCCTAGTGGCAACAGCACATCCACAACCTTAGAACTTTCTGTCACTGTCCCAGATTTAATGGAGGCATGAACCCACTATCGAGCATAAATACTCCCTCTTGGAGTTAAGAGTAAAAACTTGGCCAGAGCCTCTACTAATAACGGAGAGCATGCAAGATCATAAACAACACATAGGTAATAACTTGATAATTAACATAACATAGTATTCTCTATCCATCGGATCCCGACAAACACAACATATAGAATTACAGATAGATGATCTTGATCATGTTAGGCAGCTCACAAGATCCAACAATGAAGCACAATGAGGAGAAGACAACCATCTAGCTACTGCTATGGACCCATAGTCCAGGGGTGAACTACTCACTCATCACTCGGAGGCGACCATGGCGGTGAAGAGTCCTCCGGGAGATGAATCCCCTCTCCGGCGGTGCCGGGCGATCTCCTGAATCCCCGAGATGGGATTGGCGGCGGCGGCGCCTCAAGGTTTTCCGTATCGTGGCTCTCGGTCGGGGGTTTCGCGACGGAGGCTATTTGTAGGCGGAAGGGCAGTAAGAGGCGGCACGAGGGGCCGACAGGCGGCGCGGCCAGGGCCGGGCCGCGCCGCCCCTGGTGTCGGCCACCTCGTGGCCCCACTCGACTCTCCTTCGGTCTTCGGAAGCTTCGTGGCAAAATAGGACCCTGGGCGTTGATTTCGTCCAATTCCGAGAATATTTCGTTACTAGGATTTCTGAAACCAAAAACAGCAGAAAACTGGCTCTTCGGCATCTTGTTAATATGTTAGTGCGGAAAATGCATAAATACGACATATAATGTGTATAAAACATGTAGATATCATCAATAATGTAGCATGGAACATAAGAAATTATCGATACGTCGGAGACGTATCAGCATCCTCTTCGTCCCGAGCAGGTAAACGATAACAAAGATAATTTCTGAAGTGACATGCCATCATAACCTTGATCATACTATTGTAAGCATATGTAATGAATGCAGCGATCAAAACAATGGTAATGACATGAGTAAACAACTGAATCATAAAGCAAAGACTTTTCATGAATAGTACTTCAAGACAAGCATCAATAAGTCTTGCATAAGAGTTAACTCATAAATCAATAAATCAAAGTAAAGGTATTGAAGCAACACAAAGGAAGATTAAGTTTCAGCGGTTGCTTTCAACTTGTAACATGTATATCTCATGGATAATTGTCAACATAGAGTATTATAATAAGTGCAATATGCAAGTATGTAGGAATCAATGCACAGTTCACACAAGTGTTTGCTTCTTGAGGTGGAGAGAAATAGGTGAACTGACTCAACATAAAAGTAAAAGAATGGTCCTTCAAAGAGGAAAGCATCGATTGCTATATTTGTGCTAGAGCTTTTATTTTGAAAACATGAAACAATTTTGTCAACGGTAGTAATAAAGCATATGAGTTATGAAAATTATATCTTACAAGTTGCAAGCCTCATGCATAGTATACTAATAGTGCCCGCACCTTGTCCTAATTAGCTTGGACTACCGGATCATCACAATACACATGTTTTAACCAAGTGTCACAATGGGGTACCTCCATGCCGCCTGTACAAAGGTCTAAGGAGAAAGCTCGCATTTTGGATTTCTCGCTTTTGATTATTCTCAACTTAGACATCCATACCGGGACAACATGGACAACAGATAATGGACTCCTCTTTAATGCATAAGCATGTGGCAACAATTAGTGTTCTCATATGAGATTGAGGATATATGTCCAAACTGAAACTTCCACCATGATTCATGGCTTTAGTTAGCGGCCCAATGTTATTCTCTAACAATATGTATGCTCCAACCATTAAGGTGGTAGATCTCTCTTACTTCAGACAAGACGGACATGCATAGCAACTCACATGATATTCAACAAAGAATAGTTGATGGCGTCCCCGAAACATGGTTATCGCACAACAAGCAACTTAATAAGAGATAAAGTGCATAAGTACATATTCAATACCACAATAGTTTTTAAGCTATTTGTCCCATGAGCTATATATTGTAAATGCGAATGATGGAATTTTAAAGGTAGCACTCAAGCAATTTACTTTGGAATGGCGGAGAAATACCATGTAGTAGTTAGGTATGGTGGACACAAATGGCATAGTGGTTGGCTCAAGGATTTTGGATGCATGAGAAGTATTCCCTCTCGATACAAGGCTTAGGCTAGCAAGGTTATTTGAAACAAACACAAGGATGAACGGTGCAGCAAAACTCACATAAAAGACATAGTATAAACATTATAAGACTCTACACCGTCTTCCTTGTTGTTCAAAACTCAATACTAGATATTATCTAGACTTTAGAGAGACCAAATATGCAAACCAAATTAGCAAGCTCTATGTATTTCTTCATTAATGGGTGCAAAGTATATGATGCAAGAGCTTAAACATGAGCACAACAATTGCCAAGTATCAAATTATTCAAGACATTTTAGAATTACTACATGTAGCATTTTCCGATTCCAACCATATAACAATTTAACGAAGAAGATTCAACCTTCGCCATGAATACTATGAGTAAAGCCTAAGGACATATTTGTCCATATGCAACAGCGGAGCGTGTCTCTCTCCCACACAATGAATGCTAGGATCCATTTATTCAAACAAAAACAAAAACGAAAACAAACCGACGCTCCAAGCAAAGTACATAAGATGTGACTGAATAAAAATATAGTTTCAGGGGAGGAACCTGATAGTTTGTCGATGAAGAAGGGGATGCCTTGGGCATCCCCAAGCTTAGATGCTTGAATCTTCTTAGAATATGCAGGGGTGAACCACCGGGGCATCCCCAAGCTTAGAGCTTTCACTCTCCTTGATCATATTGTATCATACTCCTCTCTTGATCCTTGAAAACTTCCTCCACACCAAACTCGAAACAACTCATTAGAGGGTTAGTGCACAATAAAAATTAACATGTTCAGAGGTGACACAATCATTCTTAACACTTCTGGACATTGCATAAAGCTACTGGACATTAATGGATCAAAGAAATTCATCCAACATAGCAAAAGAGGCAATGCGAAATAAAAGGCAGAATCTGTCAAAACAGAACAGTCCGTAAAGATGGATTTTATTGAGGCACCAGACTTGCTCAAATGAAAATGCCCAAATTGAATGAAAGTTGCGTACATATCTGAGGATCATTCACGTAAATTGGCATAATTTTCTGAGTTACCTACAGAGAATTAGTCCCAAATTCGTGACAGCAAAGAAATCTGTTTCTGCGCAGTAATCCAAATCTAGTATGAACCTTACTATCAAAGACTTTACTTGGCACAACAAAACATAAAACTAAGATAAGGAGAGGTTGCTACAGTAGCAAACAACTTCCAAGACTCAAATTCAAAACGAAAATACTGTAGTAAAAACATGGGTTGTCTCCCATAAGCGCTTTTCTTTAACGCCTTTCAGCTAGGCGCAGAAAGTGTGAATCAAGTATTATCAAGAGATGAAGCATCAACATCATAATTTGCTCTAATAATAGAATCAAAAGGTAACTTCATTCTTTTTCTAGGGAAGTGTTCCATACCTTTCTTGAGAGGAAATTGATATTTGATATTACCTTCCTTCATATCAATAGTAGCACCAACGGTTCGAAGAAAAGGTCTTCCCAATATAATGGGGCAAGATGCATTGCATTCAATATCCAAGACAACAAAATCAACGGGGACAAGGTTATTGTTAACCATAATATGAACATTATCAACTCTCCCCAAAGGTTTCTTTTTAGAATTATCAACAAGATTAACATCCAAATAACAATTTTTCAATGGTGGCAAGTCAAGCATATCATAGACTTTCTTAGGCATAACAGAAATACTTGCACCAAGATCACATAAAGCATTACAATCAAAGTTATTGACCTTCATCTTAATGATGGGCTCCCAACCATCCTCTAGCTTTCTAGGAATAGAAGTTTCAAGTTTTAGTTTCTCTTCTCTAGCTTTTATGAGAGCATTTGTAATATGTTTTGTAAAGGCCAAATTTATAGCACTAGCATTAGGACTCTTAGCAAGTTTTTGTAAGAACTTAATAACTTCAGAGATGTGACAATCATCAAAATCTAAATCATTATGAGCTACAGCAATGGGATCATCATCCCCAATGTTGGAAAAAAATTCAGCAATTTTATCACAGGCAGTTTCAGCAGTTTTAGCAGTTTCCGGCAGTTTTGCACGCTTTGCACTAGGAGTAGAGACATTGCCAACACCAATTATTTTATCATTAATAGTAGGAGGTGCAGCAACATGTGGAGCATTAGCATTACTAGTGGTGGTAATAGTCCAAACTTTAGCTACATTACTCTCTTTAGCTAGTTTTTCATTTTCTTCTCTATCCCACCTAGCACGCAATTCAACCATCAATCTTATATTCTCATTAATTCTAACTTGGATGGCATTTGCTGTAGTAACAATTTTATTTTCAATATCCCTATTAGGCATAACTTTCGATTTCAAAAGATCAACAGAGGCAAGTCTATCAACTCTAGAAGCAAGAATATCAATTTTATCAAGCTTTTCCTCAACAGATTTGTTAAAAGCAGTTTGTGTACTAATAAATTCTTTAAGCATAGCTTCAAGTCCAGGGGTGTGTTCCTATTATTGTTGTAAGAATTCCCATAAGAATTACCATAACCGCTACCATTATTATAAGGATATGGCCTATAGTTATTACTAGAATTGTTCCGATAAGCATTGTTGTTGAAATTATTGTTTTTAATGAAATTCACATCAACATTTTCTTCTTGAGCAACCAATGAAGCTAAAGGAACATTATTTGGATCAACATTAGATCTACCATTCACAAGCATAGACATAATCACATCAATCTTATCACTCAAGGAGGAGGTGTCTTCATTTACCTTCTTACCTTGTGGAGCTCTTTCCGTGTGCCATTCAGAGTAATTTATCATCATATCATCAAGAAGCTTTGTAGCCGCCCCCAAAGTGATGGACATAAAGGTACCTCCAGCAGCTGAATCCAATAAATTCCGCGAAGAAAAATTTAGTCCTGCATAGAAGGTTTGGATGATCATCCAAGTAGTCAGTCCATGGGTTGGGCAATTTTTAACCAAAGATTTCATTCTTTCCCAAGCTTGAGCAACATGTTCATTATCCAATTATTTAAAATTCATTATGCTACTTCTCAAAGATATAATTTTAGCAGGATAATATCTACCAATAAAAGCATCCTTGCATTTAGTCCATGAATCAATACTATTCTTAGGCAAATATAACCAATCTTTAGCTCTTCCTCTTAATGAGAAAGGAAACAATTTTAATTTAATAATATCACCATCTACATCCTTATACTTTTGCATTTCACATAGTTCAACAAAATTATTAAGATGGGCAGCAGCATCATCAGAACTAACACCAGAAAATTGCTCTCGCATAACAAGATTCAGTAAAGCAGGTTTAATTTCAAAGAATTCTGCTGTAGTAGTAGGTGGAGCAATAGGTGTGCATAAGAAATCATTATTGTTTGTGGTTGTGAAGTCACACAACTTAGTATTTTCAGGGGTAGCCATTTTAGTAGTAGTAAATTAAGCAAACTAGATAAAGTAAATGCAAATAACTAATTTTTTTGTGTTTTTGATATAGAGTGCAATGCAGTAAATAAAGTAAAGCTAGCAACTAATTTTTTTGTGTTTTGATATAATGCAGCAAACAAAGTAGTAAATAAAATAAAGCAAGACAAAAACAAAGTAAAGAGGTTGAGAAGTGGAGACTCCCCTTGTCTTGATCTCCCGGCAAAGCGAAAACAGTCTTGATGCGCGTAGATGACACGTCCGTTGGGAACCCAAGAGGAAGGTGTGATGGCACAAAGTTTTCCCTCAGAAAGAAACCAAGGTTTATCGAACCAGGAGGAGACAAGAAGCACGTTGAAGGTTGATGGTGGCGGAATGTAATGCGGCGCAACACCAGGGATTCCGGCGCCAACGTGGAACCTGCACAACAACCAAGAGTACCCCCAACGAAACAGTGAGGTTGTCAATCACCGGCTTATAACAAAGGATTAACCGTATTGTGTGGAAGATGATTGTTTGCAGAAAACAGTAAAGAATAATTACAGTAGATTGTATGCGATGTAAAGAATAGGACCGGGGTCCACAGTTCACTAGAGGTGTCTCTCCCATAAGATAAAAGCATGTTGGGTGAACAAATTACAGTCGGACAATTGACAAATAGAGGGCATAACAATGCACATACATGATATGATAAATATTGTGAGATTTAATTGGGCATTACGACAAAGTACATAGACCGCCATCCGCATGCATCTATGCCTAAAAAGTCCACCTTCAGGTTATCATCCGAACCCTTCCAGTATTAAGTTGCAAAACAACAGACAATTGCATTAAGTATGGTGCGTAATGTAATCAATAACTACATCCTCGGACATAGCATCAATGTTTTATCCCTAGTGGCAACAGCACATCCACAACCTTAGAACTTTTGTCACTGTCCCAGATTTAATGGAGGCATGAACCCACTATCGAGCATAAATACTCCCTCTTGGAGTTAAGAGTAAAAACTTGGCCAGAGCCTCTACTAATAACGGAGAGCATGCAAGATCATAAACAACACATAGGTAATAACTTGATAATTAACATAACATAGTATTCTCTATCCATCGGATCCCGACAAACACAACATATAGAATTACAGATAGATCATGTTAGGCAGCTCACAAGATCCAACAATGAAGCACAATGAGGAGAAGACAACCATCTAGCTACTGCTATAGACCCATAGTCCAGGGGTGAACTACTCACTCATCACTCCGGAGGCGACCATGGCGGTGAAGAGTCCCCGGGAGATGAATCCCCTCTCCGCAGGGTGCCGGAGGCGATCTCCTGAATCCCCGAGATGGGATTGACGGCGGCGGCCACGAAGGTTTCCGTATCGTGGCTCTCAGTACTGGGGGTTTCGCGACGGAGGCTATTTGTAGGCGGAAGGGCAGGTAAAGGGGCACGAGGCCAGACGACAGGCCGGCGCGGCCGGGGCCTGGGCCGCGCCGCCTGGTGTCTGGCCACCTCGTGGCCTCACTCTCCTTCGGTCTTTGGAAGCTTCGTGGCAAAATAGGACCCTGGGCGTTGATTTCGTCCAATTCCGAGAATATTTCGTTACTAGGATTTCTGAAACCAAAAACAGCAGAAAACAACTGGCTCTTCGGCATCTTGTTAATATGTTAGTGGAAAATGCATAAATACGACATATAATGTGTATAAAACATGTAGATATCATCAATAATGTAGCATGGAACATAAGAAATTATCGATACGTCAGAGACGTATCAAGGACGCGGCGGCCCGGGCGAACGCGAAGGCGCAGCCGGCGAGCGACGAGGAGGACTCAACTTGCTCCGACACGTCGAAAGACACCGGCTCTTTGGAGGAGGTGTCGAGCCGGAAGCGTCGCCGCCAGGACGATGAGGCGGGGCCATCTAGGAAGAAGAAGTAGTTTAAGTTTGTTTTAAAGTTTTTATATGTAATTTTTATGTTTATTCGAAGGTTTATATGCAATTTGTCTATGTTGCACCAATTAGTTTGTTCAAAGCTTTCGTTCAATGACGGTATTGCCGTAGAATTACAAATTTCCCCCCAAACGCACACGTGCCGTATATCGGAAAGACGAGGGTATTGACGTAGGAACCAGGCCTTTGTCGCCGATAGATCGGGGCCACCAGAACGGTTCCCGCGCTTTTCTCTCGTCCGGAGTCCCCGAGCGCTCCCCGGGGACCCGGGGATGGCCTGGGTTCGCCGGACGGATGAAAGACCTAATCCGGGGGAAAACGAGGAGCCGGGGGCGCAACTGGACCGTTTTCGTCCATCCGAATAAAAAAAAGCATCCTGGAGGCCTTCCCGGGGAGATGGCTGGAGATGCTCTAAGCTGGAATCTCAACGATTGCGGATTTGTGCACAAGTTACGAGTAGAAGAACAAATTATGTTCAGAAATACTAGTATGTCTGTGAAAGTCCTAGCTCCTAATGCCCCTCACCGGACGAACCCTGTCAAGCAAGGAAAAATGATTATATTGATCTCATCCTCTGTTCTTTCCTTCTTCTTTTTTTTTTTGAGAATTGGCTGCTTTTCATTACTTAGTCCGGCATATCAGAAGCTAAAATGCTTACGATAAACTCTGGTGGCGATCCCAACCAGGTGAAACACCTCTTATTCCTCCTTAGCTAAGCGATGTGCTACGCCAATCAACAGACGACGAGCATGTCTAACCTCATGTTGATCAAACCCGAGAGGTAGTTCCTTTATATCCTCGACCAGCGGACCACAGCCGAGCGGTCTAGACCCGTACCTTTCAGTTTTGACTCAGTACCTAGGCAGTCCGTCTTCATGCAGATCTTCGACACTCCCTTTTCCTTTGCTAGTAGCAGCGCCCGTTTACGGGCCTCTATCTCTGCTCTCTCCGGGACGTTTTAAATCTGTTCCTGGTATCCATTTATCTTTCCACACCTTTACCTTGCTGTCATTGCCAATCCTCCAGATAGTGCCTTCTCTTAGCAGATCTCTACCATGAAGGATACTTCTATAAGTGAAGAACGCTGCTTTTGGGCATTCTGCTTACCTTGCTGTTAGAATCCCCTCTTTCTTAAAGACTTTTTTTTTTTTGACAATCAATACCACATATATTCATAGTAATAAATAGTACATGGTAGAGATACATGAACTGACTCCAACAATTACAAAATAAAATCTAAAAGATAGTAACAAATCTTCGAGGTCTTCAATTTCTTTCTTTCAGAACACAATCTTGTACTCTTCTGAAGACAGCCAAAAATAGATAACGAACCATAGACCTGTAGATACCGATGAAAGTTCTCCCATAATTTTTTGAGCCGCAATGCCAAGGCTGCGTGCACGCACGCAACCATTAAAGCAGTCATACAACATCGGCAAGAGTACCAACACCAGTATATCAGGGAATAATAACCAACTAGCTTCGTCGTCGTCGATGGAGAGCCGAGAGTACGAATCACCATTGTCGAGGATGTAGCAGCCAGGACAAAAACCGCGAGGATAAACTTCCTCGCGGCAACAACGACAAAAGATCCAAAATCGATCTGGTGAAGCAAGATCCGAAGACCCATACCTAGAAAATTGTGATTGTTCAACACCACCATTGACGCCGGGAAGAAGATCTCGTCGCCGAACGAAAGGTCGAAGATCACTTATTGCAGACGATGCCATCTCCATTGAGGGGAAACCAACAAGAAGGGGGCTACCAAAATCCTAACATAATCTAATGAAAACAATACTTTTATTCGAAACTCCACGCATAGATCGGGTTCCCCACTCCTCCTGACGCCGGCGAAGCCGACCGGAGGAGGGGGAACCAATCTATGGAGAAGGATGAACTGGAGGCGGCTAGGGTTAGGACGGCGGCTTAAAGACTTGTTTTATGGTACCTTCTACTTATCATGGATAGGAACAAGTAGAAAATAATCCAGCGGCTGAGATTGTCTGATGTTGATTAGGCCTACTCAGCCCATTAGCAGCAATTAGTAGTAGAACAACCTAAGAGCCCAGATTGGAAGAAAATTAAGTAGATACCCGACTGATCCTAGAACAAAGTTCATGGATGGTACGGATAGGGTCTATCGATGGAAGGAAAAGAAACCTTGATCAATTCCATTTTGCAAGCTTTACCTGCATACCCAATGGGGTGTTTTAGACTATCAAATAAGATGTGTGGGAAGCTTACTTCTATCTCGTCTGGGTTTTGGTGGGGTACTGCAGATGGAAGACACAAGGTGACGTGGATCAGCCGGGAAAAGATGTGTGCTCCCAAACAACGAGGAGGGCCGGTCTTCAGGAATTACATGGCTTTTAATCAGGCTTTGCTGGCGAAGCAAGCATGGAGAATTCTCATGAACCCTGCATCCCTGCGCTCCAGGGTGTTAGGGGCAAGACATAATTTGACCGGCCCACCACGGTAGGCAATCCAAAATATTTTTCAGATAACGCCTCGCATTTGATCCCAACAATGTCTTTCATCTGCGTGCGAGTGTCTGTTGGACACCCCTTCCCAAAAAAGATAGAGGATTTCTGCTTATTGACACGCTACCCTGGACATTCCTCATACACTTGCCGCACACCCCTGAGAGCCACCGTTAGAGATGGTGACATACAATTGGCCAGGTTAATCATTATGTGGCGTGCAAAATTGACTTATTTATACCGTTTGATGAAAATCCAATACTATATGGATATCATCAAACCTCCTAATCCTTCTTTTTGCCATACAAACTTACTTGCCTTCTTATTCTACATGCTACCAAATATTTACACTATTTTTATATGTCACATAGATAATTTACCGTAATTTAAAATATTGCTTAACTATACTCTCGTTGTCTTCTCAATAAATTTGTCTATTTTATCTGCATATATTTGCACCACTACAATGCACTACTTGGGTCAGATGTCACCTCTATGTTGGCCATCTTTCATATCAGAAATATAATTCCAGCTTAAAAATATGTATATATTATTTAGAAATTGCGTATTACTTGATATTTCTATAAATAAGAGCAATCGGTTATGCACCATACCATGTTGCATTGATCCACATAATGTGTCCAGCAAACGTAAAACATACTTGTGTGGTTGAGAAATGATTCTTAATTCTGCTTAATTTTATGATAGATCCCTATTATTTATTTATACTAAATATTTTTACTTTTTACCAAACATATCATATATTACGTGTAGAATAATTAACAACATATCAATACCACTAGATATTAAGATACATTATTGCTCATTATACCATTGTAATGTTTGTGATTGCAAATGCCCTTGCAGTAAATATAAATGTCACATTATATTTAAAGTATTCTAATTGTAAACTTTTCTTTTAATACTTTTCATTAATTATGGTTTACTAGGTATTGAAAAGTTGATATGAAAAACTTGTGTGCATTCGGAGATTAACTTCTGGCCCTTAGATCAATTTAGCGTATAAGTATGCATTCATGTCTGATTTATTATATTTAAATAAGATGAAACAAAGCTCTAGGGTGTGTGGCCTAAGAGTATCTCAAAGTGAGGTTTCTAGAATACACAATTGTCTTGAGAGGTGCAATTAAGTTGAATATTGTGGAATCTTTGACATTTCTAATTTAATGGCAATATGTTTTTTTTACTGTGTGCATCTTCGGTGTATTGACATGATCATGTCTTCAATATTAATCTATTACGATCACGTCGCCGTTCACGAAGTCGGACACAAGGCCTACCACAACGGCCGGCAGAAATACCACCATGCCGCCTCCGTCGATGGTGGCTACCACCATGGAGCACCACCTCTCACCTACTATCGCCACGTTGCCTCCCACGAATCCGGTAACAATTATCTATCGTGACGGCGTGCGGAAATTCCACCATTTTTGTGGACCGATTTCTTGTCCCTCTCTCCCTTTTCTTTTATCCTCTCGTTGTTCCTGTTTTTTTTTTGCCAAGCCAAGACATTGGCTGCTGGCATTTTTGCGTGGAAAGGAAGAAAAGAAATTCCTGACGTGTGGGCAGTTGATAGAACGGGCCAAGAAATACAAGGTCCATGGTTTTTGTTCTTTTGTAAGGTCCAAACATACCTAGATGCAGCCATAGTGTGAAAATTACCCCATGTTTTAAATCTTTTACAAGGACGCCTACGATGTTTGTCAAGCTGGCACAAAGAAATGATGGAATAGATACCGCTAGAGGGAAAATCTTACTTATGGCCAATTACAATTTCAGCTAGATGACGGTTAGACAGTCTCTACTTTTTTTCTTATTCCACGTTTGAAAATTTTCTTGCATTACCGAGATGTTTTCACGGGGCTCCGCTAAATATGAATAGTGCAATTGATAACAAACCGTCAAGGTAATTAGACGCTTCACACCATCAACAAGTGCGTAGATTGTTTAGAAGATGACTGTACAGTATAATCTGGACAAATCATGACTTGAAGATAAGGAAAAGGTCATTCATCATCCATATAGGCTAGTCAGCTTTGGCACGAACTCCTCTGTTCTGAGCAACTATCAGGATCAGCGACGCTATCATGCCAATCAAATGCCCAGCAATTGCACCATAAGTGACACATATTGGCCATTCCTAGGGAAGACCAGAGAAAAAAAAAACACGAGTTGCAAAAGTGAGGTCAAAACAACAAGATCACACTGTAAACTGCAAGACTTAGAAAAGGAAGCCTCGTCCATCTGCTACTGAATACTTCATCAAAAACAAAGATGCATGATACAAAAAATAATTATTCCAAACAGATGCGAAAACTTAGTGCACGAGCTAGTCTTTAAGTTGCAATGTACTCATGTATGGTATCTACTGAACATGCATGATTTTTTTCCATATTTTAAACATTAAAAAAGAAATTCCATATGAGCCTGTTATATCACAATACTTGTAAGTTTGCATAAGTAGTTCACAACATAGTTCCTGAGAGTCACAATCAGCATCCTTACCTGCCAAGGTCTCTCCCAGTCAAGCGGCATAGGCCAAGCACCAAGCCATGCTCCTATCACAGCTCCACGAGATGGGGCATAGAGATACTGTACTCCACAACATCAGATGATGTGAAATAACTGGCACACGAAGACAATACAAATGAACTCCTCACACCATAAACTTATTTAGGAGTCAGGAATATACATGGAATAAGAAAGCGCATTCTGCCAATCGACTTTGGATGCTCCGAAGACACATGTTGCCGGAACAAACTGCAATGCACAGAGTCATGAATTTACTTAGTCACGCCTCCATTGTACAAGTATCACATGGTAAATCATGAATCATCTGGAAGTACCAGTACAAGACCAGCACAGGTGCCAGTTTTGTAGTTGGTAATCTTGTTGTGAAAAGGTGGTAGCTGTTGAATTAGTATACCAGAGCAAAGGCAACTTACTGTGAACAGCGACATAAGAAGTGACCAGTATATTGTTGCTGTCCAGAACATGCAAATGTGAAATGCTATCAGGCAATGCATAATTGGTATGGTTTGTTTACGATTGAATTAAAATATCCCTGTGAAAACCGTTGAAATCAGATACATAACATAAACAGTTATTCTAGTCGTGACTCGTAATCGCTACTAATTAGCGTGTACCATGGGGACTAACAGCAATCATAAACATCCTTATCAGTAGACACTTACTTCATTCCAACAGGAGCGCCAAGAGCAGCCGCACCAAATGCATTTAGGAATGCTCCTGGCAGAGAGAGGTGTGTAAAATAAGAATAAATACATGAAGCACACAAAGATGGGGAGATCCTCAATACCGCAGCTTGACTTATTGCTATTCCAAAGAGCAAAACAACACATATATTACTAAGTAGTAGTGAGTATTGGCTAATTACTCAGATATGCAGCATTGAGGTTTTGGTTTGGTATAAAGCATTACGACATGTACTAGTAATGGGGCATCTTATACTATAGTTACTCACATTCTTCACACTAGACAGAAGACTCATGCAAATGCTATGGATCAAAGTAAAACTGCAGCATGGAGAGCTAACCTACGGGCAAGCCAAGCAATCCACGTGCAGCCGCCTTGGGGAACTGCAGTTGAAGAAACAAAATCTCCTCGTCACTGAACAGATGGTGAACTCCGGTATGAAAATACTAGGGAGAAACAATTCTCACGCACCGAACAGTGTTTGGGATCTCGCCGGAGCAAGCTGAACACCACGATGACAAGTGGCGCTTCACTGACCTAGAGAAAAGCATCCGCCCGTTGGTGATGGGGATATGCCCATAGGGGGTGGGTCGCCAGTCCCACTCGCCGTGAAGACGGAGGCCCAGGCGGATCGCCAGTCGCCTAAGCGACTGGGCCCTAAGGCGACTGGGCCGCGATCCCAAGGAGGAGACCTGCGCGACTGGATAAGAAGATTACTTGCAAGAGGGTTAGCGTATCCCGGATTAGTAGCAACTGATACGATTCGGAGTTATCTCCTTGTAACCCTAGATCGGGGGTGCCCATATAAACCCCCGACCTTAAACCCTAGAGGACACATTACTTGAGATCCAATCTCTCCCTGTAAGCTCTTGGCGTAGCCGCCGACTGAGCCCCCCATTGTAATTCTCCACTGAGCAATAAGATCTAGCAGGACGTAGGCATTTTACTCTCCGGAGGGGCTGAACCTGGGTAAAACCCTTGCGTCTTGTGCACCTCGACCCGCAGATGGCTGTGTCTCCTTGCCCCCGTATCAACGAAGTGCTACCCCCGGTAGTACCTGCCGTGGTTACATCCACGACAGTGGCGCCCACCGTGGGGCATGGGGCATCAAGCCTTCGAGCTGCGGCGAGGCCTTACTCGCCTACACGCCGGCCAAGTTCGCCTCCACGCCAGCCGATCGCCTCCGGCCGGATGATCGCCACGGGCAGCTTCTTCCACATCCAGCCAAGCTCTTATAGGCCGGCTTCCGCACCCCTCACGCATGCGTGGATGGTGCCGGTTGGTACTATCAACCTCTTCGTCGGGCTCGCCAGCGTCAGCGACCCCACTGAGCCCCGTCCGGGCCAGCAGCACGACCCCTTCGCGCCAGGGCAACTCCTCACCGCCACTCTCCCAATCACCGGCGAAGTTTACGTCGAGGGCGAGTCGGCCCTGGAGGATGACGCCGACTCGGCGGCCACAACTCTGGTCGCCGGGCCCCCCGCCACGACATCAGTCGCCGAATCCACCGCCACAGTGTCGGTCGCCGGCTCCATCACGGCGGCGTCGGTCGACGACTCCATCTCTCCAGTCTCTCACCCGAGTGACTTCGAGAACGACTCCGTCCTCCCCCTCTTCGGCAGCGACTCCGAATCGGACTCCACTGACGCCGCGCTTTACCAATACCCAACCGCCGTCTTCATGGCGGGAGGTGAGGAAGTGCCGCCGAACGATCCCTTCTCCACGCCCCTCCCTGCAACCGCCAACGCGACCGAGATCGAGGCGCACCGGACAGCGCTCGAGGAGCAGAGGAAGAAGGAGCTTGCAGAGCGGCAAAAATTTCGCCTCGAGCAAGATGAGGTGAGAGCTGTGTCTCACTACCGGCAATAGCGCAATCGCCTACGCCTGGAGCGCGCCCGCGCGCGGGACTTTCCCAACGCCCGCGTCAACTTCGACGACCCGGACGGGGAGGTCCGGGTCGCCCGAGTCCAGAACCCCGATATTCCGGAATCAAGCCGGGCCGCCGCCGGCAGGGCAGCGAACGGAGCGCCACCACCACCACCACCCCCACCGCCACCTGAAGCTCCCCGAGCGGAGGTCGATGCCAATGGCCTGCCCCTACATTCATCTCCGGCCGACAACGTCGCGGCCGCTCAAGCCATCCTCGCCAAACTCCCAGAAACTGGAGACGGCGCGATCCTCGTCCAGCACGCCAAGGCCCTCGTTGCCAAGGCCTTAGAGCAGCAGCATGCCGCTGCCGATTCACAAGGGCGACTCTACTCACGCTCCTCCTCCAGCCGCGCCGCCTCGTCAGCAGCGGCGAACCGCGCGGTCGCCAACGTCAACAACTGCCCTCCACCAGCACCATGCGCAGCCCACTCGACCAACCACCGAGTCGAGCCGCGCCCCGAGCGAGTAATGGTCGCGGCCAACGGGCAGCCCATCGACGCGCGCACCCATATCCTCAACGACCAGGAGTGGCGGGCGCGCAATCGCGCGAATGACCGCTACGCCGACGAACTCCCGCGCCAAAGCGCATTCAATCGAGTCGGCCCGGCGTGCTTCGGCCCCATGATCAGAGGCGAGTCCTACCCCGTAGGGTTCAAGGGACCTCGCGACATCGAAAAGTACGACACCCACATCGACCCCACGGTCTGGATCGATTCGTACACCATGGCCATGGGCATCCAGGGCCATTCCGAGCTACTCGCCGCCCGTTACCTGCCCCTCATGATGGATGGCGTAAACCGCCACTGGTTCAACACCCTCCCTCCCAACAGCATCGATTCCTGGGAGGAAGCCCGCGCCGCGTTCATCCAGCACTTCGCCAGCGCGTACACCCGCGCAACCACCATAGAGGACCTGGATCGCTGCATTCAGGGCCCACGCGAGTCGACTCGCCGGTGGGTGCAACGGTGGCAAGACATGTGGACGACCTCCAGTGGCATCAGCACGGACACGGCGATCTACTGCTTCCGGCGGTGCTGTCGGTATGAGCCGCTCAGCGCCAAGCTCCGCCGCGTCAGCAGAGACAACATCTCCATCGCCGAGCTCTTCGACATCGCCCTGCGCTACGCCGACGAGGATCCTGCAGTCGACTCGGACGACGAGTATGGGCAGCGGCGCAATCGCCGCCCCGCTCAGCCCGACAATCGCCGCGGCGACTACCGGTTCAGCGGCCGGTCAAGCAACGGCAAGCGCCGCGCAGACGGCGGACACACCGAGCTCGTCGCCAACGCCGATTATGAGCAGCGCGACCCGAAGTCCTTCCGCCGCGACAATCGCGCGCCATGGGGGGATCGGCCTCCACCCAAGCGGTTCGACGCTCGCAGCCTGCTGGACGCCCCATGCATCTACCACAGCAAGGAGGGCAAGCCCTCAACACACACGACGGGAAACTGCTACTCCCTGAAGGAGATAGAGAAAGCTCGCCGCGCCAAGGAAGCCGACGGCAGCAACCAGCACAAGGACCGCTCCAAGGACCAAGACCAGCATAAGGAAGACGGTTTCGGCCGCAGCGCCGGCTCGCTCCATACCTTCACCGGGGTCGGCGACCGACGGGACAGGAAGGTCCTCACAAGGGCGGTGGCCGTCCACGCAGTCATCCTCGACGACATCCCCCGCTGGCTCAACTGGTCCGAGGAGAGCATCACGTGGAGCCGCGAAGATCACGCCCCACGCATCGAGTACCCCGGTCGGGTGGCGCTAGTCGTCCGGCCCAAGGTGGCCGACTACTGGCTGCCGAAGACACTGATGGACGGAGGGAGTTCCATTAACATCCTGTACTACGAGACCTTCCAGCGGCTCGGCCTGCCAGACTCCCGCCTCGAGAACACAAAGGTGACGTTCCACGGCATCGTCCCGGGGCGGAAGGCCTTCCCGATCGGCAAGGTCACGCTACCGGTCACATTCGGCACACCGGTGAACTACCGGACCGAGCGAATAACGTTTGAAGTGGTCAACTTCCGAAGCCCATACCACTGCGTCCTTGGGCGCCAAGCGTTCGCCAGGTTCATGGCGGCACCCCACTACGCCTACAACATGATGAAGATGCCCGGGCCCCGCGGCGTCATCACCGTCCACGGCGACCCAGAGATGGCACTGGAGTGTGAAGACAACGGCGCCAAGCTCGCCGACGCCGTCATCGCCGAGGAACACGACCACAACGCCGAGCTCGCCAAGTACCCAGTCGACCGCAATGACCCCACCATCCTCGAGAAGCCGACGGAGCTCGACTCGCCCGTCGCTACCTTCAAGCCTACAACCGACACTCGCCAAGTAGATCTTGTAGAGAACGATTCGAGTAGGCAAGTTACCATTGGGACGGGCCTGTCCGCCCAATAGGAAAGCGCGCTCATCAAGTTCCTCCGTGAGAATCGAGATATCTTTGCATGGAAACCATCTGACATGCCGGGTGTCCCGAGAGAACTTGTTGAGCACAAATTACATGTTGACCCCACCGCTCGCCCCGTTAGGCAGGCGATGCGACCCGTGGGCGAAGAGCGCCGGCGCGCAATCGCCGAAGAGGTGAACCGGCTCCTCGCCGCCGGCTTCATCATAGAGATCAAGCACCCGAAATGGCTGGCAAATCCAGTCCTAGTGCTGAAGAAGAACAAGACTTGGCGCATGTGTATCGATTACACTAGCCTTAACCGCGCCTGCCCCAAGGACCCATTCGTCCTACCGCGAATCGACCAGATCATCGACGCGGTCGCGGGGTCGGAGTCGCTATGCTTCCTCGACGCCTACTCCGGCTACAATCAAATAAAGATGGCCAAAGAAGACCAGGAGAAGACGGCGTTCATCACGCCACTCGGCGCCTATTGCTACACGTCGATGACCTTCGGCCTCAGAAACGCTGGAGCGACCTACCAGCGATGCATGAACAACTGCCTGGAGAGCCAAATCGGTCGCAACGTACATGTCTACATATACGATGTGGTAGTCAAATCGACTCGACAAGATGATCTAGTCGCCGACCTCGCCGAGACGTTCGCCAATCTTCGGCGCTACCAGATAAAACTCAACCCCCTGAAGTGCACCTTCGGGGTGATACGTCTCAAACGTATCTATAATTTCTTATGTTCCATGCTAGTTTTATGACAGTACCTACATGTTTTGTTCGCACTTTATATCGTTTTGATGCTTTTCCGGAACTAACCTATTGACGAGATGCCGAAGTGCCAGTTCCTGTTTTCTGCTGTTTTTGGTTTAAGAAATCCTAGTAAGGAAATATTCTCGGAATTGGACGAAATCAACGCCCGGCATCTTATAATTCCACGAAGCTTCCGGAACACCGGAGGGCCGGAGGAGAGCCACGGGGCCACCGGACGGTAGGCCGGCGCGGCCCGGGGCGCCCCCTGTTGTGTGGCGCCCCCATCTTCCGACTCCGCCTCTTCGCCTATTTAAAGCTCCACGACCTAAATCTTCGAGACGGAAAAGCCACGGTGCGAGAAACCTTCCCGAGCCGCCGCCATCGCGAAGCCAAGATGGGGGACAGGAGTCTCTGTTCGGCACGCCGCCGGGATGGGGAAGTGCCCCCGGAAGGCTTCTCCATCGACACCACCGCCATCTTCATCAACGCTGCTGTCTCCCATGAGGAGGGAGTAGTTCTCCATCGAGGCTAAGGGCTGTACCGGTAGCTATGTGGTTAATCTCTCCCCTATGTACTTCAATACAATGATCTCATGAGCTGCCTTACATGATTGAGATTCATATGAGCTTTGTATCACTATTCATCTATGTGTTACTCTTGTGATGTTATTAAAGTAGTCTATTCCTCCTTCACGGTGTAATGGTGACAGTGTGTGCATCGTGTAGTTCTTGGCGTAGGCTATGATCATAATCTCTTGTAGGTTATGGAGTTAATTATTACTATGATAGTATTGATGTGATTTATTCTCCCTTCATAGTGTAAAGGTGACAGTGTGTATGCTATGTTAGTACTCGGCTTAAATTGCAAAGATCTATTATGCTCTAAGGTTACTTAAACATGAATACCGAATGTTGTGGAGCTTGTTAACTCCGGCATTGAGGTGCTCTTGTAGCCCTACACAACGAATGGTGTTCATTATCAAACAAGAGTATATGTAGCACAAAGGAAGAGAACTTATTTATTTATGTGATCAATGTTGAGAGTGTCCACTAGTGAAAGTATGATCCCTAGGCCTTGTTTCCAAGCAATGAAACTCCGTTTATATGTTATTGCTGCCATATTTTATTCAGATTGCTATTACCACTCATATACATCCATACTACTTGTATTTCACTATCTCTTCGCCGAACTAGTGCACCTATACATCGACAAGTGTATTAGGTGTGTTGGGGACACAAGAGACTTCTTGTATCGTGATTGCGGGGTTGCTTGAGAGGGATATCTTTGACCTCTTCCTCCCGAGTTCGATAAACCTTGGGTGATCCACTTAAGGGAAAACTTGCTGCTGTTCTACAAACCTCTGCTCTTGGAGGCCCAACACTGTCTACAGGAATAGAAGCGTGCGTAGACATCAAGCACTTTTCTGGCGCCGTTGCCGGGGAGGTAAGGTAAAGGCACTCATACTCCGGTCCCAGGTAACTAAGTACTTTTCTGGTGCCATTGTGTGAGTGTTCGAAGCTATTTCCTTTAGATCTGCAATTGCATCTTTTTGTTTCTTGTTAAACACTAGTAAGGCATAATGGAAAACATCTGTGAGCTTTTTAAACTATTTCCTGAGTCAAGACATGAATGGTTTAATGCGAAAATTAAAAAACCTATGGAACCTTATTTGCATGCTAGTAGCAATGATATTAGTATGAACGCTTTGAACACCATTGTTGCTAATGATATAGAAAATTCTAAGCTTTGGGAGGTCGGTTTTGATGAAAATGATCTCTTTAGCCCTCCGGGTATTGAGGAGAAAGTTTATGTTGATTATGATATGCCTCCCATATATGATGATTATAATGATAGTGGTCTTTTGGTGCCGCCTACTATGGAGGATAAAGTTTATTATGATGATACTATACCTCCTATATTTGATGATGAGAATAATAATGATAGCTACTTTGTTGAATTTGCTCCCACTACAACTAATAAAATTGATTATGCTTATGTGGAGAGTAATGATACTTTTATGCATGTGAATAAGAATGCTTTATGTGATACTTATATTGTTGAGTTCGTTCATGATGCCTCTGAAAATTATTATGAGAGAGGAAAATATGGTTGTAGAAATTTTCATGTTACTAAAACACCTCTCTATATGCTGAAATTTTTGAAGTTACACTGGTTTTATCTTCCTATGCTTGTTACTTTGCTCTTCATGAACTTGTTTATTTACAAGATTCCTATGCATAGGAATCATGTTAGACTTAAATGTGTTTTGAATTTGCTTCTTGATGCTCTGTTTTGCTTCAACTCTTATTTCTTGCGAGTGCATCATTAAAATTGCTGAACCCATCTTAATGGCTATAAAGAAAGAACTTCTTGGGAGATAACCCATGTTTTTATTTTGCTACTGTTTTGTTGTGTCTTGGAAGTTGTTACTACTGTAGCAACCTCTCCTTATCTTATTTTATTGCATTGTTGTGCCAAGTAAAGTCTTTGATAGTAGAGTTGATACTAGATTTGGATTTTGCGCAGAAACAGATTTCTGTCTGTCACGAATTTGGGCAGGGTTCTCTGTAGGTAACTCAGAAAAATCTGCCAATTTACGTGCGTGATCCTCAGATATGTACGCAACTTTCATTCAATTTGAGCATTTTCATCTGAGCAAGTCCAGTGCCTCTAAAAAATTCGTCTTTACGGACTGTTCTGTTTTGACAGATTCTGCCTTTTATTTCGCATTGCCTCTTTTGCTGTGATGGATTTCTTTGTTCCATTGACTTCCAGTAGCTTTGGGCAATGTCCAGAAGTGTTAAGAATGATTGTGTCACCTCTGAACATGTGAAATTTTTGATTATGCACTAACCCTCTAATGAGTTTGTTTCGAGTTTGGTGTGGAGGAAGTTTTCAAGGGTCAAGAGAGGAGGATGATACAATATGATCAAGAAGAGTGAAAAGTCTAAGCTTGGGGATGCCCCCGTGGTTCATCCCTGCATATTTCAAGAAGACCCAAGCGTCTAAGCTTGGGGATGCCCAAGGCATCCCCTCCTTCATCAACAACTTATCAGGTTTCTTCTCTTGAAACTATATTTTTATTCGGTCACATCTTATGTACTTTACTTGGAGCGTCTGTTTGTTTTTATTTTTGTTTTGTTATTTTCATTCTCTGAATAAATTCATGCTTGTGTGGGAGAGAGACACGCTCCGCTTGTTCATATGAACACTGGTGTTCTTAGTTCTATCTTTAATGTTCATGGCGGAGTTGAAAACCGCTTCGTTAATTCCTATATGGTTGGAAACAGAAAATGCTGCATGTGGTAATTGGTATAATGTCTTGAATAATTTGATACTTGGCAATTGTTGTGCTCATATAGATCATGTTTAAGCTCTTGCATCATGTACTTTGCACCTATTAATGAAGAACTACATAGAGCTTGTTAAAATTTGGTTTGCATGATTGGTCTCTAGAGTCTAGATATTTTCTGGTTAAGGTGTTTGAACAACAAGGAAGACGATGTAAAGTCTTATAATGCTTACAATATGTTCATATGTGAGTCTTGCTGCACCGTTTTATACTTGAGTTTGCTTCAAACAACCTTGCTAGCCTAGCCTTGTATTGAGAGGAATTCTTCTCGTGCATCCAAATCCTTGAGCCAAAAACTATGCCATTTGTGTCCACCATACCTACCTACTACATGGTATTTCTCTGCCATTCCAAAGCAAATACTTCATGTGCTACCTTTAAACAATTCAAAAGCTATTATCTCTTATTTGTGTCAATGTTTTATAGCTCATGAGGAAGTATGTGGTGTTTATCTTTCGATCTTGTCATTTACTTCGGACAGACTTTCACCAATGGACTAGTGGCATATCCGCTTATCCAATAATTTTGCAAAAAGAGCTGGCAATGGGGTGCCCAGCCCCAATTAATTACAACTTGCATTAATAATTCTCTTCACATGTTTTGCTCTGATTCATCAGTAAGCAACTTAATTTTGCTAATAGACACTCCTCCATGGTATGTGAAATGTTGGAAGGCACCCGAGGATTCGGTTAGCCATGGCTTGAGAAAGCAAAGGTTGGGAGGAGTGTCATCCATAAATAAAGAAAAACTAAACTAAAGTACATGTGTAAACAAAAGAGAAGAGGGATGATCTACCTTGCTGGTAGAGATAACGTCCTTCATGGGAGCCGCTCTTGAAAGTCTGGTTGATAAGGTAGTTAGAGTACCCATTACCATTCATTGACAACAACAAACACCTCTCAAAACTTTACTTTTATACTCTCTATATGATTTCAAAACTTAAAAAGCTCTAGCACATGATTTAATCCTGCTTCCCTCTGCGAAGGGCCTATCTTCTACTTTATTGTTGAGTCAGTTTACCTATTCTTTCTATCTTAGAAGCAAACACTTGTGTCAACTATGCATTGATTCTTACATGTTTACCTATTGCACTTGTTATATTGCTTTATGTTGACAATTATCCATGAGATATACATGTTACAAGTTGAAAGCAATCGCTGAAACTTAATCATCCTTTGTGTTGCTTCAATGCCTTCTACTAAGAATCTATTGCTTTATGAGTCAACTCTTATGCAAGTCTTATTGATGCTTGTCTTGAAAGTACTATTCATGAAAAGTCTTTGCTATATGGTTCAGTTGTTTAGTCATTGTCTTCACCATTGCTTTGAATCACTTAATTCACATCATATGCTTTACAATGGTATTGATCAAGATTATGTTGGTAGCATGTCACTTAAGAAATTATCATTGTTATCGTTTACCTACTCGAGGCGAGTAGGAACTAAGCTTGGGGATGCTTGATACGTCTCAAATGTATCTATAATTTCTTATGTTCCATGCTAGTTTTATGACAATACCTACATGTTTTGTTCACACTTTATATCGTTTTGATGCGTTTTCCGGAACTAACCTATTGACGAGATGCTGAAGTGTCAGTTCCTGTTTTCTGCTGTTTTTTGTTTCAGAAATCCTAGTAAGGAAATATTCTCGGAATTGGACGAAATCAACGCCCAGCATCTTATAATTCCACGAAGCTTCTAGAACACCGGAGGGGGGCCAGAGGAGAGCCACAGGGCCACCAGACAGTAGGCCGGCGCGGCCCAGGGGGGGCGCCCCCCTATTGTGTGGCGCCCCGTAACCCTTCCGACTCCGCCTCTTCGCCTATTTAAAGCTCCTGACCTAAATCTTCGAGACGGAAAAACCACGGTACGAGAAACCTTCGAGCCGCCGCCATCGCGAAGCCAAGATCGGGGACAGGAGTCTCTGTTCCGGCACGCCGCCGGGACGGGGAAGTGCCCGGAAGGCTTCTCCATCGACACCACCGCCATCTTCATCAACGCTGCTGTCTCCCATGAGGAGGGAGTAGTTCTCCATCGAGGCTAAGGGCTGTACCGGTAGCTATGTGGTTAATCTCTCTCCTATGTACTTCAATACAATGATCTCATGAGCTGCCTTACATGATTGAGATTCATATGAGCTTTGTATCACTATTCATCTATGTGTTACTCTTGTGATGTTATTAAAGTAGTCTATTCCTCCTTCACGGTGTAATGGTGACAGTGTGTGCATCGTGTAGTTCTTGGCGTAGGCTATGATCATAATCTCTTGTAGGTTATGGAGTTAATTATTACTATGATAGTATTGATGTGATTTATTCCCCCTTCATAGTGTAAAGGTGACAGTGTGTATGCTATGTTAGTACTCGGCTTAAATTGCAAAGATCTATTATGCTCTAAGGTTACTTAAACATGAATACCGAATGTTGTGGAGCTTGTTAACTCCGGCATTGAGGTGCTCTTGTAGCCCTACACAACGAATGGTGTTCATTATCAAACAAGAGTATATGTAGCACAAAGGAAGAGAACTTATTTATTTATGTGATCAATGTTGAGAGTGTCCACTAGTGAAAGTATGATCCCTAGGCCTTGTTTCCAAGCACTAAAACTCCGTTTATTTACTGTTGCATGTTTACTCGCTGCCATATTTTATTCAGATTGCTATTACCACTCATATACATCCATACTACTTGTATTTCACTATCTCTTCGCCGAACTAGTGCACCTATACATCGACAAGTGTATTAGGTGTGTTGGGGACACAAGAGACTTCTTGTATCTTGATTGCAGGGTTGCTTGAGAGGGATATCTTTGACCTCTTCCTCCTGAGTTCGATAAACCTTGGGTGATCCACTTAAGGGAAAACTTGCTGCTGTTCTACAAACCTCTGCTCTTGGAGGCCCAACACTGTCTACAGGAATAGAAGTGTGCGTAGACATCACGGGGTTCCATCCGGACAGCTCCTCGGCTATGTCGTGTCCAAGCGCGGCATCGAGCCCAACCCGGAAAAAACTCTGGCAGTCACGCGCACCAAGCAACCAACCTGCCTGGTCGACGCACAGAAACTCGCCGGGCGAGTCGCGGTCCTCAGTCGCTTCATACCCCGACTCGGCGACAAGGCCACTCCGCTCTATCACCTCCTGAAGAAATCAGAGTCGTTCGAATGGACGAACGAAGCACAGAAAGCCCTGGAAGAACTCCAGCACGCCCTGCGGAATGCTCCTGTCCTTGCGGCCCCGCTCCCAAACGAAACAATGCTACTGTATGTCACCGCATCCAATCGCGCGATCAGTGCAGTAATGGTCGTCGAGCGCCAGGAGGAAGGGAAAGACCAGCTAACACAACGCCCGGTCTACTACATCAGCGAGGCCCTCATCGAGTCAAAGCAGCGCTACCCGCATTACCAAAAACTGGTATACGCAGTGCTCAGGGCTCAACGGCGGCTGGCCCCTTACTTCCACGAGCATCCCATCAAGGTGGTCGCCTCAACGCCACTCGCCGACATCATCCGCAACCGCGACGCAACCGGTCGGATCGCCAAATGGGCAGTCGAACTCGGCGTCCACAACATCACGTACGAGTCGCGCCACGCCATCAAATCTCAGGCGCTCGTCGACTTCCTTGCCGATTGGGAGGAGGCCTAGCAGCCACACTCTCCCGCAGACCTCAAGCACTGGACACTGCACTTCGACGGCTCTAAAAACCTCGAAGGAGCAGGAGCGGGAGTCGTCCTCACTTCGCCCAAAGGCGACACCGTGAGGTACGTCCTGCAACTCCGATTCGAGCCCTGCACCAACAACATGGCCGAGTACGAGGCGCTCCTACATGGCACGCGCGTCGCAAAGGAGATGGGCGCAACACGGCTACGCTGCCTCGGCGACTCCGACCTCGTCGCCAGCCAGACATCCGGCACCTGCGACGCCACCGACGCCAACATGATCGCCTACAAGCGCGCGGTCGACCAGGCCGGCGCCAGCTTCGCCGGTCACGTCGTCGAGTGGGTCGACAGACGCAAGAACGAAGAAGCAGACGCACTGGCAAGGCTTGGCTCCAAGCGACTCCCGCCACCACCCGACGTCTTCCTCGACATCCTCAACCACCCGTCGGTGCGCGCGCCGCGGGAGATCGACAATGCCGAACCACCCGCACCCGACTTTACCTTAGTCGCACTCGCCTCGGACACCGACGATTGGACGGCACCATACCTAGGTTACCTCCAGTGCCAAGCACTGCCAGCGGATGAAACGGAGGCACGCGCACTCGTACGCCGTTGCAAGTCCTTCACCATCATCAACAACGAGCTCTACAAACGCAGCGTCTCCGGAGTGTTCCAGCGATGCGTCACCGCTGATGAAGGACGCAACATCCTGCGCGATATCCATGCGGGCGACTGCGGCCACCACGCAGGAGCACGCTCGATCGTCGCAAAAGCCTTCCGGCACGGCTTCTACTGGCCAACAGCCCTCGAAGACGCAGTCGACCTCGTCCGCGCATGCGCTGGATGCCAGAGGTACGCAAGTCAGTCGCACATGCCGGGCTCGGCGCAGAAGACCATACCACTCACCTGGCCGTTCGCCGTTTGGGGCATGGACATGGTGGGCAAGTTCAAAACAGCCCCCGGCGGTTACACCCACCTCCTGGTCGCCGTGGACAAATTCACCAAATGGGTGGAGGCAAAACCCATCAAGAAGTGCGATGGCAAAACGGCCACCAAATTCCTGCGCGAATTGATTTACCGCTACGGCTATCCCCACAACATCATCACGGACAACGGCACAAACTTCGCCAAGGGAGAAATGGCCGACTTCTGTGAAGACAAGGGCATCCGACTCGACCTCGCGTCAGTCGCACACCCCGAGTCGAATGGGCAAGCAGAAAGAGCAAACCAGAGCATCCTCCATGGAATCAAACCACGGTTAGTAGTACCTCTGGAGCGCGCAGCCGGATGCTGGGCAGAAGAACTCCCCTCTGTCCTTTGGGGTATCCGCACAACACCCAACAGGTCGACTGGCTTCACGCCTTTCTTCCTCGTGTACGGCGCCGAAGCTATGATGCCCACAGATATCGCCTATGATTCTCCACGAGTCGCCAACTACGTCGAGGAAGAAAACGAGCGCGCTCGACAAGATGACGTCGACCTCCTCGACGAAGCACGCGACCTCGCACTCGCTAGGACCGCCATCTACCAGCAAGGCCTCCGCCGCTATCACAGTCGCCGCGTCCGCAGCCGCTCCTTCCAAGAAGGCGACCTCGTCTTGCGGCTAATACAGGACAAGAAAGGCATGCACAAACTTTCCCCTCCATGGGAAGGGCCATTCGCCATCAGCCGCGCGCTCGGCAACGACTCCTACTACCTCACCGATGTTCGCAAGGATGACAAAGGCGAGCCGCTCACCAGGGAAGTCGAGCGGCCGTGGAATGTCAACCTCCTCCGTCGGTTCTACACCTAGAAAAGGCATGTAAAGAATTTCCTGAGCATCAAATAAAAACTCGCCATGTCAAAAAGTCGCATTCACCGATCGCTTCGCCGTCACTCGCCATACAATTTTATCTCCCATCTCGCGCTAGCAAGGTCAGTCGCTAAAACGCACGACCCGAGACTGGGAGACCTTCGATTGCTGCTGCTGGCAGAATAGATTCCAGATCAGCCAAGTAGCTCGGCTAACAAGGGCACGACAGGGAAAATCCGGTCGCAACACCAGGTCCGGACAACCCCAAGTCCCTTACGCCGACAAGCGAAAACGGCGACTGGATCCTCCAGCAGGGTCGCCCGCCCGACCAGCCCTCCGGGTCCTGGCAATCGTACAGTGCTACGCTATACAGCACGCCAACATGCCCTCCTCTACCTTAGGCAGGTGACTTGAAAGGCTAAGTACTTCGACCAGGGACTCCGCAAAACGGACCCGCGGCTCGCCAAGGAACAACGCCACACCAAGAACCCCTTTGGAGTCGCCAAAGCGACTGGCTCACCGAGCCACGACGAGAGGCGCGCTACTACAAAACAGCGCAAGACAAAAACGACCCACTCCTCCACCCATGAGGCTGCTATTCGTACTAATAATGACTACGTACTGCGACTGGGGACGCCCAGCTCGACAAGGAAAACAGTCAAGTCGATAGCCTTCATCGGGGTCGCACCGCGACTGGCCCCTCTGGCCACGGAGAGTCGGCTCGCAACACATAAAACATGCAAGAGCATATATATTAAGCGACAAATAACAGCGTCCAAATAGAAAATAACTTATGTACAACTAACACCCACGAGTCTCACGCTCGCAGGGACAAAAATCTCTTTGCATACAGGTCATAAGGGAGCCTCCGCACAAATGACCACCTACTTGGAGGACCCCGGGTTCTCCTCTATCACCGGCTCGGCTCCATCTTCCCCATGGCGGAACTTGGGAGTGTACCGGACGACGGGAGAGGTGGACAAGGCCTTGGTGGCCGCAACATGAAACAGGCGCTCGGCGGGGAAGTCCTTCGGGCCCGCCTCCTTCCCCGCGTCCTCAGGAGGAGACTGGCTGACGATGTGCGTCTCCAAATCCGTAGTCGCCAGCACCCGGTCGGCATAAGGGCGCACCGCCTCCATCAGCTTCAGCACCTCGGCGACATCGAACTCGCCGGTCTCCGATGGGAAGCCAGCCGTCACCTCTTCCACCTCAAAGCCCTCCGAGTAGTGGGCAAGCACCATGCTCAAAGCCATGGTAACGCCCACCCGGCAAGAAGATCGGCGGAGCCAATCAACCACCGTCGGGATGTCGGAGACCGCCTTGAAGACCGACGGCGCGTCACGAGGAATCACCTCCCGCGGACTAAGGTACTGGAGCGCCGCCAGGATCTCACCAGCACAAGCAATGATGCGCGTGGTCGCAGTCTCCAGGCACTCCCGCGGGGTCGCCGTCTCCACAAGCTCGCACTGGCCTGAAAGCAAACAAAGCAAACATCAGCGACAGCGTCATACAAAAAAACAAGAGAAAGCGGATTCGCCACGCTCGGGGACTGGTCCCGCGAGACGGACTCGCCACGCTCGGGGACTGGCCCTACGAGACGGACTCGCCACGCTCGGGGACTGGCCCCGCGAGACGGACTCGCCACGCTCGGGGACTGGCCCCGCGAGACGGACTCGCCACGCTCGGGGACTGGCCCTACGAGACGGACTCGCCACGCTCGCGGTCGCCCACGAGACGGACTCGCACGCTCGGGGACTGGCCCCGCGAGACGGACTCGCCACGCTCGGGGACTGGCCCTACGAGACGGACTCGCCACGCTCGGGGACTGGCCCCGCGAGACGGACTCGCCACGCTCGCGGTCGCCCATGAGACGGACTCGACACGCTCGGGGACTGGCCCCGCGAGATGGACTCGCCACGCTCGGGGACTGGCCCTACGAGACGGACTCGCCACGCTCGCGGTCGCCCCCGAGACGGACTCGCCATGGTTAGCATCCACACGAAAGTCGACGTGTGTTCTCACCAAAAAGAAAAACAAGAACAAAGAAGAAGACTCACCAAGAAGCTGCCGCGACATCTCACGGACGAAGGCCTCGAACCTGGTCTTTTCGGCCTGTATGGCCAAGACAACACCCTCCGATGTCTCCTTCTCCGTTGCGAGCTCCTTAGCGTGCTGCTGCTTCAAGGACGGAATCTCCTCCCGCAGCGCCGCTGCGGCGCCCCGGGCCGTGTCCCTGTCTTCCACCGCAGCTTCAAGCTTGCCCTTATACTCGGCGATGACGTCCTCCAGCTCCTTACCCTTGTCCTCCAGGACCTTGGTAAGGTCCGCGACCTCCGCCTTCGCCTTCTTCTTCGCCTCCTCGGCCTGGGTCGCCCGGAATTCGGCCTCCCGATAGAAGGACTCCTTCACGAACCCCTCGCGGGCCTCGGCAAGCGCTCTCTCCTGCGCCTCTGCTATATAAAACGGAGGCTAGTGAGATCAATTCCACACCAAGCGGAAAACATAAAAAGTCAAATGCAAAAAAAGGGGGGGAAGAAACTCACTGCCAATGGCGATGAGCTGGCGGTTCTTCTTCGCCGCCTCCTCCACAAGCGCCGTCAGTCACCTCACCTCCGCCTGCACGAACAAAGTGAGCATTTGTCAGTAAAAGGAAAGGCTATAGTCCGGATCCAAACAAAAACTGAGAAGACTCGACTCGCCCCTTCAGCCCAAGTCGACCCTCGAGGACTGGGGGAGACCGGACCACAAATAGAATAACTTACCACATGGACTTCACTGAGCGCTGTATGAAGCTCGGTGAAGGATAAAGATGACAGCGGAGGTCGACGCGACTCGTGCGTCCCGCCCCCCTGCACCATCGCCTCGGTCGATGGCGTCTCCTCAGCCGGCGCCTCGGGGTTGATGGGGTGAGCGTGATCCCGGGCAGCTTTGGTTCGGCGCTCCTTCACCTTCGCCGACAGGCCGCCCCCCTCCGCGGCGCCCTGCTCCTTATCCGCTCCGGGCGGGGCGCCACTAGGGCTCTGAGCCGCCGCCGATTCGGCGCCTGCTATCTCCTCCTCCGCTACGAGGGGAGTGGCGTCCGAATCCCGCGCCACGGTCGAGTCGACGCCAGTCTTCGCCACTTCGCTGCTGCTCGCGCTCGCCGCGGGACCGCTCCCGGCGACCGGCCCGGCTGAGCTGGCGGTGGCACCCGTCGCCTTGCCTGCAGTGGCGGGTACCCCTCGCGACGATGTCATGCTCGCGGGGTCGGCCGCCATCTTCTTCGACTCGGCGGCCTTCTTCAGCTCGGCCGCCTTCTTCGCCTCGACGGCCCTCGTGGCCGCCACCCCGCCGATCGGGGTCGGCCTCGACAAGACCTTCTTCTTCGACCTACAAAGAATTCGATGTGAGCTCCTCGCCGGCCCGCCAGATGGTGGAGCAAGGACCAAGAACGGGCACTTACTTCACCGTCGGGATCGCCGACTCCGGGCCTCGGGCCCCGGCCTCGAGGGCGCTTCAGGGGGCGCGCAGTTCGGTGGCGCCCTCGAGGATGGTCCACGCGGCCGCTTAGACCGCGCCGCCGCTCCCCTCGCCCCCTTCCCTCGGGGGCGAGGTCGTCTCCTCCTCCTCGTCATCTTCCGGGGGGCTCGCTCCCGGCGCGCCCTGTGATGAGGAGGACGCCCCTCTCTTCGTACCGCGCGGGAGTCGGACGAAGTCCCTCACCTCGGAGTCCGACTCGGTGCGGTCTCCTTCATCCTCGGCCTCGTCGTCCTCGCCCTCGGTCATCTCCGGAGGCTCTTTCCCCGCGAGTGGGGGGAGATGGTTGGCGACCTTCTGCCACCGCTGTATTCCGGCAGAGACGTACGTCAGCAAACTCTAACTCCAACCAAGCACCCAAAGTTATTGATAAAAGGCAACAAGTTACGTGAGGCGCTGGCTTGTCCTCGGAGAAGGGCTGCAACCCGTCCTCGAAGGAAGTGAAGGCGGCCGTGGTGATTTTGGCGAGCGCCTTCCGGTACTCGGCTTCGTCCCACTCAGTCGCCGTCGATCGGGTGCAGTCGTTTTGCCCCCGATACTCCCACATGAAGTGGCCTCGGTAGCGCAGGGGAATCAGGCGGCGGCCGAGCCAGCAATTGTACATGTTGGCCGCTGACAGGCCGTCGTCCTTCAGCGCCTGGATCGCCAGGCGCATCTCCTTTACCACTTCCTCCTGGTCGTGCGGCAACGACCGCACGTTGAGGCGCCGAGGGACGCTCGGTTCGGACGTGTACTGGGGAATGCGAACCCCACCCGGCAGCGTGTACTCCTGCGCATAGAACCAGAATCGGCGCCACTGCGACTGCGCCTTCTTGGGGAGCGCCATGTCAATGAAGCTTTCCCCCGACTTCACCTGGAAGGTGATTCCGCCATTCGGGATGAGCGCCGGGTCGCCCTTGCTGGCTCTGGTCGCTCGCCCATGGAAGATCGATACCCACAGGGGGAAGTAGGGCGGACAGCCCAAGTAGCATTCGCACAGCTCCACGAACAGCGAGATCTGCTGGACGTTGTGCGGCCCGAGGTCGGAGACCTTGATGTTGTAAAAGGCCAACAACTGACGGAGGAAGTCGGAGGTGGGGAGAGCGAACCCGCGGTCGAGGAAGCTCATGAAGATCACGAACTCCCTGGGCCGCGGGAGGGGTTCCACCTCGTTCGCCGCCAGAACTCGCCATCGCTCCTTCTTGAACTCCGGGATGACCCCAGAGGCGACGTACGGGAGGAGAGACTCCCGTGTGACCTTCGACTTGCCCCAGCCTTTCGCCGCCATGGATGCGTGTGAAACTCGGAGTGAGGAGGAGATGAAGAGAAGAGAAGAGAAGAGTGCGGAGGAATGGTGAGCCCTAATCCCAGGGGCAGCCCTTTATATCGCCCGCACTCGCCCAGATTAAGGATGAAATCCGTTCGTTAATTCGTTCCGGAATCGCCGCCCCGCAATCAACGGTCAAGATCTGCGCCGGCTCCGGCTGAATAGCCGTTAAACTAGCCGTTAGCGGTCACATCAGGCCCAACGGTCAACAACATGCAAACGGTTCGTGCCTTGGTAACCGTGAAATCTAGCCGTTGGCTCTTCCACGTGTCTCTGTGCTGAATGCGCGCCGAGAGCGACGGGCCAACGCCGCATCAAACGACGGCGCCAACGCCCGTCATACACCGACGGCTGACCAAATGCGCGATTGGGCGCGTCAACCACAACTTTATCTTCGGGAGCCCGATAGCGACTCACCTTGACCCATCACCACGCCTCTCCAAGACTCGCTTTGGATCTACGCCTCATCACCACCGCGCTCGGGGACTACTGATGGGGATATGCCCATAGGGGTGGGTCGCCGTCCCACTCGCCGTGAAGACGGAGGCCCGGGCGGATCGCCGTCGCCTAAGCGGCCGGGCCCTAAGGCCCGGGCCGCGATCCCAAGGAGGAGACATGCGCGACGGATAAGAAGATTACTTGCAAGAGGGTTAGCGTATCCCGGATTAGTAACTGATACGATTCGGAGTTATCTCCTTGTAACCCTAGATCGGGGGTGCCCATATAAACCCCCGACCTTAAACCCTAGAGGACACATTACTTGAGATCCAATCTCTCCCTGTAAGCTCTTGGCGTAGCCGCCGACTGAGCCCCCCATTGTAATTCTCCACTGAGCAATAAGATCTAGCAGGACGTAGGCCTTTTACTCTCCGGAGGGGCTGAACCTGGGTAAAACCCTTGCGTCTTGTGCACCTCGACCCGCAGATGGCTGTGTCTCCTTCCGTATCAACGAAGTGCTACCCCTGGTAGTACATGCCGTGGTTACATACACGACAGTTGGGTCAGAAGATACGTGGGAAGCAGTGGTAATGTGAAGACTGGAACGAATCCTACCACTAGGAGGCGCAGGGCAAGGGCGGGGTCGGATACGAGCGCGCCATGGCCAGAGAGGGAGTGGGCGACAGCGAGGCCCGCAAAGCAGATCGTGTGGGCAGCCGCGGTGGTGAAGGTGCTGATCTGGGATGCCTCGGCGACCATGGCAGGGCCGCGTGGCGAGAGGGAATCCTGCGGGTGGTAAGGCGCACGGTGTACTCAAGCAGTCGAGTCTGGCACAACTCGCACGGTGGACCAGGCGGTGGTAGCGGAGATAGAGGCTGGAGCTGGAAGAGCATGGAACCCCGCGGCCGGAGTTGGGAGCAGGGATCGGTGCTGCGACTGGTGAACTGGTGGAGTCAGAACGTCACCAGTGGTCCAAGAGCGAACACGTCCAGATCGCAACAAAACGCTCGATCGCAACAAAACGCTCGATCGCAACACACACAGACGACACGTCCGACCAAGCCCGACGAGGGTTTAAAGGGCTAACTAATTCCTCCGGTCCACCTCAGGCTGAGAATGGGGCAAAGCCCGCACCAAAGAAGCCCGCCGCCGTGGAGTGCGTCGCCAAAGAGGAAGAGGGGCATCTGCAGCGGCTCCAGCTCCAGTTGCTGTTGTTGTTGCTCCCGTCAGGTCGTCGCTGAAGAAGCACACTCAGCAATCAGAAAATTCAGGTTAGAAAATTCAGCAATCGGAAAAGAAATCAGTGCAGATAGTATAAGTTAGCTACGGATAGTTAAATAAAAGGCTAAGAGTTAAGATTTATATGATGACAGTGCATTACGTTGCGTCAACATATGCTCAGACGTGCCTCAGACAGGACCACATAATGTAGTTTGTCAATGTACTGTTATTCCCATTGTTAGATGATGAATCAAGATCTGCGGTAAATATTCAGGAAAAATTTAATAGTGACTTGTTGCTTACAACTTGTCATCTGAAAACTGGACAGTTTACCAATGCCTTTGGGATTTCATGAATAAGGTCACCTGTCAATTAATGGCTAACTGGCCAGCCCACCATTTGAAACAATTAGTGTTACTTCTCAAACTTGACAGTTTACATTGGTTACTTCTCCAGCGACTAGTTTATCATAGGTGGCGGTCAGTGGACTTCCTAAAAACATCATTCACTAAACAGCGTTATTACTTGTTGCTGAAAGGCTTAATATTAAAATTGATGCTCTAGTGGGAACTACGAAACTAGGAGCAATGTGCAGCAGAAGAAGGTGATCTATTTTTTCTTGCGGGAACTTCAACAATGCAATGAAATATCACACTCACGCTCAAGTTCATCAAAACTGACAGCTTCTTCAGTTCAGACAGCCTAAAACTCTGAAAGTGCATACTACTTGTTAGTCACACTCATAACAACAAAGTAGTGGAGTCCTACAACATATTGTATTTTTCAGAGCTTACGTTTAGCTAGCTGTAGTCCTACCAATTTTTCAAATACAGTATAGATCAGTCAAATTTTCCAGGGTGATAGTCATCTCTGGTTCAATACAGTTTGCACTCCAAACCACTTAAGAGTAACATTGCCTATATCGGTCAAATTTCTTATTGTTCTTATTGACCTCAACTAGTAGACTCATAGTGATAGTATAAAATCAACATCTTTTTATATGATAAAAGTAGCATTCTTGCAATACTAATTCGAAGTATGTCAGGATTCCATTTTACATGGTTATTTTCTTCAACCTCAACTTATTAGCTTTCAACCTTTCATTACACATCCAGTAATTTAGCACTACAACTGCGGCTAACCACTAACATGCCCTAAATGCAGATGTTCAGAGCAAAAGCTTGTTTAATACACAGGGAATGCATACGCTTCCAAAGGTGAGACCCTTTGTCCGTGAACTTTTAGAAGAAGCAAGCAATATGTTTGGGATGTATACATACAACATGGGTAAAAATATTTTAGAAGCAAGCAATACGTTTGAGATGTAAACTTTTAGAAGCAAGCAAGCCGCGGAACTGGAAATGAACACACACGAGTTTTCAAGACGAGCCTAAACATGGTTAGCAGAAAACCAATTTTAAAATTACTGCAAGGAGCAGTAGCCACATTTATCATTTACCAGGTATAATTCTTACTGAATGTCAAGGTTTACAATAGAAGCTTCAACAGGGTGGCAACTCCCATGCCTATCTTCAGTCGACCATGTTAGCAACTAAGGTAAATCATTCGTAAAATACGATGTAGCCAGACAAATAAAGTAGTTTTGCTGAATTACTCAGCGGAGTAATCGAGTAGCTTTGCTTGAATGTCAATGGCGTAGTTTTGTGATTCGGAAATCACTAGTTCAGGTGTTGTACCGTGAGATGAACGGGAAAATGAAGAAGAGATGTATGGCGATGAGTTGCTGCTCACGCCTCACCTTGGTGAGAAGGGTAGGGACGACGATGCGGTGAGATTTCCTCCGTGCTGCAGAAGGTCGGGCGGGCGGGTGGCCGCGACGGCGGTGGTGCAGGGCGGCGGCGATGCAAGAAAACTAGAGTGAAGGGCGTCGGGGATGGAGAGACCGAGGGCGCGCGGCGCTGGCCGGTGCTGCAGAGCAACGGTGGCGGTAGGCCGGTAGTGGTTCAGGGCGGCGGCAGTGGATGAAGGGGAATCCTAGGCGCTGGGCGGCGTCGCATCGGCCATGGCAAAGACTCGAGAAAGCAGGCCAGGTTCTCGTCGCCCCAGAATGGCTCGTGCGGGGTTTCAGCCGGCGATTTGCACAAAAATAACTTAAAAGTGAAAGAAAAGCACACACTGAACCCTCCGGCGAAACTATTTCATCCATCTAACCCTTTTGTGTGGCGCCCTTCCCATCGGCGCCACACATGCCAGTGTGGCGCCCCTCCTGCCGGCGGCACACACCCAGCCGACGTGGCGCCCTCGACGCTGAGCTGGTGCGCCCATCCGACGTGGCAGCACGTGTGGCGTCCCTCCCATCGACGCCACACATGCCCTTACAATTGCCCAAAACATACTGTGAGACAATTCGTCTGGGACTTAGCCGTTTGGCGAGGCTCTATGCGCGGCGCCGATGCCACGGGCGCCACAGTAGCATGTGTGGCGCCGATGCCACGGGCGCCACACATCCACTTAAGTGTGGCGCCCGCGCCCGCCCCAGCCCGACCACACCTCTTCTTCTCTCTTCTTTCTTCTCTGCTCCCACGAAACCGCCGCCACCGCCCGCCTCCCCTTCGGCCCCCCCACCAAATCGACCAAGGAATCTATCCGGCCAACTCCTTCCTCCTCCATTCTTCAAGGTATTCCCCTTCGATTCCCTCCGATTCATCCACTATTGTTGGTAGATTTGGTAGATTTGGGTATGAACCCTAGACATGGAAATTTATGTTGGTGGATTTGGATATGAACCAAATATTTGTTGGAACCCTAGATATGAATGTATGTGTGTATGTATGGAACCTTATGTATGTATGTGGTGAAAGGCAAAATTGGAGCTTAGCAAATGCATTCTATTGTCTTACATATGTCTATTATGTGCCTAGGAATGGTATGTCTTACGAAATTCATATGTGTGATGTATTTGGATATGAACTCTCATGTATGTGTGATGTATAGGTGATTCGAAAGTTAGATATATTCTCATGTATGTGTTGCTCATTTTTGTTAGTGGAATGACTCATAATATGGTTGTGTAAACATGTAGGATGGTGTGGCTTCTGGATGAAGAGTACGACAGGGAGCACCGGGCTGTTCATATGACGGAGAGGGGAACGGATCTTCACCCTTTGAAGATTCGTTACCATGGCACAGTGGATATACCGTATGACGAGAGGTACACGGAGTTCATCCAGCCTACCGGTCTTATGCCGTTCATATCCCTTGTAAGCCGTGGGGGGCCGAACATGAACCCCTCTGCACTCACCGCCCTTGTCGACCGGTGGAGGCCGGAGACTCACACCTTCCACTTGAGGGCCGGCGAGATGGCCCCTACTCTCCAGGATGTTTCCATGATCCTTGGACTACCTATTCAGGGCGAGCCACTGTGTATGAACACAGCTTCTGATGGGTGGCGCGGACAGATGGAGGACCTTATTGGCAGGGCTCCTCCGGCGCCAGCAAATCCAAAGGAGAGAGTTCCCGCCGGCGCGTCTTTCTCTTGGATCAGGACTAACTTTGCAGAATGCCCGGAAGGGGCCAACGAGGACACTCGGAGGACGTACGCCCGCGTGTACTTATGGTACATGATTTCGAGGACTCTCTTTCCTGACAGTGGGGGGAAGCTGGCCCATTGGTGTTGGCTGAAGGCGCTTACGGTGTTGAACACCACCAGGTGGAGTGATGAGACAGTTTGGGCTGTATCAGGAGTGCCCACCTCAGTGGCAAGACACGGACAAGGCGCTTCATAGGTAAACTTCTGGAATCATGCGATGGAAGATTCTTGATACAAGAGGTAGAATCTAACCTCTTGATTCTTGCAGGCTTGATAGGCAGCGGCAGAGGAAGATCACAAATTGGCCAGTCCACCATAGCGGCCACATCGCAGCGTTCCAACACTGTTTGGAAGCGACACGGACTGCTGGCCCTGTGGAGATTGTGCCTCACAACTTGGCCGCTTTCAACAACTACCTCCAGTGGTTCCATGAAAACACGCGTATCGAGTTAGTGAAGCACGCGTATGCTGACTACATCTTGGACGACCCCATCGAGTTCGATGAGGTTGCGCAAAGCCAGCACGACACCTATGCTCGCAGAGGGAGATCGACTTCTATTGCTTCCGAGCTGAACTTCGTGGTAATGGATTCTCTCATTAACTAGTACATCATCTAGATTGCCATGTGCTCGCTTAAATTGTGTATGCTATGTTTGTCACAGCGGTCGGAGATCCAAAAAACAGCTGAGGAGTGCGAGGTTATGTGGGACCAGAGCGGGAGAGATGAAAAGCCTGTCGGACCGTTGCGGAATTTCATTAAGGTATGATCACCAACTTTGAATGTACGCTATTATGTTCTGGTGGCTTTGTAACCATGAGTTCCATGACGCAGAACACTGCACGAAAGATGCGGCGGTTAGCCAACTTGCTAGGTTGCCGCGAAGGCGAAATTCCGCAATCCTCCTCTTCTCCAGAGCGGGAGGTATGGACTATTTTGTTGCTATCAAACATGTTCTTACTAATTTCAACTTTTGTAATCTCATTTGTTCTTGTTTGTGAAGATTCCTGACGACGAGGAAATTCTGAGTCAAAGCATACCTCCAAAGCATACCTCCAAGCAAGCCCCACGGTCTGCTTACCAGTTGAAGCCAAGGGGCAATGCTCCAAACCGGTACACTCCGGAAGATTATGTCAACCGAGGAAAGAAGGTTGTCACTGAGGATGATGAGGCGCCGTGATACGTCTCCAACGTATCCATAATTTCTGATGTTCCATGCTTGTTTTATGACAATACTTACATGTTTTGCTTGCACTTTATAATGTTTTTATGCGTTTTCCGGAACTAACCTATTAACAAGATGCCACAGTGCCAGTTCCTGTTTTCTGTTGTTTGGTTCAGAAAGGCTGTTCGGGCAATATTCTCGGAATTCGACGAAACGAAGACCAAAGATCATAATTCACCGAGACGGACCAGGACACCGAAGGGGAGTCGGAGGGGAGGCCTGGGCCCCCACACCATAGGGCCGCGCGGGCCCCCCCGCCGGCCTATGGGGAGGGCACCCTGTTGCCCCCTTGCGCCGCCTCTTCGCCTATATAAGCCCTTTCGACCTAAAAACTCGATACCTTTTGACGAAACTCCAGAAAGACTCTAGGGCGCCGCCGCCATCGCGAAACTCCAATTCGGGGGGACAGAAGTCTCTGTTCCGGCACCCTGCGGGACGGGGAAGTGCCCCCGGAAGCCATCTCCATCGACGCCACCGCCTCCATCATGCTCCGTGAGTAGTTCCCCCATGGACTACGGGTTCTAGCTGTAGCTAGTTGGTATTCTCTCCCCCATGTACTTCAATACAATGATCTCATGAGCTGCCTTACATGATTGAGATTCATCCGATGTAATCGGTGTTGTGTTTGTTGGGATCCGATGGATGATACATTATGATTAGTCTATCTATAAAGTTTGTGAAGTTATTGTTGCTGCAATCTTGTTATGCTCAATGCTTGTCACTAGGGCCCGAGTGGCATGATCTTAGATTTAAGCTCTATAATTATTGCTTAGATTGTATCTACAAGTTGTATGCACATGTCACTGTCCGGAACCAAAGGCCCCGTGTAATCGGGACAACCGGAGGGGATGGCGGTGATGTGAGGATCACATGTTTTCACCAAGTGTTAATGCTTTGCTCGGTACTCTATTAAAAGGAGTACCTTAATATCCAGATTCCCTTGAGGCCGGCTGCCACCGGCTGGTAGGACAAAAGATGTTGTGCAAGTTTCTCATTGCGAGCACATACGACTATATATGGAAAACATGCCTACATGATTAATAAGCTGGATGTTCTAACTTAATGCTTTGAATCCTATCAATTGCCCAACTGTAATTTGTTCACCCAACACTTGTTATTGGAGAGTTACCACTAGTGTAGATAGTTGGGAACCCCGGTCCATCTTTCATCATCATATACTCGTTCTACATGACATTGGAAGTAGTATCAACTATTTTCTGGTGCCATTGCTCTCATATTACTGCTACTGCTGCTGTGTTACTTTTACTACTGCTCTCATATTACTGTTGCTTTCACATCACCCTTGTTACTAGTGCTTTTCCAGGTGCAGCTGAATTGACAACTCAGTTGTTAAGGCTTATAAGTATTCTTTACCCCCTTGTGTCGAATCAATAAATTTGGGTTTTACTTCCCTCGAAGACTGCTGCGATCCCCTATACTTGTGGGTTATCAAGACTGTTTTCTGGCGCCGTTGCCGGGGAGGCATAGCTCTACTCATAAGTTCACCTGGGGAGTACACTCTACCTCTCTCTCTGTTTTTATTTTGTTTTACTTTGTTTTGCTTAGTTTACTTTTGCCTAGTTTATTTGTGCTTAGTTTATTTCTGTCTTGTTTTATTTTTCTTAGTTTACTTTTGTCTAGTTTCTTTTTGTCTTGTTTTACTTTTCTCATATATACCCAAAAATCCATAAAAATTTGAAAAACCTAAAAATTAAAAATTGTTGTTATGGGAGAACCCATAACCTACTTGGAGCTTATAGAATATTATAATAATTATAGAGAATCAAGAACGGGAAAAGTGATGAGTGCTGTGATAGAAAAATTGAATACAATTGCTAAAATCTTGCTTAAACGCCATGATATAAACTGTTGCTCTCAACAGGACACTAAACATCTTAAATTTCAATGTGGCTTTAGTGAGGAATTTTTAATTAAGAACTATAATCGGAATAGCTATATTCATTTTGGGTTTGAAGAGGTAGAACAATTTGTCATATTTATGGGAGCCTCCGAGATAGAATCCTTCATGGTTAAAAATTATGAAACTTGTGTTGTTTGTAAGGACCTCAAAGATTATGTCTCTTCTATCCTTAATTTTTGCAATGAAAGTTACACTGATAATCCTTATATCATTGATTATAAAGAGAGACTCATTAATGCACAAGAATGCACTCACAATTTGCAGGAACCTGTGGAAGAAGAAATTGATGAACCTGAAAGCTCATTGGATGAAAAAGAGGAGGAAATTGATGAACCTGAAAGCTCATTGGATGAAAAAGAAGAGGAGAGTGATGAACAAAAGGAGGAAGAATGGATTAGCTACCCATGCCAACCTTCTAATGAGAGTAACTCTTTATCTCTTACACTATTTGATTGTCCTCCATGCTTACCGAAAGAGGTTGAATGTTATGTTCCTGTGGATTCTCTTGAAATATTCCCTATGAGTAAAACTTGTGAGAATAATTATGCTACTGTTATTTATGATAATCCATGCTACTTTGATAAATCTTATGATAATGCTTTGTTTGTGCCTGATGTCGAAATGCATGGTACTAAAGAATTTTGCGTAGCAAATGTTTATGATAAAGCTCTTGATGATGGTCCTATGTTACTTGATAATATTAATTGTACTACTAATGAAAATGGGATTGGAGAGGTCTTGACATTATCTATGAGTCCCATATCTCTTGAGATTGATCAACCATCTTGTTATATTATTGATAAAAGTGTGTTTGAGAGTTTTAATCGCACTATTTTTGAGCTTGATAAAAATTATGTGTTTATGGATCATGAGAAGCATGCTTCATGTGATAGTTATGTTGTTGAGTTTGTTCATGAAGCTACTGAAAATTATTATGAGAGAGGAAAATATGGTTGTAGAAATTTGCATGGTACTAAAACACCTCTCTATATGCTTAAAATTTTGAAGTTACTCTTGTTTTATCTTCTTATGCTTGTCACTTTGTTCTTCATGAATTTATTTGTGTACAAGATTCCTATGCATAGGAAGTGGGTTAGACTTAAATGTGTTTTGAATTTGCTTTTTGATGCTCTCTTTTGCTTCAACTCTTATTTCTTGCGAGTGCATCATCAAAATTGATGAGCCCATCTTAATGGCTATAAAGAAAGCACTTCTTGGGAGATAACCCATGTGTTTATTTTGTAGGATAACGTAGCATAGAAAACAAAAAATTTCCTACCGCGAACACGAAATCCAAGCCAAGATGCAATCTAGAAGACGGTAGCAACGAGGGGATTATCGAGTCTCACCCTTGAAGAGATTCCAAAGCCTACAAGATGAGGCTCTTGTTGCTACGGTAGACGATCACTTGCAAAAGCGCGTAGAAGATCTTGATCACGGCGCCACGAACGGGCAGCACCTCCGTACTCGGTCACACGTTCGGTTGTTGATGAAGACGACGTCCACCTCCCGTTCCAGCGGGCAGCGGAAGTAGTAGCTCCTCTTGAATCCGACAGCACGACAGCGTGGTGTCGGTGGTGGTGGAGAACTCCGGTGGAGCTTCGCTAAAGCACGCGGGAGCTATGGAGGAGAGGGGGGGCGGGGGGAGGGTGGCCGGCCACTCAGGGGCGGCCAGGTTGTGGTCTTGGGGTGGCCGGCCCCCTCCCTTGGCCCCTCATTATATAGGTGGAAGCCCCAAGTGTTGGACTACAAGTCTCGAATAAGACCCGAATCCAAAACCTTCCATGTGATAGGAAACCTACCCAAGGTGGGAATCCCACTTGGGTGGGATTCCCCCCTTCCATGTGGGGGGGTGGCCGGCCCCCATAGGGGGAGTCCACTTGGGACTCCTCCCCCACTAGGGTTGGCCGGCCATGGAGGTGGAGTCCCTCCGGGACTCCACCTTCCTTGGTGGTTTCTTCCGGACTTTTCTAGAACCTTCTAGAACCTTCCATAGAACCTTCCGCATCATTTTAATTCACATAAAATGACATCCTATATATGAATCTTATTCTCGGACCATTCCGGAACTCCTCGTGATGTCCGGGATCTCATCCGGGACTCCGAACAAATATTCGAACTCCATTCCATATTCAAGTTCTACCATTTCAACATCCAACTTTAAGTGTGTCACCCTACGGTTCGCGAACTATGCGGACATGGTTGAGTACTCACTCCGACCAATAACCAATAGCGGGATCGGAGATCCATAATGGCTCCCACATATTCAACGATGACTTTAGTGATCGAATGAACCATTCACATACAATACCAATTCTCTTTGTCACGCGATATTTTACTTGTCCGAGGGATCTTCGGTATCACTCTATACCTTGTTCAACCTCGTCTCCTGACAAGTACTCTTTACTCATACCGTGGTATGTGGTCTCTTATGAACTTATTCATATGCTTGCAAGACATTAGACGACATTCCACCGAGAGGGCCCAGAGTATATCTATCCGTCATCGGGATGGACAAATCCCACTGTTGATCCATATGCCTCAACTCATACTTTCCGGATACTTAATCCCACCTTTATAACCACCCATTTACGCAGTGGCGTTTGGTGTAATCAAAGTACCTTTCCGGTATAAGTGATTTACATGATCTCATGGTCATAAGGACTAGGTAACTATGTATCGAAAGCTTATAGCAAATAACTTAATGACGAGATCTTATGCTACGCTTAATTGGGTGTGTCCATTACATCATTCATATAATGATATAACCTTGTTATTAATAACATCCAATGTTCATGATTATAAAACTAATCATCCATTAATCAACAAGCTAGTTTAAGAGGCATACTAGGGACTTCTTGTTGTCTACATATCACACATGTACTAATGTTTCGGTTAATACAATTATAGCATGGTATATAAACATTTATCATAAACATAAAGATATATAATAACCACTTTTATTATTGCCTCTTGGGCATATCTCCAACAGTCTCCCACTTGCACTAGAGTCAATAATCTAGATTACATTGTAAGGTACCTAACACCCATGGCATTCTGGTGTTGGTCATGCTTTGCCCTAGGGAGAGCTTTAGTCAACGGATCTGCTACATTCAGATCAGTGTGTACTTTGCAAATCTTTACTTCTCCATCTTCGATGTACTCGCGAATCGAATGATAACGCAGCTTGATATGCTTCAGCCTCTTGTGTGACCTTGGTTCTTATGCATTGGCGATGGCACCCATGTTGTCACAATAGATGACTAGTGGGTCCAATGCACTAGGAACCACACCGAGCTCTACAATGAACCTCTTCATCCATACCGCTTCTGATGAAGCCTCTGAAGCCGCTATGTACTCCGATTCTGTTGAGGATTTCGCCACCGTGCACTGCTTCGAGCTTGCCCAGCTTACCGCAGCACCATTCAATATAAACACGTACCCAGATTGTGACTTAGAGTCATCGGGATCAGTGTTCCAACTTGCATCGGTGTAACTTGTTACAACGAGCTCTTGGTCACCTCCATAACAAAGAAACATATCCTTAGTTCTTTTCAAGTACTTCAGGATATTCTTGACCGCTGTCCAGTGTTCCATTCCTGGATCACTTTGATATCTGCTAGTCAAACTAACAGCATGTGTGATGTCTACGGGAGCTTCTATTCTTGTAGACAGTGTTGGGCCTCCAAGAGCAGAGGTTTGTAGAACAACAAGTTTCCCTTAAGTGGATCACCCAAGGTTTATCGAACTCAGGGAGGAAGAGGACAAAGATATCCCTCTCATGCAACCCTGCAACCACAAAGCAAGAAGTCTCTTGTGTCCCCAACACACCTAATAGGTGCACTAGTTCGGCGAAGAGATAGTGAAATACAGGTGGTATAAATAAGTATGAGCAGTGGCAATGGCACCAGAAAAGTGCTTGCCCGGGACGATAAACAAAGTAATTGCAGCGGTAGTAACGCAGTAAAACGGAAACAAGCAGCGATAGCAGTATTTAGGAACAAGGCCTAGGGATTAGACTTTCACTAGTGGACACTCTCAACTTTGATCACATAACAGAATAGATAAATGCATACTCTACACTCTCTTGTTGGATGATGAACACCACTAATTGCGTAGGATTACACGAACCCTCAATGCCGGAGTTAACAAGCTCCACAATATTCAATGTTCATATTTAAATAACCTTAGAGTGCATGACAGATCAACACAACTAAACCAAGTACTAACATAGCATGCACACTGTCACCTTCACACTATGTAGGAGGAATAGATCACATCAATACCATCATAGCAATAGTTAACTTCATAATCTACAAGAGATCATAATCATAGCCTACGCCAAGTACTAACACGGATGCACACACTGTCACCATTACACCGTGCAGGAGGAATAAACTACTTTAATAACATCACTAGAGTAGCACATGGATAAATTGTGATACAAAACACATTGCAATCATAAAGGGATATAAATAAGCACTTCACTATGCCATTCATAACAGTGAATAAGTATTCTGTGAAATATAGCCTAAGAGACCCACACGGTGCACACACTGTCACCTTTACACACGTGGGACAAGGAGTCTCCGGAGATCACATAAGTAAAATCCACTTGACTAGCATAATGACATCTAGATTACAAGCATCATCATATGAATCTCAATCATGTAAGGCAGCTCATGAGATTATTGTATTGAAGTACATAGGAGAGAGATGAACCACATAGCTACCGGTACAGCCCCGAGCCTCGATGGAGAACTACTCCCTCCTCATGAGACAGCAGCGTGGATGAAGATGGCGGTGGTGTTGATGGAGAAGCCTTCGGGGCACTTCCCCGTCCCGGCGGCGTGCCGAACAGAGACTCCTGTCCCCCAGATCTTGGCTTCGCGATGGCGGCGGCTCTGGAAGGTTTCTCGTACCGTGGCTTTTCCCGTATCGAGGTTTTAGGTCAGGGACCTTTTTATAGGCGAAGAGGCGGAGTCGGAGGGTCAACGAGGCGCCGACACAACAGGGGGGCACGGGCCACCCCCAGGCCGCGCCGGGCTATCGTCTGGGGGCCCAGTGGCCCCCTCTGGCGACTCTCGGGTGTTCTGGAAGCTTCGTGGAAAAATAGGATGCTGGGTCTTGATTTCGTCCGATTCTTAGAATATTTCCTTACTAGATTTGGAACCAAAAACAAAAAACAGAACTGGCCTTCGGCATCTCGTCAATAGGTTAGTTCCGGAAAACGCATAATAATGACATAAAGTATGCATAAAACATGTAGATATCATCAATAATGTGGCATGGAACATAAGAAATTATCGATACGTCGGACGTATCAGCATCCCCAAGCTTAGTTCCTGCTCGTCCCGAGCAGGTAAACGATAACAAAGATAATTTCTGGAGTGACATGCCATCATAACCTTGATCATACTATTGTAAGCATATGTAATGAATGCAGCGATCAAAACAATGGTAATGACATGAGTAAACAAATGAATCATAAAGCAAAGACTTTTCATGAATAGTACTTCAAGACAAGCATCAATAAGTCTTGCATAAGAGTTAACTCATAAAGCAATGATTCAAAGTAAAGGTATTGAAGCAACACAAAGGAAGATTAAGTTTTAGCGGTTGCTTTCAACTTATAACATGTATATCTCATGGATAATGTCAATGTAAGGTAATATAACAAGTGCAATATGCAAGTATGTAGGAATCAATGCACAGTTCACACAAGTGTTTGCTTCTTGAGGTGGAGAGAGATAGGTGAACTGACTCAACATAAAAGTAAAAGAAAGGTCCTTCAAAGAGGAAAGCATCGATTGCTATATTTGTGCTAGAGCTTTTATTTTGAAAACATGAAACAATTTTGTCAACGGTAGTAATAAAGCATATGAGTTATGTAAATTATATCTTACAAGTTGCAAGCCTCATGCATAGTGTACTAATAGTGCCCGCACCTTGTCCTAATTAGCTTGGGTTAACACTGATCATCATTGCATAACATATGTTTCAACCAAGTGTCACAAAGGGGTACCTCTATGCCGCCTGTACAAGGGTCTAAGGAGAAAGTTCGCATTGGATTTCTCGCTTTTGATCATTCTTCAACTTAGACACCCATACCGGGACAACATAGACAACGGATAATGGACTCCTCTTTTAATGCTTAAGCATTCAACAACAGTTAATATTTTCATAAGAGATTGAGGTTTTATGTCCAAACTGAAACTTTCACCATGATTCATGGCTTCAGTTAGCGGCCCAATGTTCTTCTCTAACAGTATGCATACTCAAACCATTTGTTTGTGAAAACCGCCCTTACTTCAGACAAGACGACATGCATAGCAACTCACATGATATTCAACAAAGAGTTGATGGCGTCCCCAGAAACATGGTTATCGCACAACAAACAACTTAATAAGAGATAAAGTGCATAAGTACATATTCAATACCACAATAGTTTTTAAGGCTATTTGTCCCATGAGCTATATATTGTAAAGGCGAATGATGGAATTTTAAAGGTAGCACTCAAGCAATTTACTTTGGAATGGCGGAGAAATACCATGTAGTAGGTAGGTATGGTGGACACAAATGGCATAGTGGTTGGCTCAAGGATTTTGGATGCATGAGAAGTATTCCCTCTCGATACATGGTTTAGGCTAGCAAGGTTTATTTGAAACAAACACAAGGATGAACGGTGCAGCAAAACTCACATAAAAGACATATTGTAAACATTATAAGACTCTACACCGTCTTCCTTGTTGTTCAAAACTCAATACTAGAAATTATCTAGACTTTAGAGAGACCAAATATGCAAACCAAATTTTAGCAAGCTCTATGTATTTCTTCATTAATGGGTGCAAAGTATATGATGCAAGAGCTTAAGCATGAGCACAACAATTGCCAAGTATCAAATTATTCAAGACATTTTATCAATTACTACATGTAGCATTTCCCGTTTCCAACCATATAACAATTAACGAAGCAGTTTCAACCTTCGCCATGAATACTATGAGTAAAGCCTAAGGACATATTTGTCCATATGCAACAGCGGAGCGTGTCTCTCTCCCACACAATGAATGCTAGGATCCATTTTATTCGAACAAAAACAAAACAAAACAAACCGACGCTCCAAGCAAAGTACATAAGATGTGATGGAATAAAAATATAGTTTCAGGGGAGGAACCTGATAATGTTGTCGATGAAGGGGATGCCTTGGGCATCCCAAGCTTAGATGCTTGAGTCTTCTTGAAATATGCAGGGATGAACCATGGGGGCATCCCCAAGCTTAGACTCTTCACTCTTCTTGATCATAGTATATCATCCTCCTCTCTTGACCCTTGAAAACTTCCTCCACACCAAACTCGAAACAACTCATTAGAGGGTTAGTGCATAATCAAAAATTCACATGTTCAGAGGTGACACAATCATTCTTAACACTTCTGGACATTGCCCAAAGCTACTGGAAGTTAATGGAACAAAGAAATCCATCCAACACAGCAAAAGAAGCAATGCGAAATAAAAGGCAGAATCTGTCAAAACAGAACAGTCCGTAAAGACGAATTTTAAAATGGCACCAGACTTACTCAGATGAAAATGCTCAAATTGAATGAAAGTTGCATACATATCTGAGGATCACTCACGTAAATTGGCATAATTTTATGAGTTACCTACAGAGAATTAGGCCCAGATTCGTGACAGCAAGAAATCTGTTTCTGCGCAGTAATCCAAATCTAGTATGAACCTTACTATCAAAGACTTTACTTGGCACAACAATGCAACAAAACTAAGATAAGGAGAGGTTGCTACAGTAGTAACAACTTCCAAGACACAAATACAAAATAAAAGTACTGTAGCAAAATAAACACATGGGTTATCTCCCAAGAAGTTCTTTCTTTATAGCCATTAAGATGGGCTCAGCAGTTTTAATGATGCACTCGCAAGAAATAGTATTTGAAGCAAAAGAGAGAATCAAGAGGCAAATTCAAAACAAATTTAAGTCTAGCATGCTTCCTATGAAAAGGAATCTTGTAAATAAACAAATTCATGAAGCATGATGCAACAAGCATAGGAAGATAGAACAAGTGTAGCTTCAAAAATTTCAGCACATAGAGAGGCATTTTAGTAACATGAAAATTTCTACAACCATATTTTCCTCTCTCATAATAACTTTCAGTAGCAACATGAGCAAACTCAACAATATAACTATCACATAAAGCATTCTTACCATGAGTCTCATGCATAAATTTTTTACTCTCCACATAGGCATAATCAATTTTATTAGTTGTAGTGGGAGCAAATTCAACAAAGTAGCTATCATTATTATTCTCATAATCAAATATAGGAGGCATATTGTAATCATAATCAAATTTATCCTCCATAACAGGCGGTACTAAAAGACCAATATCATTATAATTATCATAAATAGGAGGCAAAGTATCATCAAAGTAAATTTTCTCCTCAATGCTTGGTGGACTAAAAAGATCATGCTCATCAAAACCAGCTTCCCCAAGCTTAGAATTTTCCATATCATTAGCAACAATGGTGTTCAAAGCGTTCATACTAATATTACTACCAGCATGCAAATAAGGTTCCATAGGTTTTTTAGTTTTCGCATCAAACCATCCATGTCTTAAATCGGAAATAGAATAAGAAGCTCATTGTTGTCCATTATGCCTAACTAGTGTAAACAAGAAACAAAAAGATGCAATTGTAGGATCTAAGAAATAGCTTGACACACACAACGGCAACAGAAAATACTTTACCTGGGACCGGAGTATGAGAGCCTTTTACCTTTCCTCCCCGGCAACGGCGCCAGAAAATAGCTTGATGTCTACGGGAGCTTCTATTCTTGTAGACAGTGTTGGGCCTCCAAGAGCAGAGGTTTGTAGAACAGCAGCAAGTTTCCCTTAAGTGGATCACCCAAGGTTTATCGAACTCAGGGAGGAGAGGACAAAGATATCCCTCTCATGCAACCCTGCAACCACAAAGCAAGAAGTCTCTTGTGTCCCCAACACACCTAATAGGTGCACTAGTTCGGCGAAGAGATAGTGAAATACAGGTGGTATAAATAAGTATGAGCGGTGGCAACGGCACCAAAAGTGCTTTGCCCGGACAGTAAACAAGCGTAAGTAACGCGCGGTAGTAACGCGATGAAACGGAAACAAGCAGCGATAGCGATATTTAGGAACAAGGCCTAGGGATTAGACTTTCACTAGTGGACACTCTCAACTTTGATCACATAAGAGAATAGATAAATGCATACTCTACACTCTCTTGTTGGATGATGAACACCACTAATTGCGTAGGATTACACGAACCCTCAATGCCGGAGTTAACAAGCTCCACAATATTCAATGTTCATATTTAAATAACCTTAGAGTGCATGACAGATCAACACAACTAAACCAAGTACTAACATAGCATGCACACTGTCACCTTCACACTATGTAGGAGGAATAGATCACATCAATACCATCATAGCAATAGTTAACTTCATAATCTACAAGAGATCATAATCATAGCCTACGCCAAGTACTAACACGGATGCACACACTGTCACCATTACACCGTGCGGGAGGAATAAACTACTTTAATAACATCACTAGAGTAGCACATGGATAAATTGTGATACAAAACACATTGCAATCATAAAGGGATATAAATAAGCACTTCACTATGCCATTCATAACAGTGAATAAGTATTCTGTGAAATATAGCCTAAGAGACCCACACGGTGCACACACTGTCACCTTTACACACGTGGGACAAGGAGTCTCCGGAGATCACATAAGTAAAATCCACTTGACTAGCATAATGACATCTAGATTACAAGCATCATCATATGAATCTCAATCATGTAAGGCAGCTCATGAGATTATTGTATTGAAGTACATAGGAGAGAGATGAACCACATAGCTACCGGTACAGCCCGAGCCTCGATGGAGAACTACTCCCTCCTCATGGGAGACAGCAGCGTGGATGAAGATGGCGGTGGTGTTGATGGAGAAGCCTTCCGGGGCACTTCGTCCGCGGCGTGCCGAACAGAGACTCTGTCCCCGGATCTTGGCGATGGCGGCGGCTCGGAAGGTTTCTCGTACCGTGGCTTTTCCCGTATCGAGGTTTAGGTCAGGGACCTTTTTATGGCGAAGAGGCGGAGTCGGAGGGTCAACGAGGCGCCGACACAAGGGCGGGCCACCCCGTGCGCGCCGGGCTATCGTCTGGGGCCCGGTGGCCCCCTCGCGACTCTCGGGTGTGGAAGCTTCGTGGAAAAATAGGATGTTGGGTCTTGATTTCGTCCGATTCTTAGAATATTTCCTTACTAGGATTTCGGAACCAAAAACAACAGAAAACAGGAACTGGCCCTTCGGCATCTCGTCAGGTTATCCGGAAACGCATAATAATGACATAAAGTATGCATAAAACATGTAGATATCATCAATAATGTGGCATGGAACATAAGAAATTATCGATACGTCGGAGACGTATCAATGTGCTATATCTGGTCTTGTACATAGCATGGCATACATGATAGAGCCTACTGCCGAGGCATAGGGGATCTGACTCATCCTTTCTCTTTCTTCTGTCGTAGCTGGACCTTGAGTCTTACTCAAGACCTTGCCTGGTAACATAGGTAAGAATCCTTTCTTACTTTCGTCCATTCTAAACTTCTTTAGAATCTTGTCCAGGTATGTACTCTGTGATAGCCCTATTAGACGTCTTGATCTATCTCTATAAATCTTGATGCCTAATATATATGATGTTTCACCAAGGTCTTTTATTGAAAAACTATTATTCAAATAACCCTTTACACTGCTTAATAGTTCTATATCATTCCCAATCAATAATATGTCATCTACATATAATATCAGGAATACTACAGAGCTCCCACTCACTTTCTTGTAAATACAGGCCTCTCCATGACACGTATAAACCGAAGTCTTTGATCACCTTATCAAAGCGTCGGTTCCAACTTCTTGATGCTTGCTTCAGTAAATTGAACGCTGAAGTTTGCATACTTTGTCAGCATTTTTAGGATCGACAAAACCTTTGGGTTGTACCATATACAACTCTTCCTCAATGTCTCCATTAAGGAACGCCGTTTTGACATCCATCTGCCAAATCTCATAATCGAAAAATGCAGCTATTGCTAACAAAATCCTCACAGATTTTAGCTTCGCTACAGGTGAGAAAGTCTCATCGTAGTCAACACCTTGAATTTGTCGGAAACCCTTTGCGACAAGTCGAGCTTTATAGACAGTAATATTACCATCAGCATCTGTTTTTCTCTTGAAGATCCATTTATTCTGCCTTGCGGCTATCAGGTAAGTCTACCAAAGTCCATACTTTGTTATCATACATGGATCCCATTTCGGATTTCATGGCTTCTTGCCATTTGTTGGAATCTGGGCTCATCATCGCTTCTTCATACGTCGCAGGGTCTTCATCATTGTTATCCACAATCATGACATTTAGACAAGGATCATACCAATCTGGAGTGGCACGTTCCCTTGTCGATCTGCGAGGTTCAGTAGCTATCTCATTTGAAGTTTCATGATCATTATCATTAGCTTCCTTTGTTACCGGTGCAGGCAGCACAGGAACATCTTCCGGTACTGCGCTACTCTGATCAACGAGGAGAGATTCTTCAATCTCATCGAGTTCTACTTTTCTTCCAGTCACTTCTTTAGTGAGAAATTCTTTCTCAAGAAAGGTTCCGTTCTTAGCAACAAAGATCTTGCCTTCGGATCTGTGATAGAAAGTGTACCCTATAGTTTCCTTAGGGTATCCTATGAAGACGCATTTCTCCGCTTTGGGTTCTAGCTTGTCCGGTTGTAACTTTTTTACATAGGCTTCGCAACCCCAAACTTTAAGGAACGACAACTTAGGTTTCTTATTAAACCATAATTCATACGGTGTCGTTTCAACGGATTTTGATAGTGCTCTATTTAAAGTGAATGCGGTGTCACTAATGCATAACTCCAAAATGATAACGGCAAATCTAAGAGACATCATAGAACGAACCATATCTAAGAGAGTTCGATTACGACGTTCGGACACACCGTTTCGTTGTGGTGTTCCCGGCGGTGTCAATTGTGAAAGTATTCCGCATTTCTTTAAATGCATGCCAAACTCATAACTCAGATATTCACCTCCACGATCTGATCGTAGAAATTTAATCTTCTTGTTACGTTGATTTTCTACTTCACTTTGGAATTCCTTAAACTTCTCGAAAGTTTCGGATTTATGTTTCATGAAATAGATATACCCATATCTACTCAGATCATCTGTGAAGGTTAGAATATAACGATAACCACCGAGATCTACACTCATTGGTCCGCACACATCGGTATGTATGATTTCCAATAAGTCAGTAGCTCGCTCCATAATACCAAGAATGGAGTCTTAGTCATTTTTCCCATTAGACATGCTTCGCATCTATCAAGTGACTCAAAGTCAAGTGATTCAAGTAACCCATCGGTATGGAGTTTCTTCATCGTTTCACTCCAATATGACCAAGACGACAGTGCCACATATAAGTAGAATTATCATTCAATTTAATTCGCTTAGCATCAATGTTATGTATATGTGTACCACTACTATCGAGATCTAACAGAAATAAGCCATTCTTTTCAGGTGCTCGACCATAAAAGATATTATTCATAAAAATAGAACAACCATTATTCTCAGACTTGAATGAATAACCGTCTTGCATTAAACAAGATCCAGATATAATGTTCATGCTCAACCCGGGTACAAAATAACAATTATTGAGGCTTAAAACTAATCCCGAAGGTAGATGTAGAGGAAGTGTGCCGACACGATCACATCGACTTTGGATCCATTTCCAACGCGCATGGTCACTTCATCCTTTAGTAGTCTTCGTTTATTCTTTAGTTCCTGTTTCGAGTTACAAATATGAGCAACCGAACCAGTATCAAATACCCAGGTACTAGTACGAGAACCAGTAAGATAAACATCTATAACATGTATATCAGATATACCTTCTTTCTTTTTCTTGACAAGGCCGCTCTTCAGATCCGCCAAATACTTGGAGCAATTACACTTCCAGTGTCCCTTCTCCTTGCAGTAATAGCACTCAGCATCAGGCTTAGGGCCATTCTTAGGTTTCACAGGAGGCGTGGCCTTTCTTGCCACTCTTCTTGTTCTTGCCTTTAGACTTGCCTTTTCTTGAAACTGGTGGTCTTGTTGACCATCAACACTTGGTGCTCTTTCTTGATCTCAATCTCAGCAGATTTTAGCATGAAGAGTTCAGGTAACTCTTTGTTCATGTTCTGCATATTGTAGTTCATCACAAAGTTCTTGTAACTAGGTGGCAGTGATTGAAGGACACGATTAATCCCCAGTCTATTAGGAATCACTATTCCCAAGTCAGTTTCTTCGCACGCCCGGTCATGGCGAGCATGTGCTCACTAACTGAGCTGCCTTCTTCCATCATGCAGCTGAAGAAGTGTTTCGATGCTTCATAGCATTCCACGGCCGCATGAGTCTCAAATATAGTCTTCAACTCATTGATTAACTCATGTGGATCGTGGTGCTCAAAACGTTTTTGAAGATCGGCTTCCAGACTGCATAAGATGGCACACTGAACTTGAGAGTACCGAGTTTTCCGAGTTGCGTAAACAGCTTTTACTTCATCGGTTTCAGTTTCTGCAGGAGGGTCACCTAGCGGTGCATCAAGCACATATTGCAGATTTCCGCCATTGAGGAAGATCCTCACATGACGGAACCAGTCGGTGAAGTTGCTACCGTTGCTCTTAAGCTTTTCTTTCTCTAGGAACTGGTTAAAATTGATTGAGGACGCCATATCTACAACATATTTGCAATAGTTTAGACTAATGTTTATGACAAATTGAGTTCAAATTTTAATTCAACATAATTAAAAACTAGGTGAACTCCCACTCAAAACAATATCCCTCGCATTGTCTTAGTGATCACACGAACCAAATCCACCACACCAAGTCCGATCATCACGAGACAAGATGTAACTTCAATGGCGAACACTCAAAGTGTTCATCATATCAATCATATGATTCATGCTCTACCTTTCGGTATCACGTGTTCCGAGACCATGTCTGTACATGCTAGGCTCGTCAAGGCCACCTTAGTATCCGCATGTGCTTGCACCCGTTGTATGCACTTGTTGATTCTATCACACCCGATCATCACGAGATGCTTCGAAACGACAAGTCTTGGCAACGGTGCTACTAAGGATGAACACTTTATTATCTTGATATTTTAGTGAGAGGGATCATCTTATAATGCTACCATCGCGATCTAAGCAAAATAAGATGCATAAAAGGATTAACATCACATGCAATTCATATGTGATATGATATGGCCTTTTGTCTTTGCGCCTTTGATCTTCATCTCCAAAGCACGGACATGATCTCCATCATCAACGGGCATGATCTCCATCATCGTCGGCGAAGCACCAAGGTCAATGGCGCCGTCTTCATGATTGTCCTCCATGTAGCAACTATTACAACTACTTTGAAATACTACTCAACATGAAATTTAAAGACAACCATAAGGCTCCTGCCGGTTGCCACAATACAATAATGATCATCTCATACATAGTCATCATCACATTATGGCCATATCACATCACCAAACCCTGCAAAAACAAGTTAGACGTTCTCTAATTTGGTTTGCATATTTTACGTGGTTTAGGGTTTTCGAGTAAGATCCAATCTACCTACGAACATGAACCACAACGGTGATACTAGTGTTGTCAATAGAAGAGTAAATTGAATCTTCACTATAGTAGGAGAGACAGACACCGCAAAGCCACTTATGCAATACAAGTTGCATGTCGAGCGTGGAGCAAATCTCATGAACGCGGTCATGTAAAGTTAGCCCGAGCCGCTTCATCCCACTATGCCACAAAGATGCAAAGTACTCAACTAAAGATAACAAAAGCATCAACGCCCACAAACCATTGTGTTCTACTCGTGCAACCATCTATGCATAGACACGGCTCTGATACCCACTGTAGGATAACGTAGCATAGAAAACAAAAATTTCCTACCGCGAACACGAAATCCAAGCCAAGATGCAATCTAGAAGACGGTAGCAACGAGGGGATTATCGAGTCTCACCCTTGAAGAGATTCCAAAGCCTACAAGATGAGGCTCTTGTTGCTGCGGTAGACGATCACTTGCCGCTTGCAAAAGCGCGTAGAAGATCTTGATCACGGCGCCACGAACGGGCAGCACCTCCGTACTCGGTCACACGTTCGGTTGTTGATGAAGACGACGTCCTCCCCGTTCCAGCGGGCAGCGGAAGTAGTAGCTCCTCTTGAATCCGACAGCACGACGGCGTGGTGTCGGTGGCGGTGGAGAACTCCGTGAGCTTCGCTAAAGCACGCGGGAGCTATGGAGGAGGGGGTGGCTAGGGTTTGGGAGGGTGGCCGGCCACTCAGGGGGCGGCCAGGTTGTGGTCTTGGTGGCCGGCCCCCTCCCCTTGGCCCCTCATTATATAGGTGAAGCCCCAAGTGTTGGACTACAAGTCTCCGAATAAGACCCGAATCCAAAACCTTCCATGTGATAGGGAAACCTACCCAAGGTGGGAATCCCACTTGGGTGGGATTCCCCCCTTCCATGTGGGGGTGGCGGCCCCCATAGGGAGTCCACTTGGGACTCCTCCCCACTAGGGTTGGCCAGGAGGTGGAGTCCCTCCGGGACTCCACCTTCCTTGGTGGTTTCTTCGGACTTTTCTAGAACCTTCTAGAACCTTCCATAGAACCTTCCGCATCATTTTAATTCACATAAAATGACATCCTATATATGAATCTTATTCTCCGGACCATTCCGGAACTCCTCGTGATGTCCGGGATCTCATCCGGGACTCCGAACAAATATTCGAACTCCATTCCATATTCAAGTTCTACCATTTCAACATCCAACTTTAAGTGTGTCACCCTACGGTTCGCGAACTATGCGGACATGGTTGAGTACTCACTCCGACCAATAACCAATAGCGGGATCTGGAGATCCATAATGGCTCCCACATATTCAACGATGACTTTAGTGATCGAATGAACCATTCACATACAATACCAATTCCCTTTGTCACGCGATATTTTACTTGTCCGAGGTTTGATCATTGGTATCACTCTATACCTTGTTCAACCTCGTCTCCTGACAAGTACTCTTTACTCGTACCGTGGTATGTGGTCTCTTATGAACTTATTCATATGCTTGCAAGACATTAGACGACATTCCACCGAGAGGGCCCAGAGTATATCTATCCGTCATCGGGATGGACAAATCCCACTGTTGATCCATATGCCTCAACTCATACTTTCCGGATACTTAATCCCACCTTTATAACCACCCATTTACGCAGTGGCGTTTGGTGTAATCAAAGTACCTTTCCGGTATAAGTGATTTACATGATCTCATGGTCATAAGGACTAGGTAACTATGTATCGAAAGCTTATAGCAAATAACTTAATGACGAGATCTTATGCTACGCTTAATTGGGTGTGTCCATTACATCATTCATATAATGATATAACCTTGTTATTAATAACATCCAATGTTCATGATTATGAAACTAATCATCCATTAATCAACAAGCTAGTTTAAGAGGCATACTAGGGACTTCTTGTTGTCTACATATCACACATGTACTAATGTTTCGGTTAATACAATTATAGCATGGTATATAAACATTTATCATAAACATAAAGATATATAATAACCACTTTTATTATTGCCTCTTGGGCATATCTCCAACATATTTTGCTACTGTTTTGTTGTGTCTTGGAAGTTGTTACTACTGTAGCAACCTCTCCTTATCTTTATTTTATTGCAATGTTGTGCCAAGTGAAGTCTCTAATAGAAGGTTGATGCTAGATTTGGAATTCTGCGCAGAAACAGATTTCTATCTGTCACGAATCTGGGCAGGGCTCTCTGTAGGTAACTCAGAAAAATCTGCCAATTTACGTGCGTGTTCCTCAGATATGCGCAACTTTCATTAGTTTTGAGTTTTCTGATTTGAGCAACGGAAGTACCTGTTTAAAATTCGTCTTTACTGGCTGTTCTGTTTTGGCAGATTCTGTCTCTGTTTTTTGCATTGTCTCTTGTGGACTTTAAGCAAGGCTTTCTAGACGTGGAGAGCTGTAGCTAATGTTTTATTGAGTTCTTGCAATGTGTCACTACAGGACCAAGGTGGATTCAAGTTTTGAGTACTAACCCCTCTAATGAAGTTTATGAGAAGTTTGGTGTGAAGGAAGTTTTCAAGGGTCAAGAGAGGAGGATGATATATGATCAAGAAGAGTGAAAAGTCTATGCTTGGGGATGCCCCCGTGGTTCATCCCTGCATATTTCAAGAAGACTCAAGCGTCTAAGCTTGGGGATGCCCAAGGCATCCCCTTCTTCATCAACTTATCATGTTTCTTCTATTGAAACTATATTTTTATTCGGTCACATCTTATGTGCTTTACTTGGAGCGTCTGTGTGTTTTTATTTTTGTTTATGTTTGAATAAATTCGGATCCTAGCAATCCTTGTTTGGGAGAGAGACACGCTCCGCTTTTTCATATGAACACCCGTGTTCTTCGTTTTACTTTTAATGTTCAATGATAAAAGTTGGAAGCTACATCACTTATGGTTATTTGGTTGGAAATAGAAAATGCCTCATATTGTCTTGAATAATTTGATACTTGGCAATTGTTTTGAGCTCTCAAGTAGATCATGATTAAGTTTTTTTTCATGTAGTTTAAACCTATTAGTGGAGAACTACTGTAGAGCTTGTTGAAATTGGTTTGCATGATTGGTCTCTCTTAAGGTCTAGATATTTTCTGGTAAAAGTGTTTGAGCAACAAGGAAGACAGTGTAGAGTATTATAATGCTTGCAATATGTTCTTATGTAAGTTTTGCTGTACCGGTTCATACTTGTGTTTGCTTCAAATAACCTTGCTAGCCCAAAGCCTGTATCGAGAGGGAATGCTTCTCGTGCATCCAAAACCTTGAGCCAACCACTATGCCATTTGTGTCCACCATACCTACCTACTACATGGTATTTCTCCGCCATTCCAAAGTAAATTGCTTGAGTGCTACCTTTAAATAATTCAAAATTTATCACCTCTGATTTGTGTCAATGTTTTATAGCTCATGAGGAAGTATGTGGTGTTTATCTTTCATTCTTGTTGGGCAACTTTCACCAATGGACTAGTGGCTTCATCCGCTTATCCAATAATTTTGCAAAAAGAGCTGGCGGGGTTCCCAGCCCCAATTAATCAACCTTCATTAATAATTCTCTTCACATGTTTTGCTCTGATTCATCAGTAAGCAACTTAATTTTGCAAATAGACACTCCTTCATGGTATGTGAATGTTGGAAGGCACCCGAGGATTCGGTTAGCCATGGCTTGTGTAAGCAAAAGGTTGGGAGGAGTGTCATCCATAAATAAAACTAAAATACATGTGTAAACAAAGAGAAGAGGGATGATCTACCTTGCTGGTAGAGATAACGTCCTTCATGGGAGCCGCTCTTTGAAGGTTTGTCTGGCAAGGGGGTTAGAGTGCCCACTACCATTCGTTGACAACAACAAACACCTCTCAAAACTTTACTTTTATGCTCTCTTTATGTTTTCAAAACCAAAGCTCTAGCACAAATATAGCAATCAATGCTTCCCTCTGCGAAGGGCCTTTCTTTTACTTTATGTTGAGTCAGTTTACCTACTTCCTTCCATCTTAGAAGCAAACACTTGTGTCAACTGTGCATTGATTCTTACATACTTGCTTATTTGCATTCATCATATTACTTTATGTTGACAATTATCCATGAGATATGCATGTTGAAAGTTGAAAGCAACTGCTGAAACTTAAATCTTCCTTTGTGTTGCTTCGATGCCTTTACTTTGAATCTATTGCTTTATGCTCTTGTGCAAGGCTTTTGATGCTTATCTTGAAAGTACTCTTCATGAAAAGTTTTGCTATATGTTATCTATTTGTTAGCAACTATAGATTATTGCCTTGAGTCACTTCATTCATCTCATGTGCTTTGTAATAGTATGATCAAGCTTATGTAAGTAGCATGTCACTACAGAAATTATTCTTTTTATCGTTTACCTACTCGAGGACGAGTAGGAACTAAGCTTGGGGATGATACGTCTCCAACGTATCCATAATTTCTGATGTTCCATGCTTGTTTTATGACAATACTTACATGTTGCTTGCACTTTATAATGTTTTTATGCGTTTTCCGGAACTAACCTATTAACAAGATGCCACAATGCCGTTCTGTTTTGTTGTTTTTGGTTCCAGAAAGGCTGTTCGGGCAATATTCTCGATTCGACGAAACGAAGACCAAAGATCATAATTCACCGAGACGGACCGGGACACCGAAGGGGGTCGAGGGGAGGCCTGGGGCCCCCACACCATAGGGCCGCGCGGGCCAGCCCCGGACCGCCGGCCTATGGGGAGGGCACCCTGTTGCCCCTCTGCGCCTCTTCGCCTATATAAGCCCTTTCGACCTAAAAACTCGATACCTTTTGACGAAACTCCGGAAAGACTCCAGGGCGCCGCCGCCCGCGAAACTCCAATTCGGGGACAGAAGTCTCTTCGGCACCTGGGGCGGGAAGTGCCCCGGAAGCCATCTCCATCGACGCCACCGCCTCCATCATGCTCGTGAGTAGTTCCCCCATGGACTACGGGTTCTAGCTGTAGCTAGTTGGTATTCTCTCCCCATGTACTTCAATACAATGATCTCATGAGCTGCCTTACATGATTGAGATTCATCGATGTAATCGGTGTTGTGTTTGTTGGGATCCGATGGATGATACATTATGATTAGTCTATCTATAAAGTTTGTGAAGTTATTGTTGCTGCAATCTTGTTATGCTCAATGCTTGTCACTAGGGCCCGAGTGGCATGATCTTAGATTTAAGCTCTATAATTATTGCTTAGATTGTATCTACAAGTTGTATGCACATGTCCTGTCCGGAACCAAAGGCCCCGAAGTGACAATCGGGACAACCGGAGGATGGCGGTGATGTGAGGATCACATGTTTTCACCAAGTGTTAATGCTTTGCTGGTACTCTATTAAAAGGAGTACCTTAATATCCAGTAGATTCCCTTGAGGCCCGGCTGCCACGGGCTGGTAGGACAAAAGATGTTGTGCAAGTTTCTCATTGCGAGCACGTACGACTATATATGGAAAATATGCCTACATGATTAATAAGCTGGATATTCTAACTTAATGCTTTGAATCCTATCAATTGCCCAACTGTAATTTGTTCACCCAACACTTGTTATTGGAGAGTTACCACTAGTGTAGATAGCTGGGAACCCCGGTTCATCTTTCATCATCATATACTCGTTCTACATGACATTGGAAGTAGTATCAACTATTTTCTGGTGCCATTGCTCTCATATTACTACTCTGCTTTCTTGTGTTACTTTTACTACTCCTCTCATATTCTTGCTGCTTTCACATCACCCACTGTTACTAGTGCTTTTCAGTGCAGCTGAATTGACAACTCAGTTCTTAAGGCTTATAAGTATTCTTTACCTCCCCTTGTGTCGAATCAATAAATTTGGGTTTTACTTCCCTCGAAGACTGCTGCGATCCCCTATACTTGTGGGTTATCACGCCGCTGCGGAGATCAGGTTTGAGGAGGATGAGGAACGACGAGCCCTTATCTTCAGAGGGGGATGAGCAGGAGGAGCAGGAGGAGCAGCAGGAGCGAGGAGCAAGAGCCACGGCATGGCCGTCCGGAAGCAGCCCGTGAGGACGGCACGTGAGGACGCAGTAGGATGTGCTTCGTGTTGTTGTGAACTATATCTTCATAAGTATCGAGTTGTGAACCCTATGTCATTTTGAACCATCTTTGTAATGCTACTTGTTGTTTGAATCTACTTGGTACGATGTGAGCTATGAAGTGTTATATGTGTATGTTCTGAAATTGCTACTTGTTGTGTCCATTGTTGTACTCAAAACTGTTGGAGTTTGGTAGGATTTTTCAGGTTTTTAACACAAGTCAATGTGTGGCGCCACTGTGAAGGGCGCCACACTGCACTGTGTGGCCCCCGCGGCATCGGCGCCACACATGCCAACCTATATCAACTATTGGGTCGAAAACATCCAGGGGCTCCGGACGATAAGTCCTTAGCCGTTTTGGCGAGCTCTTTGTGTGGCGCCGTGGCATCGCGCCACACATGCTCTTGTGGCGCCCGTGGCATCGGCGCCGCGCATGAGGCTTCGCCGCAGCTAAGTCCCAGACGAATTGTCTCACAGTATGTTTTGGGCAGTGTAAAGGCATGTGTGGCGCCGATGGGAGGGGCGCCACACGTGCTGCCACGTCGGATGGGCGCACCGGCTCAGCGTCGAGGGCGCCACGTCGGCTGGGTGTGTGGCACCGGCGGGAGGGCGCCACGGCATGTGTGGCGCCGATGGGAGGGCGCCACACAAAGGTTAGATGGGTGAAATAGTTTCGCCGGAGGAGTCAGTCTGTGCTTTCCTTTCACTTTTAGGTTATTTTTGTGCAAATCGCCGTTTCAGATTCTGCGGTTTGAGTCCATTAGCGGGGCTTAATACGCCCCGCATCCATGCAGGAGCGAGCGGCCCACGGCCCATCTGGGACGGTTTTTTCTTTTGGTGTTTTTCAGTCGGTTCTCGTTCGGGTTTTGCCGGTTTTTCTTTGTTCCTTCTTCTTTCCGGTTTGTCTATTTTTTCTTTTCTGTTTTTCTTTTTCTTTTTTCTGTTTTCAGCATTTTCAATTTGAGCAAATTTTAAAATCTAGCAAGTTTTATATTTGAGTATTTTTAAAATTCGAGTAAATTTCAACTTTAAACAATTTCGAGCAAATTTTAAAATTGAGTATTTTTCATATTCGAGTTTTTTAAAATTTGAGCAAATGAGAAATTTTTAAATTCGAGCAAATTTTTAAATTTTAACATTTTTTAACTCGATTTATTTTAGATACGTTTTTAATACAATATTTGGGTCAGATTCGCAAAAAGGTGTTGTAAATCTGTCAGCACTGGGGTTTGAACTTGCGCCCGACTCGCTCGTGGGGTGGATTCTGCTACCAGTGACCTACAGTTCGGTTCATGTTTAACATGAGAAAATATATTACTTATTTCGACGGAGAGAACAACTTAATGGGCCGGTTCACCCGGAGTTGCCTTTAGGCGATGCCTGGTCGCTCCCGCTAATGAGCGGGAGGTAGGCGCGCCCCCGATCCCACCAATCCTATTTCCCGCTCATTAGCGGGGCAGATTAACCCCTCCACGCGTGCGGGAGGAAACGGGCCGCGGCCCATTTTGTCTTGTTTTTCTCTTCCTTCGGTTCTTTTTTGATGTTGGTACGGTTTTTATTTTTCTTTGGTTTTCGGTTTTTTCTAATATTCCTTTTCTGCTTTTTTATTTTTCTGTTTTGAGTATTTTTCAAATTCGAGTATTTTTCAAATTCGAGTAAATTTTAAGTTCGAGCAAATTTTATATTTCAGCATTTTTCAAATTCAAGGAAATTTTAAATTCAAGCATTTTTCAAATTCGAGAAAATTCTAAATTCGAGCATTTTTAAAATGCGAATAAATTTTAAATTCGAGCAAATTTTCAAATTTGAATATTTTTGTAATTCAAAATTTTTTGGATGTCACATTTTGTTTAAATTTAAGATTTGCTTAACTTAAATTTGCTCAAAAGCAAAAAAAAAATCAGATTCAAAAACTGGTTGAAAAATATTCCATGCCGGAGTTCAAAGTTCAAACTGTGGTATCCTTGCTCCTAGACCGAGCTGAGAGCCAGCAAGCTAGTGTGTGTACAATTAGAAACTATATTCTTCTTCTTACCAACGCGCGTATAAATTAATGGGCTGGCCCACCCGGGTTTTTCTTCAGGCGATGTGTGGTAGCTCCCGCTAATGAGCGGGGTATAGGGAAACCCCACCAATCCCGCAGTGCATACCAGGCGCCGCACACGGGCGGTATGGGCCGGTCCAGTCTGCCCTTGCCTGTTTAGTTTTCTGTTTTCTTTATTTTTTATTTTTTATTTTTTATATCTTCTATTTTTTATTTTCTTCTTTGTTTCTTTTTTTCAATGATAAGATGTAAAAATATTAGGATTCGATTTTCTAATGTTTTTAAAAATTTATGTTTTTAAAGTTTACTCAAATTTAAATTTTTGAAAATGTTCAGCCACAAAAAATGTTCAGATTTTTAGTAATTCAAATTTTCAAAATATCCATTTTTAAAATTCTTCAACCTCCAAAAATGTTCAAATTTTGAACATTTTCGAATTTTTGAAAATTGGCTCTTAAAAAAGTTCAAACTTTGAAAAAAAAATCATTTTTGAAGATGTTCAAATTTCGGTTTTTTAATAAAATGTCCATATTCTTCAAATTCTGCTTTCTAGGAAATGTTCAGATTTAAAAAAACAAAACAAAAGCAACAGAAATGAAAAATAAATACAAAAAACAGAAACTAGACCGGCCCAACATGCCGACCTGATCCAGTCTGTTTTCTTTTAGCCCCCCACTTCAGCCGGTCCCAACTAACACCGAAATCATGGCTCCCACCTCCACCTCCACCTCCAAGGCGACTCCCACGGCGACCACCTCCTCCACGACCATCAATGGCTTCTTCCATTAAGGTGATGCAAGGATGGATCCACAAGGTCTCTCTTCCTCGTTGGACTTCACCCATGGAACCAATCTCTCACGTAAGATCTTCTCCATTTTTTCTACCCCGATCCATCCTACCTCTGTCGATGGTTTTCATCTTGTTGTATCCTTTGGGAGGGCCTCCTTTCGTCTAGATCTACCGCTTGTTGAGGTAGCTCTCCAATCTTTCCTTGGATCCCTTGGAGCTAGCCTCCGGATCTCCCACTTGAGGGATAGAGTTTTTAAATTCACGGTGAATTCTAAGGCTATTGGTTTTTTCATCTATCGTCTCCATTCTTTTGCATGCCCATCATTCACCTGCTTTTTCCACATTTGGGGATCTGGTGGTCCTAATTGGCGCTTTGAGCATTACTCTTGGTTATCTGAACAATCCATGGAGTGGCAGTTGGTTACTCGTCGGAATCCTCTCACCGGAGCAAATTCTGTGCCGATTAGATCTCATCGTTCTTTCATTGACGTGGTCACTCGCCCATGCCAAGATCCAAGTTCCTCGGATCACGCGCTGGATTCCCGCTCACCTATTTTTTTGAATCGGCATGGCTCCACGTCTCCCAGACCATCTCACGTCTCGCCAACTCCATCCCCTCCATCTCAGCCCATTCGACAGCCTCCACTGCAGCCCACCTCATCCCTTGTCCACCCTTCGGCCCAGATCCCTCCCTCCTCCCCTCTTCCGCTTTTGGGTTGCACGAGATGTTTGGACCCTTACCATCAACGGCCGGTTTGCAAATCCCAGGTGAGGTGCCGTGGTTGTTACAATTATGGACATATCAAGAAAAACTGCTTACGGAAAAAAGGAAAAACCCTGATTTTTCGCATTAAATCTAAACCACCTGGGAAAGAGACACATTCATCCCATGTCCCTTCCTCTGCCGCTCCGCCTCCCATCCCTTTTGCATCTGCTGCACCGCCACCACCTCCACCACCTCCGCCACCTCCGCCAACCTGCTGCCCCCGTACTGAAGACGGTGGCCTGATGGCGAACTACCCCTGTGACCCTCACCCTCATCTCCCTCCTGGCGCGGACATTGTGCCGCATTGTGTTCATCGTCGACGCAGGGCTTTTCACGTCTTCACCAACACGCCGCTGCTCAACTGCGACGACTGGGCAATCGTCGTCCTTGAACCTGAATCCGACCCTGCTCAGTTCACCGGTGATGCTTCTCTCATCCGTGGCTTCCTCAACAACCAAGGTTATCACGTCCGTCAGATGACAAGGTCAGCTATGGGTGCGGCTTTGGTACAGTTCTCTGACACCTGTTCTAGAGATGCTGTGATAGATCGTAGTCCTTTTTTCATTGGTGATAGCATCCTAAGGGTTATTCCCTAGAACCGTGGTCTGAATCATAGAAATTGCACATTTACTCATGGTCTGGTTAATGATGGTTAATTACCCCCAAGAGGCATGGCATGTTGAAAAGATTAAGGAATCTGTTAGTGAATTTGGCAAAATTTTTGTTTGGAATCGTGATGGATCAAACAGGGCTAGAATCCTTGTTAAGGTTAGAGTTCCTGATCTCCTGGAGGTCCCTATTAGTCTGGTGTTATGTCAGAATACAAGTGATGAGGGTCATGGTCACTCATGGACTATGGTCAACTATATTCTGCAAGCCAAACTCATTGGAGGACTTGGTGGTGATGAAGATCCTCTACCACCTGATGGAGGAAACCCTCACCCACTACCAAACATTCCTTTTGGTGGTATCTGGGATGACTTGGTTCATGAGAACAATGATATGCAGGATAATGTTGCACCAAATCAAGGAAATGTTGCACCTGGTGGTAATGCTGCTCCAGCTGCTGATGGGGAGCCCATGGTGCATACCCCTCCCCAAGCTTCTGTGCAAAGCAACCATAACAGGACATTGAGCCTGCTGTTGAAGCAGTTGATGCACTTGCAGCCTATCATAACATGCTCATAGATGTTCTCAGTACATTCCCAGATGCTTTGGACAAACTTGGTAATGGAAATGTTACAGGAGCTAGAATCCAGATGATTGATGTTACTGCTGAAGGATATTCAGAGAGAAAATGTGTTGTCACAGTCTTCACTGCACAGCAGGCACCTGCCAGTAAATCCTCTGTCATCATATCTGAGATCTATGACAGTCAATCCACTACTTCTGTTGTTCTTCCTTCACAGGGTATGACTGGGAATGATACCTTTGATGATATCCCTGATGTGGCTATGTCTGATGCCATGTATGAGAGCAACAACACAGTTATGGATACACCTGTTGGCAAGAGGAAAAATGAGCAAGCCCCTGTGGATGTCAAGGAAGTCAGGCGCAGTAGAAGAATTGATGTTATCTCAGCTGGTTACAAAGATAAAGAAGCTGCAGATGCAGCAATGGCAAGGGAACTTGAGAAGGAGCAGCAGAATGAAGCTAGGAAAGGAAAAGACAAGGGAAAGGAAAAGGAGAAGAAAAAGACATCTGCAAAGGTGATACATCCCAAACGTATCTATAATTTCTTATGTTCCATGCTACTTTTATGATGATACTCACATGTTTTATACACATTATATGTCATTATTATGCGTTTTCCGGAACTAACCTATTGACGAGATGCCGAAGGGCAGTTCTGTTTGCTGTTTTGGTTCCAGAAATCCTAGTAAGGAAATATTCTCGGAATCGGACGAAATCAATGCCCGGATCCTGTTTTTCCACGAAGCTTCCAGAACACCCGAGAGCCACCAGAGGGGAGCCCTGGTGGGCCCAGATGATAGGGCGGCGCGGCCAGGGCCCGCGCCCCCTGTTGTGTCATCGCCCCGTCAGCCCTCCGACTCCGCCTCTTCGCCTATTTAAAGGTCCCTGATCTAAAACTCGATACGGAAAAGCCACGGTACGAGAAACCTTCCAGCCGCCGCCATCGCGAAGCCAAGATCTGGGGGACAGGAGTCTCTGTTCCGGCACGCCGCCGGGATGGGGAAGTGCCCCCGGTTGGGAGGAGTGTCATCCATAAATAATGAAACTAAAATACATGTGTAAACAAAAGAGAAGAGGGATGATCTACCTTGCTGGTAGAGATAACGTCCTTCATGGGAGCCGCTCTTGAAAGTCTGGTTGATAAGGTAGTTAGAGTACCCATTACCATTCGTTGACAACAACAAACACCTCTCAAAACTTTACTTTTATGCTCTCTATATGATTTCAAAACTTAAAAAGCTCTAGCACATGATTTAATCCTGCTTCCCTCTGCGAAGGGCCATTCTTTTACTTTATGTTGAGTCAGTTTACCCACTTCTTTCTATCTTAGAAGCAAACACTTGTGTCAACTGTGTGCATTGATTCTTACATGTTTACCTATTGCACTTGTTATATTGCTTTATGTTGACAACTATCCATGAGATATATATGTTACAAGTTGAAAGCAATTGCTGAAACTTAATCATCCTTTGTGTTGCTTCAATGCCTTTACTTTGAATTTATTGCTTTATGAGTAACTCTTATGCAAGTCTTATTGATGCTTGTCTTGAAAGTACTATTCATGAAAAGTCTTTGCTATATGATTCAGTTGTTTACTCGTTGTCTTCATCATTGCTTCGAATCGCTGCATTCATATCATATGCTTTACAATAGTATTGATCAAGATTATGATAGCATGTCACTTCAGAAATTATCCTTGTTATCGTTTACCTACTCGAGGACGAGTAGGAACTAAGCTTGGGGATGCTTGATACGTCCCAAACGTATCTATAATTTCTTATGTTCCCTACTTTTATGATGATACTCACATGTTTTATACACATTATATGTCATTATTATGCATTTTCGGAACTAACCTATTGACGAGATGCCGAAGGGCCGTTGATGTTTTCTGCTTTTGGTTCCAGAAATCCTAGTAAGAAATATTCTCGGAATCGGACAAAATCAATGCCCGCATCCTATTTTCCACGAAGCTTCAACACCCGAGAGCCACCGGAGGAGCCCGGTGGGCCCAGATGATAGGGCGGCGCGGCCAGGGCCAGGCGCCCCCATGTTGTGTCATCGCCCCGTCAGCCCTCCGACTCCGCCTCTTCGCCTATTTAAAGGTCCCTGACCTAAAACTTCGATACGGAAAAGCCACGGTACGAGAAACCTTCCAGAGCCACCGCCATCGCAAGCCAAGATCTGGGGGACAGGAGTCTGTTCGCACGCCGCCGGGACGGGAAGTGCCCCGGAAGGCTTCTCCATCGACACCACCGCCATCTTCATCAACGCTCTGTCTCCCATGAGGAGGAGTAGTTCTCCATCGAGGCTAAGGGCTGTACCGGTAGCTATGTGGTTAATCTCTCTCCTATGTACTTCAATACAATGATCTCATGAGCTGCCTTACATGATTGAGATTCATATGAGCTTGTATCACTATTAGTCTATGTGCTACTCTTGTGATGTTATTAAAGTAGTCTATTCCTCCTTCACGGTGTAATGGTGACAGTGTGTGCATCGTGTAGTACTTGGCGTAGGCTATGATCATAATCTCTTGTAGGTTATGGAGTTAATTATTACTATGATAGTATTGATGTGATTTATTCCCCCTTCATAGTGTGATGGTGACAGTGTGCATGCTATGTTAGTACTCGGTTTAAATTGCAAAGATCTATTATGCTCTAAAGGTTACTTAAATATGAATGTCGAATGTTGTGGAGCTTGTTAACTCCGGCATTGAGGTGCTCTTGTAGCCCTACACAACGAATGGTGTTCATTATCAAACAAGAGTATATGTAGCACAAAGGAAGAGAACTTATTTATTTATGTGATCAATGTTGAGAGTGTCCACTAGTGAAAGTATGATCCCTAGGCCTTGTTTCCAAATACGCAATCATCGCTTTTTACTGTTTTACTGCATCTTTACTTCCTGCAATATTACTACCATCAACTGCACGCCAGCAAGCACTTTTCTGGCGCCGTACTACTGCTCATATTCATTCATACCACTTGTATTTCACTATCTCTTCGCCGAACTAGTGCACCTATACATCGACAAGTGTATTTGGTGTGTTGGGGACACAAGAGACTTCTTGTATTGTGATGCAGGGTTGCTTGAGAGGGATATCTTTGTCCTCTTCCTCCTGAGTTCGATAAACCTTGGGTGATCCACTTAAGGAAACTTGCTGCTGTTCTACAAACCTCTGCTCTTGGAGGCAACAATCTACAAGAATAGAAGCACCCGTAGACATCAAAAGGTTGCAAAGAAAAATCTCAACTCTGAATTTGATGTAGAGATTATTGATAGGACTGCCCCTCCTCCTCCAGAGCTACCAATCAAGATTGTCCAAAACATTGCAGTGGATCAGTGTCAGATCCCTCCTAGTGAGGTGACTGATGAAAAGCTTCTTGCCAAGAGTGGCTAAATGTATTGCCACCTTAATCCTGATCAGTTGGGTTGTCTGTCATACAACCTAGTTATCCCTAGCTTATTATCATGCTTTATTTGTTCTTCATTAATGGAGGACATTACTTTTGTAATATGTGACAAATCTTTTGTCATATTTGGTGATGCTATCAGACATTTATGTGGTGGAAGTGATGATGCTTATTCTGGTCCTGTAATAATGGATATCTATGCTATGGTTATTATTAGTAATTCTATGAGTTGCTCTTGCTCTTGCCATGCCAGTAATGATGTTTTTTGGTGTATGATGAGGCATATATACACAGCAATTGTGATCTGTGCTGGTATTCTGGAAATGTCAGTCTGTTATGCTGTGTATGATTTCTATTTGAAAGGGATTTTATCTGTGGAGAATATGGTTTGTAAGTGGTCAGTTATGCTGCCACTGTGTTACTTATATCACACAGAAGAGTTTATTAAATGAGTATCTCATGGAATATACTAAACTGGAATATTAGAGGGATTAATTCTCAAGAAAGGTGGGATGATATCAAACAAAGAGTGGAGGAATGCAACTGCAATATCATTTGCTTACAAGAAACAAAAAGGGAACATTTTGAATTATCATATCTGAGGAACTTTTGTCACAAGAAGTTCAATAAATATGCTTTCACTCCTTCAATTGGTAGTTCTGGTGGCATTATCACAATATGGAATGGGAATCTATTTGAGGGCACAATTATTTCTCAAAGTATCTTTCAAGTTACTGTGGAACTCAAATGTAGAATGTCTGGCAAAATCTGGTTCCTAACCAACATCTATGGGCCTGCTCACAATGAAAATAGAGAGGATTTCTTTAATTGGATGGCAGATCTAGACTCTTCTGATTACCACTACTGGATGGTTATGGGTGACTTTAATTTAATCAGAAATCCAGGTGATAGGAATAGGAGTGGAGGGGACACAAATAATATGTTACTTTTCAACACTGTCATACAAGTCCATGATCTTGAAGAAATACCACTAAAAGGAAGATCTTATACATGGAGCAATATGCAGCAGAATCCACTTTTGGAAAAACTTGATTGGGTGTTTACTTCTGCCTCATGGACATCTGAATTCCCCAATACTTTGTCCTATCCACTCTCAAGAATGGGGTCTGATCATATTCCTATACATGTGCAAATTGGTACTGATATCCCAAAAACAAACCTGTTCAGATTTGAAAATTATTGGATAGATTTTGAAGGATTTCTAGATATTGTGAAAGTCAATTGGGAAATAGCTGCTTACAGAAATGATTCTGCACTTATGCTAAATGGAAAATTCAAGAAGCTTAGACTTGGGCTGAAGAAATGGAGTAGAAATTTCTCAAATTTGACTAAAATCATTACCAAGTGTAACTATACTCTAGCTCTTTTGGATGGATTGGAGGATCAAAGAAGGTTATCTACTGTGGAGAACAATTTTCAGAGAATTCTGCATAATCATACAAGAAAATTAATGGAAGCAAAAAGAATTTATTGGAAGAATAGAGCAAAAATCAGATGGGCCACCCTGGGAGATGAAAATACAAGATATTTCCACACTATTGCAACCAAGAGCTATAGAAGAAATTTGATTACCTCCATTAAAGCTGCTGATGGGTCAGTAGTGTACAATCATGATCATAAAGCTGCTATTATTTGGGAATCATACAAGGAAAGACTTGGAGTCAGTGAAAATGCACAAATGCACATCAACCTTGAAAATATTATTCATCCAAGGGACTTGTCACATTTGGATACTCCTTTCACTAGGGAAGAAATTGATGCTGTTATAAAAGATTTTCCCACAGATAAAGCCCCAGGGCCTGATGGTTTTAATGGAAAATTCATGAAGAGGTGTTGGCAGATAATTAAAGAGGACTTCTATAAACTGATAGATGATTTCTATAATGAGAAAATCAACCTAGAAAGTATCAACACTGCCTTTATCACTCTTATACCTAAGGTAGCAGATCCTGAGAATATGAATGATTTTAGACCAATATCCCTGGTTAGTCTTCCTCTCAAAATTATTACAAAGCTTATGGCTAACAGAATGCAGAAGGAGATTGTTCCTTTAATTCATCAGAACCAGTATGGATTTATTAAAGGGAGGAATATTCAGGATTGTCTTGGTTGGACTTTTGAGTATCTACATATATGTCATTTATCCAAGAGACCCATCATTATACTCAAAATTGACTTTGAGAAGGTGATACGTCTCCGACGTATCGATAATTTCTTATGTTCCATGCCACATTATTGATGATATCTACATGTTTTATGCATACTTTATGTCATTATTATGCGTTTTCCGGAACTAACCTATTGACGAGATGCCGAAGGGCCAGTTCTGTTGTTTTTGGTTTCAGAAATCCTAGTAAGGAAATATTCTCGGAATTGGACGAAATCAACGCCCGAGGTCCTATTTTCACACGAAGCTTCCAGAAGACCGGGGAGATACGAAGTGGGGCCACGAGGTGGCGCCACACTAAGGCGGCGCGGCGGGCTAGGGCCCGCGCCGCCTGTTGTGTGGGTCCCTCGTGACTCCACCGACCTTGCCCTTCTGCCTACTTAAAGCCTCCGTCGCGAAACCCTACCACGTTCGACGAAACCAGAAAAAACCTTCCAGAGCCGCCGCCATCGCGAAGCCAAGATCTGGGGGACAGGAGTCTCTGTTCCGGCACGCCGCCGGGACGGGAAGTGCCCCCGGAAGGCTTCTCCATCAACACCACCGCCATCTTCATCAACGCTGCTGTCTCCCATGAGGAGGGAGTAGTTCTCCATCGAGGCTCGGGGCTGTACCGGTAGCTATGTGGTTCATCTCTCTCCTATGTACTTCAATACAATAATCTCATGAGCTGCCTTACACGATTGAGATTTATATGATGATGCTTGTAATCTAGATGTCATTATGCTAGTCAAGTGGATTTTACTTATGTGATCTCCGGAGACTCCTTGTCCCACGTGTGTAAAGGTGACAGTGTGTGCACCGTGTGGGTCTCTTAGGCTATATTTCACATAATACTTATTCACTGTTATGAATGGCATAGTGAAGTGCTTATTTATATCTCTTTATGATTGCAATGTGTTTTGTATCACAATATATCTGCGTGCTACTCTAGTGATGTTATTAAAGTAGTTTATTCCTCCTGCACGGTGTAATGGTGACAGTGTGTGCATCGTGTAGTACTTGGCGTAGGCTATGATTGTGATCTCTTGTAGATTATGAAGTTAACTATTGCTATAATGGTATTGATGTGATCTATGCCTCCTTTCGTAGTGTGAAGGTGACAGTGTGCATGCTATGTTAGTACTTGGTTTGGTTATGTTGATCTGTTATGCACTCTAAGGTTATTTAAATATGAACATTGAATATTGTGGAGCTTGTTAACTCCGGCATTGAGGGTTCGTGTAATCCTACACATTAGTGGTGTTCATCATCCAACAAGAGGGTGTAGAGTCTAGCATCTATTTATTTATTCTTATGTGATCAATGTTGAGAGTGTCCACTAGTGAAAGTATGATCCCTAGGCCTTGTTCCTAAATACTGCTATCGCTGCTTGTTTACTTTTCTTTGCATTTACTGCTGCAATATTACTACCATCAACCGCACGCCAGCAAGCACTTTTCTGGCGCCGTACTACTGCTCATATTCATTCATACCTCTTGTATTTCACTATCTCTTCGCCGAACTAGTGCACCTATTAGGTGTGTTGGGGACACAAGAGACTTCTTGCTTTGTGGTTGCGGGGTTGCATGAGAGGGATATCTTTGACCTCTTCCTCCCGAGTTCGATAAACCTTGGGTGATCCACTTAAGGGAAACTTTGCTGTTCTACAAACCTCTGCTCTTGGAGGCCCAACACTGTCTACAAGAATAGAAGCACCCGTAGACATCAAGCACTTTTCTGGCGCCGTTGCAGGGGAGGAAAGGTAAAAGGAATTCATACTCCGGTCCCAGGTAACCAAGTACTTTTCTGTTGCCGTTGTGTGTGTGCTCGAAGCTATTTCCTTTAGATCCTGCAATTGCATCTTTTTGTTTCTTGTTTACACTAGTTAGGCATAATGGACAACAATGAGCTTCTTATTCTATTTCCTGATTTAAGACATGGATGGTTTGATGCGAAAATTAAAAAACCTATGGAACATATTAGTATGAACGCTTTGAACACCATTGTTGCTAATGATATGGAAAATTCTAAGCTTGGGGAAGCTGGCTTTGATGAGCATGATATTTTTAGTCCCCAAGCATTGAGGAGAAAATTTACTTTGATGATACTTTGCCTCCTATTTATGATGATTATAATGATATTGGTCTTTTGGTGCCGCCTGTTATGGAGGATAAATTTGATTATGATTACCATATGCCTCCTATATTTGATGATGAGAATAATAATGATAGCTACTTTGTTGAATTTGCTCCCACTACAACTAATAAAATTGATTATGCCTATGTGGAGAGTAATAATTTTATGCATGAGACTCATGATAAGAATGCTTTATGTGATAGTTATATTGTTGAGTTTGCTCATGTTGCTACTGAAAGTTATTATGAGAGAGGAAAATATGGTTGTAGAAATTTTCATGTTACTAAAACACCTCTCTATGTGCTGAAATTTTTGAAGCTACACTTGTTCTATCTTCCTATGCTTGTTACTTTTTTCTTCATGAACTTGTTTATTTACAAAACTCCTATGCATAGGAAGCATGTTAGACTTAAATTTGCTTTGAATTTGCCTCTTGATGCTCTCTTTTGCTTCAACTACTATTTCTTGCGAGTGCATCATTAAAACTGCTGAGCCCATCTTAATGGCTATAAAGAAAGAACTTCTTGGGAGATAACCCATGTGTTTATTTTGCTACAGTAACTTTGTTTTATATTTGAGTCTTGGAAGTTGTTACTACTGTAGCAACCTCTCCTTATCTTAGTTTTGTTGCATTGTTGTGCCAAGTAAAGTCTTTGATAGTAAAGTCAATACTAGATTTGGATTACTGCGCAGAAACAGATTTCTTGCTGTCACGAATCTGGGCCTAATTCTCTGTAGGTAACTCAGAAAATTATGCCAATTTACGTGAGTGATCCTCAGATATGTACGCAACTTTCATTCAATTTGGGCATTTTCATCTGAGCAAGTATGGTGCCACTTTAAAATTCGTCTTTACGGACTGTTCTGTTTTGATAGATTCTGCCTTTTATTTCGCATTGCCTCTTTTGCTATGTTTGATGGATTTCTTTGTTTCATTAACTTTCAGAAGCTTTGTGCAATGTCCAGAAGTGTTAAGAATGATTGTGTCACCTCTGAACATGTGAAATTTTGATTATGCACTAACCCTCTAATTTGTTTGTTTAGTGTGGAGGAAGTTTTCAAGGGTCAAGAGAGGAGGATGATATACTATGATCAAGAAGAGTGAAGAGTCTAAGCTTGGGGATGCCCCCGTGGTTCATCCCTGCATATTTCAAGAAGACTCAAGCGTCTAAGCTTGGGGATGCCTTGGGCATCCCCTTCTTCATCGATAAATTATCAGGTTCCTTCTCTTGAAACTATATTTTTATTCAATCACATCTTATGTACTTTACTTGGAGCGTCTGTTTGTTTTTGTTTATGTTTGAATAAGTTCATCCTTGTGTGGGAGAGAGACACGCTCCGCTGGTTAGTATGAACACATGTGTTCTTAGCTTTTAATATTCATGGCGAAGGTTGAATCTTCTTCGTTAAATTGTTATATGGTTGGAATCGGGAAATGCTACATGTAGTAATTCTAAAATGTCTTGAATAATTTGATACTTGGCAATTGTTGTGCTCATGTTTAAGCTCTTGCATCATATACTTTGCACCTATTTATGAAGAAATACATAGAGCTTGCTAAAATTTGGTTTGCATATTTGGTCTCTAAAGTCTAGATAATTTCTAGTATTGAGTTTTGAACAACAAGGAAGACGGTGTAGAGTCTTATAATGTTTACAATATGTCTTTTATGTAAGTTTTGCTGCACCGGTTCATCCTTGTGTTTGTTTCAAATAACCTTGCTAGCCTAAACCTTGTATCGAGAGGAATACTTCTCATGCATCCAAAATCCTTGAGCCAACCACTATGCCATTTGTGTCCACCATACCTACCTACTACATGGTATTTCTCCGCCATTCCAAAGTAAATTGCTTGAGTGCTACCTTTAAATTTCCATCATTCGCCTTTGCAATATATAGCTCATGGGACAAAATAGCCTTAAAAACTATTGTGGTATTGAATATGTACTTATGCACTTTATCTCTTATTAAGTTGTTTGTTGTGCGATAACCATGTTCCTGGGGACGCCATCAACTACTCTTTGTTGAATATCATGTGAGTTGCTATGCATGTTCGTCTTGTGAAGTAAGGCGGTTTTCACATCAAATGGTTTGAGTATGCATCTGTTAGAGAAGAACATTGGGCCGCTAACTAAAGCCATGAATCATGGTGGAAGTTTTAGTTTGGACATAAAACCTCAATCTCTTAGGAGAATATTAATGTTGAATGCTTAAGCATTAAAAGAGGAGTCCATTATCTGTTGTCTATGTTGTCCCGGTATGGGTGTCTAAGTTGAAGAATGATCAAAAGCGAGAAATCCAATGCGAACTTTCTCCTTAGACCCTTGTACAGGCGGCATAGAGGTACCCCTTTGTGACACTTGGTTGAAACATATGTTATGCAATGATAATCCGTGTTAATCCGAGCTAATTAGGACAAGGTGCGGGCACTATTAGTACACTATGCATGAGGCTTGCAACTTGTAAGATATAATTTACATGATACATATGCTTTATTACTACCGTTGACAAAATTGTTTCATGTTTTCAAAATAAAAGCTCTAGCACAAATATAGCAATCGATGATTTCCTCTTTGAAGGACCTTTCTTTTACTTTTATGTTGAGTCAGATCACCTATTTCTCTCCACCTCAAGAAGCAAACACTTGTGTGAACTGTGCATTGATTCCTACATACTTGCATATTGCACTTGTTATATTACTTTACATTGACATTATCCATGAGATATACATGTTACAAGTTGAAAGCAACCGCTGAAACTTAATTTTCCTTTGTGTTGCTTCAATACCTTTACTATGAATTTATTGCTTTATGAGTTAACTCTTATACAAGACTTATTGATGTTTGTCTTGAAAGTACTATTCATGAAAAGTCTTTGCTTTATGATTCAATTGTTACTCATGTCATTACCATTGTTTTGATCGCTGCATTCATTACATATGCTTACAATAGTATGATATGATGTTGTGATGGGAAATTAGTTATCTTTACCGCTCGGACGAGCAGAACTAAGCTTGGGGATGCTGATACGTCCCGACGTATCGATAATTTCTTATGTTCCATGCCACATTATTGATGATATCTACATGTTTTATGCATACTTTATGTCATTATTATGCGTTTTCCGGAACTAACCTATTGACGAGATGCCGAAGGGCAGTTCCTTTTCTGCTGTTTTTGGTTTCAGAAATCCTAGTAAGGAAATAATCTCGGAATTGGACGAAATCAACGCCCGGTCCTATTTTCACACGAAGCTTCCAAGACCGGGAGATACGAAGTGGGGCCACGAGTGGCGCCACACTAAGCGGCGCGGCCAGGCTCGGGCCCGCGCCGCCTGTTGTGTGGGTCCCTCGTGACTCCACCGACCTTGCCCTTCCGCCTACTTAAAGCCTCCGTCAACAACACTACCACGTTCGACGAAACCAGAAAAACCTTCCAGCGCCGCCGCCATCGCGAAGCCAAGATCTGGGGGACATGAGTCTCTGTTCCGGCACGCCGCCGGACGGGGAAGTGCCCCGGAAGGCTTCTCCATCAACACCACCGCCATCTTCATCAACGCTGTTGTCTCCCATGAGGAGGGAGTAGTTCTCCATCGAGGCTCGGGCTGTACCGGTAGCTATGTGGTTCATCTCTCTCCTATGTACTTCAATACAATAATCTCATGAGCTGCCTTACATGATTGAGATTCATATGATGATGCTTGTAATCTAGATGTCATTATGCTAGTCAAGTGGATTTTACTTATGTGATCTCCGGAGACTCCTTGTCCCACGTGTGTAAAGGTGACAGTGTGTGCACCGTGTGGGTCTCTTAGGCTATATTTCACAGAATACTTATTCATTGTTATGAATGGCATAGTGAAGTGCTTATTTATATCTCTTTATGATTGCAATGTGTTTTGTATCACAATTTATCTGTGTGCTACTCTAGTGATGTTATTAAAGTAGTTTATTCCTCCTGCACGGTGTAATGGTGACAGTGTGTGCATTGTGTAGTACTTGGCGTAGGCTATGATTGTGATCTCTTGTAGATTATGAAGTTAACTATTGCTATGATGGTATTGATGTGATCTATGCCTCCTTTCGTAGTGTGAAGGTGACAGTGTGCATGCTATGTTAGTACTTGGTTTGGTTATGTTGATCTGTTATGCACTCTAAGGTTATTTAAATATGAACATTGAATATTGTGGAGCTTGTTAACTCCGGCATTGAGGATTCGTGTAATCCTACACAGTTAGTGGTGTTCATCATCCAACAAGAGGGTGTAGAGTCTAGCATCTATTTATTTATTGTTATGTGATCAATGTTGAGAGTGTCCACTAGTGAAAGTATGATCCCTAGGCCTTGTTCCTAAATACGCTATCGCTGCTTGTTTCTGTTTTTTGCATTTACTTCTTTCAATATTACTACCATCAACCGCACGTCGCAAGCACTTTTCGGCGCCGTACTCTGCTCATATTCATTCATACCACTTGTATTTCACTATCTCTTCGCCGAACTAGTGCACCTATTAGGTGTGTTGGGGACACAAGAGACTTCTTGCTTTGTGGTTGGGGTTGCATGAGAGGGATATCTTTGACATCTTCCTCCTGAGTTTGATAAACCTTGGGTGATCCACTTAAGGGAAACTTGCTGCTGTTCTACAAACCTCTGCTCTTGGAGGCCCAACACTGTCTACAAGAATAGAAGCACCCGTAGACATCAGAAGGCTTTTGATAAGGTGTATTATAATGCAGTTATTGGCATGCTGAGAGCAAGAGGTTTTGGGCAAAAATGGGTCAAGCTAGTATCCAACATTCTACACTCAGCATCCACATCTGTACTGTTAAATGGGGTACCAGGGAAGAAAATTGTTTGCAAAAGAGGTGTGAGACAAGGGGATCCCCTATCACCTATTTTATTTGTCAACACTGCAGATCTGTTACAAAGTGCAATCAATGATGCATGGGAGAATGGAATTATTAATCTCCCACTTAATGATGATTTTGGACAGAAATTTCCTATAGTTCAATATGCAGATGATACACTTATGATTATGCCAGCTGATAATAATCAACTCATCCATCTGAAGAATATTCTGCAAATTTTCAGTGCATCTACTGGACTACATGTGAATTATCACAAGACTACCCTTGTGCCTATCAATATTGATAATGCAAGAGCTACTGAGTTGGCAAATATATTTGGATGTAAGGTTGAGAGCTTACCTTTTACATATTTGGGATTACCTCTAGGTACAACAAGGCCATCAGTATCTGATCTTATGCCTATGGTATCAAGAATTGATAAGAAGCTGTCTGGAATTTCATCTCTGATGTCATATACTGGAAAGCTTACATTATTAAACTCAGTAATTCAATCTTTACCTATGTATGCAATGTGCTCATTTAAAGTACCAGTCACTATATTTGTTCACTTTGAAAAGAGTGGAAGACAGTTTCTTTGGTCTGACAGAGAAAATAAAATTCAAGGAAAATGCTTAGCAAGCTGGGACATGATGTGCAGACCAAAGGATCAAGGTGGGCTAGGAATCTTGAACCTCGGAATACAGAATCAAGCCCTTCTCATGAAAAACTTGCACAAATTCTATAACAATGCGGAAATTCCTTGGCTCAAATTGATATGGCATGCATATTATGAAAACAGAGGTACTCCACAAACAATCAACACAAAGGCCTCCTTTTGGTGGAGGGACTGTTTGACTTTTCAGGATAAATACAAGGAGATGACAAATGTGGATATACACAATGGAAAATCAGTAATCCTATGGAAGGACAGTTGGAATAGTGATATCAGGCAGGACTTATATCCCCATCTGCATTCATTTGCTAAGAATCAAAAGATCACAATCCAAAAGGCAGTTGAAGTTACTAATGAAAATATATATGATATGTTCCATCTTCCCCTCAGCACTGTTGCTCATGAAGAACTGCACAATTTGGAACAGGAATTACTGGATTTAAACATTACATCCATGGATGATATTTGGTCTTTTAATTGGGGCAATAATTTTTCTACGAAGAAGGTTTACAAGGAACTTATTGGCAACCACTCAACACCAGATTGCATCACTTCAATATGGAAAACTTGTAACATTCCTAGACATAAATTCTTTGCCTGGCTCTTACTCAATGGTAGGCACAACACACAAAGAGATGATGAAGCACAAGCACTTTTTGTGGAGTTCTCCGATTGCATCTTGTGTGAGACTTGCCCTGAGGAAACAAATATGCACTTATTCTTTGAGTGTACCTTCAGTCAAAGCTTCTGGTGGGCTCTTGGTATAGAATGGAATGTTGATCTGGATCTCTACCAAATGATGAATGATGCCAAAAGAAGGATGTCCTTGGATTTTTTTATGGAAATAATGATCATAGGATGTTGGAGTATTTGGGACCAACGGAATGATGTTATATTCAATGGGAATCTGCCAAATATTCAGAGATGTATTGGCAAATTTAGAGCCACTTTCACTCTTACTATGCATAGAGCTAAGCCTAGTCTTAAGGAAGGGATGCAATCATGGATTGACACCCTATGAACATGTAATAAGTGTTTCTCCATTGTAAATATTTCCTCCACCATTTAATAGAAAATGACACAGTAGGGAGCCTTTCCCTACTGTATTTGTGTCAAAAAAAAACTAACACCGAAGCAAAACCCGCGCAAAAAGGCCCAATTACACATGCACCATTCCCAGCTTGAGTTGCAAGTATCTGTAACAATTTTAGTATACCAAACTAGCTAGTTTATCCTCCCTTGGTTATTTAGTCTTGTTGATAATTATGATCCAATGTTTTTATATTAGCTCCCATGTGTATGTCTCATTGCAAGTGAGACTAGCTGCCTAGTTTGATATGAACAAATCAACATGTCCTGTCTAATTTGTGTGGACATGAATTCTGAATTTCACGACAAGTTCAGAAGCAAATAAGGAGTCATCTTTTCTTTTAATATATTTCTACCATTTTAATATATTTCTACCACTTTAGTCGCTTCTGAATGTGGGTATCTCTGTTATCATGTTCGTTGTTGAGTAACAATGAACATGTTGCTAACTACTTTTTTTTTTGAAATGGGGTTCATCCCGGCCTCTGCATCGGTTTGATGCATACATTCTTTTATTGAAAAACTGAATATTCAAAGTTTACAAATCATGGATCAACGAGGGTCGATACAAAAATCAACCACCAAAAAAAGAGAAGACTGCTAAGTAATCGAGATATCATGTAATCTCTTAATAGCCGCCAAATAGCCTGGTAGAAAATATCATGTATACATGATACTTCTTTTTGTTGTAGATGCACCTTCTGCAATACCACATGTTATCCAACTACTGAAGTGTAACAATACTTCCCTGATTATTTAGGCCACATTGTTTCAATTACAAATTTCCATTATTTTTTTGGAACTTTAAAATTTTCATCAAATTTTGGCCAAGTCTCACAAAAAGTAGTAAATTTCAAACGGCATGTAAATTCCTTTACGATCTTCCTGGATTTGTCATTCCGTATGAGTTTAGTTACTCAAATTTTTTCATATTGTGTTGAAATTTTTGAAAGATGAAAATTTTGAAAAGTTTGAACTATAATGAAACATAGAGATTATCAAAACATTGTGAGGCTCTGTTGTTAGATTTGTAGTTAAACAGCTTAATCCCAAATTCTAAGCTCTAGTTAAACAGCTTAATCCCAAATTCTAAGCTCTACGTGACAGGATTACACCAACTATTTGTGGTATGTGAAAAAAAGGTAAAATAAGAGTTTTGTGCAGTGGCGACATCTGTAATTTCCTCTGCTACAACGCTAGCAAGTCTCTGCATCTTTTTTGAATGTCCATGTTACCCTCTGCTGCAGCTTGAATTACCCCTACATTCTTGTATACACTTATTTAGCTGAAAAAAGGGGAAAATATTAGCTCGCCCAATGTTTGAAGAACATCGGACAACTTTGTTTACACTCACCCATCGACTCATCGATCGATCCATCTCCGAGTTGAAGCCGTACCGGTGATGCCCGGAGATCTTTTCCCGGCTCCTCACCACTCACCAGCCCAGAATCAATGTCGCCGTTAATGTACATATACTAGCTACCGCGCGTCTACAGCTAAATTAGCTAAAGCTACAACTTCATCTCGCTTCCGGCGGCAGAGGCACGCCGGCTCCCTGCTCTGCTCCTGAGCCGCCTGAGCTCGACCACGACGACGCTGATGTTGTCCTTGCTGCCGCGGGAGATGGCGAGCTCGGCGAGGAGCGCGGCGGCGTCGGTGGCGGAGCGGCCGGACACGGACTCCGGGAACGCGGCGGCCAGGTGGCCGTTGAGGCAGCTCCTGGCCACCCGGCACGCCATCTCGTTGGAGACCACGTCCCAGAGCCCGTCGCTGGCGAGGACTATGAACTCGTCCTTCTCCGTCCGCTCCACCGCCGTCACCTCCGGCTCCGCGCTCACGTACGGCTTCAGGTAGTAGTCCCCTGAGATCAAGTAATCCAGAGCATATTATCAAATGTTTGGCTTTAAGGGGAAGAAACCCAAAGCGCTGTTTTTTTACTAGAAGTGATTGTGTGTACGACACCAAATTGCGAGTGCGGAGACTCGAACCTGGGCGGGCGGGGATGCATCAGCCCATCCCAACCACCGGGCTATGCCTCGGTTCACATCCAGAGCATATTATCACTGTGTATGGTATAGATGAACTGGACAGTTGACAGTTAACTGAAATAACAGACAGTGATCCTAGTGCTAGAGATGGATGGATAGTGGATTTGGAAGAAGGAAGAAGTACCTATGGATCTAGAGGTGGATAAAACGCCTAGGACACGGGAGCCGTTCCAGTTGATCACCCTGCCGCCCGCGGCTTCCACCCTTTGCAGCTCGTCCGGCCGATCTGGCTGTATGTCAAGAGTAAACTTCAGTTAGAAGAGAAACCTTGGCTATGGAATGTGATGTTGGCAATGGACCAATGCTACTAGTTCGTTACAAGAATTTGAATCACTGAAGATAAATGTGAATGTAAAGGTTCTTTTTAGTGAGAACACAACAATGCTGCATCTTCAGCATTAGATTCTGAAGAATCCATTTTCGGCGGCTCCATTTCTGAAGAAATTAGGTTACACTGACCAACTTGTCATTTGCATCGAGACAAGATACGAGATCTGGGAACTCACTGCCAGATCTGAGCCGAAAAGAACACGTGGAGCGTAGCATTGGACACACGAAGACACGAGTCACATGGGTGGTATTGATGTTCTTGTGTAGCATAGCGTCCGAGGTAGGAGTAAAGATTCCGTACGTGTGTGTGTGTGTATGTACCTTGTGGTCAGTGGAGAGCGGCACGGCGACGCCGGCGCGCGAGAGCACGGCGCGCGAGTCGCCGCAGTTGGCGACGACGATGCGGCGGCGGCCCACGACGGCCACCACGGCGGTGGAGCCCACGGTCCGCGAGCGCGCCTCGTCGACGTCGGCGTGCGCGCCGGCCGCGGCGCCCCCGACCACCTCGCCGTCCACCCTCGCGAAGCTGGCCGCCAGGGCCTCCTTCATGCCCCGCGCGTCGGCGCAGGCCCCCGCCGCGGTGGGAGAAAGACGCAGGCGCAGAAGCTCCTCGGCGAGGACGACGTGCATCCGGTCCCTGCACGCCTCCGCCACCCGCGCGCCGCCGTGGCCGTCGTACACCGCGAAGAAGTCCTCGTCGCCGGCGCCGCACCCGTCCACGGCTTCTGCAGTCGGCGGAGAGGACAGGAAGGTGCGCTTGATGGCGACGGCGTCCTCCATCTCCCGGCGGCGGCCGATGACCGAGACGGCGCCATGAGACAGGCACGGCGGGAGCAAGATCCCGCGGCCCGCTTCCGCCGACGACGAGTCAGAGGACGCCCCGTCGTCCGTTCCGGGCCGGACCTTACTGGCCGCCACGACGTCGTCTTCCCGCGGCGTTTTCCGGCCGTGGCGCCGGTGCTCGAGGCGGCGCCGACGCCGCGCGGCCCTGACGCCGTCGGTGTCCTGGCCGGCCGCGACGACTCTCCGCACGAGCCCTTGGTCACCGTCGCCCGCCGCCTGCCTCATATCATCACCCTGGGTCTCTCCAAGCAGAGTAGTATAACGGACGGAGAAGGGCCCGGCCACGGAGGGAGGGTGGCGAGGGCGGGTTTAATACGGCGAGAGGAAAAGGTGGGAGACGGAACGGGAGCCGTTGGATCCGAAACGGACGGCCAGATGCGCGACAGCGGTGGGGGCGTCGTACCGGGACGTGGACCATCTGGTAGGGCGTGGGACCCGGGGTAGGGGGTTACGTGGAGGGGTGGGCGCGCCGAGCGATTTGACCGCTCCGAGGACAAATGTTAGGGGCACAGGCCTTACGTGCAGGTGCAAGGAAGCACGAGAGATTCTAGCCAAACACAACTGTTACTACTAGAATTTGGTTATTGTTATTGGGTAGGCGACACGCTGCATAACGTGGTTCATTTTATTCGGCAGATGTCTCGCAAAAGGTTACCACGGCGACGCCGCAACTACGGTGGAAAAGATTAATGAAATGGACATGCCACGTTTGCATTTGGCCTTTTATCAAGAGTGGGTTTCACGCAAGATGCTTGTCTGACATTATGGCTAAAAATTGAGAAATGATCGCGGTGGTGTCGTATTAGGATTTTCACAGTGCGTTGTTTCTTTCACTGGCTAAACTCATTATGGCTAAACTCATTTTCTCTCGCCCGCCGCTCCATCCCCCTCGCCCATCCAGCTCCCGCGACGCAAAACCCTCGCCGACATGCCATCGAAGAAGAAGGCTTCGGCAAAGCCAGCGAAGGCGCCGCCGAAACCGCACACGGTGGCGCCGAAGGAGAAGCCGTCAACCATGTCGCAGGAGGAGTAGGACGATGAGAAGCGGCATTGCTCCATCTTGACGGTGGACCGCAGACGGCGCCGCCTCGCCAATGATGCGAAAAAAGCCAAGGAGGCGGTGATAGCGGCCGAGGTGTGCCTCAGCTTGGGTGGCACGCCGTCCGAAGCCGGAAGCGGCTGCTACGTCCTCACTGGACGCGGCATGGCGGGCGACATCGGTAAGGAGGTGATGGCGGCGCAAGCCGCAACGGCGTCCATGGTATCATCGGCACCATCGATCCACATGCCAGCACCGGAGTACATGCCGACAACCGTATTGGTGCCGCCGGTGTGGGGAACACTTCTCCAAACAGAGGAAGGCGTGCTGGTGTTATGAAAACTATTATGGGCAGCGTAACCCTAAACAAGGGCCGCGATCTTCTTTATATAGCAACAGGATATACAACGTACGGTACAAGGACTCTGTCCAATAGACAGAGACATACACGGTATACACAGAAGATAATTACATCGTTTAACACTCCCCCTCAATCATAACTTATCTAAGTTAAGATTGCGACGAAACGATACTAACTGTCGTACTGAAAGTGACTTAGTGAAACCATCAGCCACTTGATCTCCTGAAGGAACAAACCGTATGTCCAAGAGTCTTCGAGCTACTTTCTCACGTACAAAGTGATAGTCCACTTCAATGTGTTTTGTCCGTGCATGAAACACTGGATTAGCAGAGAGATACGTAGCCCCAATATTATCACACCACAAACATGCCACTCGATCCTGTGACACCCCTAACTCGGTGAGTAAACTTTGCATCCAAATCACCTCAGTCGTAGCATTTGCTAATGCCTTATACTCAGCTTCTGTACTTGATCTAGACACAGTGGCTTGCTTCCGTGCACTCCATGAGATCAGATTTGACCCCAAAAACACAGCAAATCCTCCGGTGGATCTTCTATCATCAGGACAACCAGCCCAATCCGCATCAGAAAAGGCACTAACAGAAGTAGAGGAAGATCTACTCAAACGCAAACCAAGAGCTACAGTGCCTTGGAGATACCTCAAGATCCGCTTAACAGCTGTCCAATGAACTGTAGTTGGTGCATGCAAGAACTGACAAACTTTATTCACAGAGAAAGCAATATCCGGTCTTGTCAGAGTAATATACTGAAGCGCACCAACAATACTTCGATAGCGAGTAGAATCCTCACTATTCAACACTTCCCCATCCATCACAGACAGCTTTTCAGACACTGACAGAGGAGTATCAACTGACTTGCACATCTTCATGTTCACACGCCTAAGCAGATCATTAGCATACTTTTCTTGAGATAGAATAATACCATCATGTACCTTCTTCACCTCAATACCAAGAAAATAGTGCAAGCCACCCAAATCCTTCAATGCAAAATCAAGTCCAAGATCATGCAGAAGAGCACCAACAACCTTCTCTGATGAGCTAGCAACAACAATATCATCAACATAGATGAGCATAAAGATAGACACTCCCCCTTTGTTGTAGAAAAACAGAGAAGTATCAGCCTTAGAAGCAGAAAAGCCAAGAGACTGAAGTTTAGAACTGAGGCGATAATACCAAGCTCGAGGTGCCTGTTTCAAACAATACAAAGCTTTATCAAGCTTGCACACAAGCCCCGGGCGCCCCTCATAGCCAGGAGGCTGCCGCATATAGACCTCCTCTTCCAGAACACCATGTAAAAACGCGTTCTTCACATCTAGCTGACGCAGATGCCACCCACGAGAAACTGCAAGAGAGAGAACCAATCGGATAGTTGCTGCCTTGACAACTGGACTAAAAGTATCCTCATAATCAATGCCATACCGCTGCTTGAACCCTTTTGCAACCAGACGAGCTTTATACCGATCAACGGAGCCATCAGCACGGTGCTTCACTTTGTAAACCCATTTGCAATCAATCACATTCTTGCCAACACCAGCAGGAACTAAATGCCAAGTATTATTGTGCTGCAATGCCTGGTACTCCTCATCCATAGCACTGATGTCTACGGGTGCTTCTATTCTTGTAGACAGTGTTGGGCCTCCAAGAGCAGAGGTTTGTAGAACAGCAGCAAGTTTCCCTTAAGTGGATCACCCAAGGTTTATCGATCTCAGGGAGGAAGAGGTCAAAGATATCCCTCTCATGCAACCCTGCAACCACAAAGCAAGAAGTCTCTTGTGTCCCCAACACACCTAATAGGTGCACTAGTTCGCGAAGAGATAGTGAAATACAGGTGGTATGAATGAATATGAGTAGTAATGGCGCGAGAAAAGTGCTTTTTGGCGTGCTTGATGGGTAGTATTGGTAGTAACACAAAAACATAAACAAGCGCGATAGCGATTTAGGAACAAGGCCTAGGGATTAGACTTTCACTAGTGGACACTCTCAACTTTGATCACATACAGAATAGATAAATGCATACTCTACACTCTCTTGTTGGATGATGAACACATTGTGTAGGATTACACGAACCCTCAAATGCCGGAGTTAACAAGCTCCACAATTCAATGTTCATATTTAAATAACCTTAGAGTGCAAGAAAGATCAACACGACTAAACCAAGTACTAACATAGCATGCACACTGTCACCTTCACGCTATGTAGGAGGAATAGATCACATCAATACTATCATAGCAATAGTTAACTTCACAATCTACAAGAGATCATGATCATAGCATACGCCAAGTACTAACACGGATGCACACACTGTCACCATTACACCGTGTAGGAGGAATAAAACTACTTTAATAACATTGCTAGAGTAGCACATAGATAAATTGTGATACAAAACACATTGCAATCATAAAGAGATATAAGTAAGCACTTCACTACGCCATTCATAACAGTGAGTATTCTGTGAAATATAGCCTAAGAGACCCACACGGTGCACACACTGTCACCTTTACACACGTGGGACAAGGAGTCTCCGGAGATCACATAAGTAAAACTCACTTGACTAGCACAATGACATCTAGATTACAAGCATCATCATATGAATCTCAATCATGCAAGGCAGCTCATGAGATTATTGTATTGAAGTACATAGGAGAGAGATGAACCACATAGCTACCGGTACAGCCCCGAGCCTCGATGGAGAACTACTCCCTCCTCATGGGAGCAGCAGCGGTGATGAAGATGGCGGTGGAGATGGCGGTGTCGATGGAGAAGCCTTCCGGGCACTTCCCCGCTCCGGCAGGGTGCCGAACAGAGACTCCCCTCGCGATGGCGGCGGCTGAAGGTTTCAGGGTTTCGTCGTCCGTAATAGGGTTTTCGCGACGGAGGCTTTAAATAGGCGGAAGGGCAGCCTCGGAGGGGGCCCGGGGCCACCACACCATAGGGCGGCGCGACCCCCTCCGGCCGCGCCGGGGGTGGGCCCCAGGGCCCCCCTCGGCGGCTCTCGGGTGTTCTGGATGGTTCCGGAAAAATAGGAACTTGGGTCTTGATTTCGTCCGATTCCGAGAATATTTCGTTACTAGGATTTACGAAACCAAAAACAGCAGAAACAAAGAACGCACTTCGGCATCTTGTTAATAGGTTAGTTCCGAAAATGCACGAATATGACATAAAGTGTGCATAAAACATGTAGGTATCATCAATAATATGGCATGGAACATAAGAAATTATCGATACGTCGGAGACGTATCAGCCTTCCACTTAGGATCAGAAAGTGCTTCACCAATACTGGTAGGCTCACCAGTACTGCTATAATTTGCAAAACGAACACGATCATACCGAACACGACCATCAGTAATTTGCTTGGGTTGAGAGATACCACTTTGAAGCCGTGTATGAGGACGACCAGGTGCACCAGAGGCTACAGGCACACTTTCCGCAGTAGATCCAGGAGCAGACACATGAGACGAACTAGCCTCACCAGATCATGTGTGCTGCTGTGCACCAGAAGAAGCAGCCACAGAAGATCCTGTGGCAGAAGAATCTGCAGAGGCAGACTGCCCGGCAGACTGGGACGGGCCACCACGCGGGCCCGGAGATGCCCAGCGGGCGAACCCGCGTCCTCCACGCGTGCGGAGACAACGTCTCCTGCCGACGATGCGCGATCCGATGACGGTGGGCGATCCGAAGCAGATGCGCGCCCAGATCCCGAGGGAGGCGATGATTGCCCAGTCCGGGCGGGAGAATCTTCTCCGGGATTTGCACCAGAACCCGGAAAATCACCAGAAAAACCATCTGGAGCAGAATTTTGATCTGATTCCTGCGCAAATGACTCAGCAGAAGCACTATTAGCAGGATTAGCATCAACATCATCAAACTGTAAAACACGCCCCTCATGATCATGCATATGAATAGGTTGTAGATTGGAAGGCAAAAGAAGGATTTCTGCTTTCAATTGAGCACCAGCATTAGAATGAAGTGAAGCAAACGGAAAGACAGATTCATCAAACACAATGTCACGTGAAATATACACACGACCAGTTGAAATATCGAGACACTTGTAACCCTTGTGTTGATTACTATACCCAAGAAAGACACATTGTTTGGAACGAAATTCTAGTTTGCGCCTATTGTATGGTCTAAGATTTGGCCAACAGGCACACCCAAAGATCCGCAGAAAGCTATAGTCCCCTTTATGTCCAAAGAGACGCTCAATAGGTGTTTGAGAATTGATTACTTTCCTAGGAAGGCGATTGATAAGATACACCGCCGTAAGAAACGCCTCATCCCAAAACTTAAGAGGCATGGATGCATAAGCAAGGAGAGACAAACCAACCTCAACAATATGCCTATGCTTGCGCTCAGCTGGGCCATTCTGCTGATGTGCATGAGGACAAGACACAAGATGAGATATGCCCACCTTCTGGAAAAAGGAATTAAGTTTTTGGTACTCACCACCCCAATCAGTTTGCATGGCAATAATTTTCTTGTCAAAGAGTCGCTCAACAAGATGCTGAAAGTCATGGAATTTCTGAAATACATCAGACTTATTTTTAAGGAGATATATCCAGGTAAACTTGCTATAATCATCAATGAAACTAACATAGTATTTATATCTTCCAACAGAACCTGGAGCAGGGCCCCAAACATCAGAAAATACAAGTTCAAGGGGAAAAGTAGACACACTTGATGATGTAGGATAAGGTAACTGATGGCTCTTAGCCTTATGACAAGCATCACAAACTGACTCTTTTTCTGACTCACTAAACTGAATATTATTATCACGAAGAACTTGTCGAACTACAACTGAAGATGGATGACCTAGACGTCTATGCCAAAGCGAGGATGATGACTTGGCTACACCATGAACTTGCCGACCAGAGGATGGAGGTGATGGCGCCGGCATGGGGTATAGGCCTCCCACACATTTACCTTGGAGGAGGATTTCCCTCGTGTCCTGATCCTTGACAAAGAAAGAGTTAGGCCAATACTCAACAAAAGCATGATTATCAGTGGCTAGGCGACTAGTAGATAAGAGACTCTTAGTGGCTTTGGGAACATGCAGAATATTTTTGAGATGCAAATCATGATTAGGGGTATGAATTACAGAATGACCAATGTGATGTATATCCATACCTGCACCACTGGCTGTGTGAATTTGCTCATTCCCATTGTAGCGATCACGAACATGGAGCTTCTCTAGCTCACCCGTGATATGGTTCGTAGCACCAGAGTCACTATACCAGTTTGTATCAACTCCATAGGATCCAGATCCATAGGCCGCACCAGCTGACTTGTCAGGTCCATGATAGCTCTTCTGAAATCGCTTCCAACAGTTTAGAGCCGTGTGGCCAGTCTTGCCACAAACCTGGCAAGTTTCATCACTTCTCCCGGGTGCATATGAGCGGCCACCATTGCCACGGCCACCTCTGTATCCTCCACCATCATTACCTCGGCCACCTCTGTAGCCTCCACGGTAGTTGTTGCTTCGCTGGTCATAATTGTTCCGCTGATCACGATACTGGAACTGACCACCTTGATCACGATACTGATCAGGAAACGGTGCTCGACCACGGCCACCATTGCGACCACCACGGTGTGCGGCATTCACTGATGCTTCGCCACCATTGTTTCTAGCCTCCATCCGAGACTCATACGACATGAACTGAGAGTACACATCACTCAGGCTCACATCTTTTTCCGCCTTCATCAAGGCGTTGATCGCCGCAACAAAGCCATCATACTCATCATCGAGCCCAGCTAGGATGTAAGAGATCACATCCACAGTATCCATGGGCTTACCCGCCGCAGCCATCTCATCCGAGAGACTTTTGATCTCGTCCAGGTAAACCTGACCTGACTTGTCATCCTTGCGACATTGGTTCAGCTTGGTGCGAAGATGCACCACGCGCGACTGAGATTGGGCAGAGAACATCTCCACCACGGCTTTCCAAACTACTGCGGACGTCGAGAGACCCACCATCTGCGTGAGGACCTCCTTTGCCATGTTTCTGACCAAGAACCCTAGTACGGTCTGGTCTTGCGCGATCCACCGCGCATGCTCGGGGTTTGGAACAGTCACCTCAGCCCCATCCTTGTCCGTAGTCTTCACGGTCTTCGCCGGTTGCTGAACAGATCCATCGAGGAAACCAAACAGTTGGGCTCCACAAATTTCTGGAAGAACTTGAGTCTGCCAGAGCAGGAAATTGTCTCGGGTAAGTTTTTCCGAGATCGTGATGTTGAGGGCCGCTGCACCAGTCGCCAAAGTTGAGGACGACGCTGAGAACGACATGATGCGATCGGCGGCGGCAGACTTTCGACTAGATGCGTTTAGGAAGAGTTAGCTCTGATACCATATGAAAACTATTATGGGCAGCGTAACCCTAAAGATATACAACGTACGGTACAAGGACTCTGTCCAATAGATAGAGACATACACGGTATACACAGGAGATAATTACATCGTTTAACAGGTGTCTCTTGTACCCTCATGCCGGTGCAACTGCCAACGTCTATTTAAGGACGGACGGTGGAGATGCTCTTGCGGGATCTTGTTAGTGTTGATCTTTTGTGTGGCAGAAGATAACCACGGAGACGCCGCAGCTTCCATGCCATGGAAAAGAAATCAAAATTACGACCACGCGGCCACGCCTACGTGCGCAGAGACCGGAAGTGAGCGTCCACTTCGGAGTGAAAAAATATCTCGGCGGAAGAAGAGGTGGCAGAGTTGCTGTTGTTTGGGAGTTAACTTTTCGCTGCCTTCGTCAGGGGCGCGTGCCGAGCTGCCTGCCCGGGCATGGGAAGTAGCGGGCGGAGGGAACGCGTGGCGCGGCCGGGTGCGCGGGGTTCGAGGCCTCGCCGCCACGGATGCGAACGCCGGCGCCCGCTCGCGCGCCCGCGGCTCCCGTTCGAACGCAAGGGCCGCGCTCGCCAGCTCCAACGGCCTCGGGACACCCAGCTTCATCACTGACTGAACAGTGTAGTGCGCGCGTGTGCTACGGACGGGGGCGACGTGGAGCGCTGCTCCGGCTTACCGGAGGCATGTCCCTAGCAGACCTAGCAGACCTAGCTACCCATAGCTAGCCGATCTCGATCTCTCTCTCCTCGGAGCCGTGCTTCTCTCTCTGTCGACGTGGTGTCTGTGGTGCTGCTCGCACGCCGCTCCAAGCAGGGCCACCGGTGGTACCTTGTACGCCCTCGCTCGCGGGCGAGACACGGGCCGCCGCGTGTGCCGGAGCCGCGCGCCGGCTATGATTTTTCCAACGGCCGGGGACCGGGCTGCTTTGACGTGCGCTTGCTCAGTGACCGGTCACGGCACTGGACACTCATACTCATGGCTCCGCAAAATTAAAACTGAAACTACTCCCTCAGGCCATCTCTAACCGGGCGACCCAAACGGACACGCTGGGCCGTCCGTTTTGAACCGTTTGGGTGGCCGCGCGGATACCCGGATAGCGGCCCGCGTCCGCGTGTCCGTTTGGGTCGCACGCTGCGCCCAACGCGCGGACGCAGCGCATAATCGAAGAAATAGAAAAATAAAAAATGCAAATTTAAACGAAATTTGATTAAACATATGCCCTATTTTAGGCAAATTTGTACATAGGCCTATTTTGGGCAAATAACTAACAAAAGAAGCCCTCTATATGGGCTTTAAAATTTAAACTAAAAACCCTATTAGGGTTTGGTCGGAGGCGCGGTGGCCGCCGGTGCGCCGCCTAGCCCCCTGGGCGTCATCGCGTCGTCGTCTGTCGTGGACGACGCCGGCGGCGAGACACTGTGGCTCGAGCGCGCCGGGGACCGCCACGGAGACCACGGGGCCTCCTCCCGAGCCGAGCGGGGTCCGAGCCACCCGAGGTAGCGGCGGCGCACGGAGCGGCGCTCCTCCCCGAGGCGGCTTCTCTCGCGGCGCTGCCTTCGCGCCGCTCCTCTCCGTGCGGCGCGAGACTCCCGCCGCCGCCCTCCGCGCGGCGCGTGGCCTCTCCCGCCGCGCCGCTTCCTCCTCCTCCCGTCGCGCTGGCGGGTCCGGGCGTACAGCTCCGAGGCCTCGGCTTCCTCCACCGCCTGCCTTGCCGCTTCCTCCATCTCGGAGGTGCGAATGGCCGCATGGAGGTGCGGCCATTTCGCGCCCTCCTCCGTCGCTGCTTGTGACGTTAAAGCACACGTCCGTTGGGAACTCCAAGAGGAAGGTATGATGCGTACAGCAACGAGTTTTTCCTCAGAAAGAAATCAAGGTTATCGAACCAGTAGGAGATGAAGGCCACGTGAAGGTTGTTGGTGAAGGAGTGTAGTGCGGCGCAACACCAGGGATTCCGGCGCCAACGTGGAACCTGCACAACATAATCAAACTACGTTGCCCCAACTTAACTGAGGTTGTCAATCTCAATGGCTTGTCGAAAACAAAGGATTAAACGTATGGTGTGGAAGATGATGTTTGCTTGCAGAAAACAAAAGAGAACAATGATTGCAGATTGTATTTCGATGTAAAAGAATGGACGGGGTCCACAGTTCACTAGTGGTGTCTCTCCAATAAGATAAATAACATGTTGGGTGAACAAATTACGTTGGGCAATTGACAAATAGAGAGGCATAACAATGCACATACATATCATGATGACTACTATGAGATTTACTTAGGGCATTACGACAAAGAACATAGACCACCATCCAGCATGCATCTATGCCTAAAAAGTCCACCTTCAGGTTAGCATCCGCACTCCTTCCAGTATTAAGTTGCAAACAACAGACAATTCCATTAAGTGTTGTGCGTAATGTAAACAATACAAATATCCTTAGACAAAGCATTGATGTTTTATCCCTAGTGGCAACAGCACATCCACAACCTTAAGGGTTGCTGTCACTCCCCAAGATTCAATGGAGACATGAACCCACTATCTAGCATAAATACTCCCTCTTGGAGTTACAAGTATCAACTTGGCAGAGCCTCTACTAGCAACGGAGAGCATGCAAGATCATAAATAACATATATGATAGATCAATAATCAACTTGACATAGTATTCCATATTCATCGGATCCCAACAAACACAACATGTAGCATTACAAATAGATGATCTTGATCATGATAGGCAGCTCACAAGATCTAAACATGATAGCACAAGAGAGAAGACAACCATCTAGCTATCGCTATGGACCCGTAGTCCAAGGATGAACTACTCACGCATCAGTCCGGAGGCGGGCATGGTGATGTAGAGCCCTCCGGTGATGATTCCCCTCTCCGGCAGGTGCCGGAGGAGATCTCCCGAACCCCCGAGTTAGGGTTGATGGCGACGGCGTCTCGGAACTGTTCGTATTCTCGGTGCTAGGGTTTTCGCGTCGGGAGGATTATATATGCGAAGGGGCAGAGTCGGGGGACGCCCGAGGGCCCACCCCATAGGCCGGCGCGGCCAGGGGCCCCACCGCGCCGCCCTATGGTGTGGCCGCCTCGTGGCTCTTCTTCGTCTCTCCTTCGGTTTTTTGGAACACTCCGTGGAAAATAGGGCCGTGGGCTTTTGTTCCGTCCAATTCCGAGAATATCCGTAAACTAACTTTTCTAAAATCAAAAAAGAGAAAAGAAGACGCTGCGGCATCTTGTTAATAGGTTAGTCCAAAATGCATAAAAACATTATAAAGTGTGAATAAAACATGTAGGTATTGTCATAAAACAAGCATGGAACATAAGAAATTATAGATATGTTGGAGACGTATCAGCGCCGAGATGAGCAGCGCGGCGCGGAGGTCGGGGTCCTCCTCCGAGGACTCGGGCTTGGGCTCGAGCAGCAGCGGCGGCGGTTGCGGCAATGCCGCCGCCGCGGGCGGCCTCTCCGATGTGGAGGCCGCCTCGGCTCCGGATGGCCGCATCGCCGGTGGAGGACGGCGGGCCGCCGCCGTCATCGTTGGCTCGGGAGCGAACCGTCGCCGGGGCCATGGCGGCGGTTTCGTCGGGGAGTGGAGGGATGGAGTGGAGGGCCGATCCTCCGGTCCCCATTTAATAGCCTCCCTCACCGACGTGGGCCCAAGGGAGACGAGGCGACAACCGCCCGGACGCGACCGGACGCCGCTCCGCGGCCACGCAAACCTAGCCCAGATTTGGGCCGGATTTGCGTCGTTCCGGACACCGCGGCCGTCCGCTTTTGCGGTACGTCCCCGCGTTGGGCCGGGAGTTTGTCCGGCTCGACCATCCGAACGCGCGGGCGCGGGATGGGTCGCCCCCTTGGAGATGCCCTCAGCTCTCTTCACATATACTCCTCCATCAGTGGACATCTATCCTTAAACTTTGTCTATGAAAAAGTGTACATATAGCTTTCCAATGCACTTTAAAGTAGCAAAAACTCCTCTCTCATCCCACGGAAATCAAACCCAATAATACTTAGCACATATTATCTTCATTCTCTACATGCACTTAGCTCATTGAGAGCAAGAACAATAGTGTAGCCGGTAGCCGGCTATAACAATTTGCCTCATCATCTAGAGTCAACTTATAGCTAGCATGTACAATAGTAAACTATAAAAGTTACAATACATGGTCCACATTTTAATCCCACATAGTGCCTAGGAGCACGTGCTAGAGCTGCCTATTAGATAAGAGCCCACTTCCCTTCTCTCTCATAATCTCTCTCCTCCAACTAATCAAATTTATAATATTTTATCTCTTATAGCCAGCTGATTGTACCTTATTGTACTTGCTCTGAAGAAGAAACAATTAAAGAGGAGAGATGTTGATTTGCATATACAATTTTTACTCCACTTAATAATGTGTCTTGGAAAACCTGCGTGTACACTTATTTATGGACAGAGGGAGTATAATGTTGTAGATACTTTAAAGTAAGCTAGAAACACAACATAATAGTAAGTAAATCTACATATGAAAAGTACACAAGACATACACCAAAATAGATGAATTATCTTTACCTACTAATAAAGGAAGTAAGGTTTCTTCCCAATATTTTCGTCCGTTTTTTAACTACCCTTACACTTAACAAACATTTACCCGCCATGCCATCGGTAAGTCATACCGGTTCGATCGTTTTCCTGGGTGCCTCTCGCTGCTTCTCCCGTCCGTCGTACACTCGTTCGCATCCTTCCGTGAGCCCATGAGCTCATGCATTATTGGGCCGGCCTGTTACTTAATCTATACCTACTACCTGTCGCATGTGCCACCTAGCTGAGATCCTAAGCCTGATATGGGCCAGAACCAAAAGCTCCTCGTGAAGTTCCGTTCCACATGAGACACGACTGGATATTTTTTTGTGCTAAAAAATAGTCCCACCTCGCTTTGCTATAACGAGTTTAGCTGGTTTATATACGTTAAATTCGCTGGAAATAACAAGCCTCGTTTACTAAGATCTGATTAGAGAATGCTTAAAGAAAGAGATCCGACAGATCTCAGATAAAAGAGGGCGAAGTATGGCGCGAGAGATGGGAAGGAATCAGAGGCTGAAAAAACGTGTGGGAAAAAACTAAGAAATTGACCCGACCGAGATCACAGAGGTGCATAGGAGCTTTGTGGCGGCGGAGGGCAAGAGAGAAACAAGAGGGATCGAGGTCCCGGGAGGTGGGGTGAGGAAGGACGGGATTCAGGCAGGGATCTGGAGAGAGGGGTGAGGCGCCTCGGCGAGGCTGTGAACTACTAGCGGCGTCCAGCGGGGGGGATTATTTCCGTGATAATACGGCGGCGTTGAGCTGGCGCCGGCCTCCAGCTCTGGCCGTTTCGTGTCCTATCCTGATGCTGGGTGGGGTGGGATCCGGAGGCAAAGCCAAAAGACGCACGACTTTCCTGTGTGGCCACACAAGATTTATAACGCCTAACTTTTTCAGGTTTCACACTTTAGGTGAATCTAAACTCAGCACAATCTTTAGTGAGGAGGATCACATATTTTGTGCGGTAAATCTGAAATGGTATTTAAAAAGTTAAAAACTACTCTGGTTTAAATATACTATATTTTGGCAATAATTTTGACCGTGTACCATTGTGGATAGTTTGTTTGCGCCCGTCACACACAACATCCACAAAACGTTAAAGCTATGCCGTTTTATGATAGGACGCGGCGTTCACATGTACCTGCCCTAGCAGGACGCGGCGTTAACATGTACCTGCCATGCTAGGGCTAGCGCGATAGATTAACATGTGCCAAGTGAAAAAAAACTCTGCCTATGCACTCTCTCCAATCGATGTAGTTATTTCTAGCGATATTTTTTGTCAACCTAGCACGAACGCGATGATTAGACGTGTGTCTCGGTGTTTATACCCACCAGGACCCGCGTCCTCGTCCTGTATCGTCAAAGAACTTCACTGCCACCCTATGTGGATGAAAACCACCATTTCTTGATGGTCAGACGAGAACCGCCAAAAAAACTATTTTAGGTTGACACAGCCCAAAATAAATAAGCTAATTATTCCCGTTACTGCATCAAAAATAAACTCATATCCAATAATAAAATTATTTTTACCTAAATAATATTCATCAATTAATAAAAAATAAACTGGATAAACACAACCGCATACTTACTTACTTAAGAAATATCAACATGTCGTTTGTCGACAGCGGCAGTGCAAGGTTATGGTGTCACTTGAGACAATGAAGACAGTAGCCTTTGTGGAAAATACAAACATCGCCAAATTTACCTAATGTAGTTGAATCGTAAAATCAATCCGTAGCAACGCACGGGTTTTTGTGCTAGTATTTACTAAAAGCTAAATCATCTTATACTAACGAACCGAGGGAGTATTTTCTAAATAAGAAGAATAAAACCTGAAACCGGGACTCTCGCGGACAATACGTCCCAACCTATGAAATCCATCTCTTCCCTAATCTCTCTTCCGCAATCAATCTCAGAGCATCTCTAATTCAAAGGGTTTGCATGAGAAATTCATAATTCATAGATAATTTTTCCCACTATGCTTGTTTGGTTTGTAGGACCGCTTTCCATACGATTTTTTTCCTGAGAAATACATTGCACTAGATCTTACACTAAATCTAGCATCCACTCGTACCTTTTTCTGCAGAGTTCTTGTCATTGGGAAGTAAGGATGGCAATAGGTAGGATATGAGCGGGAAAGAGCAATATTATACTCATACGCTTATAGTCAGTAGGTACAAAATTCTACCCATACAATACCTGACGGATACCCGTATCCATTGGATACCCAACGGGTAGATCAAACAATACATAAGTTACTCATAATTTTGAATTTTTCGATAGCACATATGATAAAAAAGGAATCAATTATCTCAACAAAATAGCAAGCAGTCGAGTACATGATAATTATCAAAATACAGAAATCACAATCTTACATTCTAACTCATATGCCAACACATGTAGGCTATGTGGCATGAAGAATTAACGATAAACATGTAGGATATGGGCCAGCGACTTAATAGGTAGAATATGCGTACTATTTGTGTGTATAAAAGTGTACATATATCCTAACCACGTAGGTACGATACTGGTGGGTAGTACCGGGAGGCTCGCGCACAATAGCCAGTAGATGTTCCCCATAACCGGCGCAACCTTGCTTCCAAATCGAATCAATCGTGTGGCGCTGCAGCGCGGCCTAGCAGGTAAGCCCGCTCCCGAACCAGGTAACGCGTGATCGCAAGGGTCGGACACGTACAACAAGTCGCCCTGCAGGATAGGAAACTGCATGCATGCTATGTCTTCATGTACGTGGGCTACTTGAGATTTGTTTTTCTTTTTATATAAAAGCTGCGATCAATTAAACGGCACACTCAGGTGCTAAAACAGTTACAAGGAATTCGGGAGGACCAGTCCCCCAAACCACATTACACTTATTCTCGCATCCATAACGAGCTAACTCATGCGCTACCTTGTTACCAGTACGGCGCACATGCCTAACAGAGTGATCGGCGAAATCCTTCAGCATCGACTTTATTTCCTCGACTAACGGCCCTTCCTCAACTAACGGCCCATGGATAGACCTGTCAACGTCGCAGCTTCGGATCTTTGCCACAACACCTAGGCAATCAGTTTCAAAAATCACCTTACCCAGACCCTTCGTCCTTGCCAGCATCAGCGCATGTTTGCAGGCCATGAGCTCAGCTCGCTCCAGATCCGGGGATGAGTGGAAAAAATGGCTTGCTCCCGCCAGGAAACTACCATTGTGATCTCGCAAGACCACGCCACACCCTCCCGTCCCATCCTTCGCCGAAAAAGCTCCATCTGCATTCAGTTTTGCCCAACCCATTTGAGGTGGAAGCCAGTACTCCACCACCTTGGTCACGCCTACTGCTCGTGCCGGCTTAAGTCCCTGCCACTCCTCCACAAGGAACATTGATTTCCTTATGATCTCATGCGGACTAGCTATTTGCACCTCCTCTCTGGCCTCATTGCGTGCTAGCCAGAGTTGGTACAAAATCATGATGCTAAGACAGAGCTCGTCCTCCTTCATACCACTGAACCACTCGAGAAGCCACCCATGCAGATCGCGGTGACGTCGCACGACCATCCTCGGGCGACGTAGCGGTAACCCTGTCTGCCGACGAGCACACTCCCACGCCTCCGCTGAATGTGCGCATTCCCAGAACCTGTGCATCAGCGACTCCCCTCGATCACAGACAATAAATCGCACACCTGTACTTGAGATTTGTTGGGAATGAATAGAGGAACAAATTGGAGAAGATGAATATGGCACGTGGATCCCGTGTCAGTAAGAGTAATCTTTAATCCTGATCGGAATTGTTGCTTTCCAGATGCACCAAACATTTCCGAAGTTAATTTAGTACAGGATTCGAAAGTTTATGATATAAATGACAGGGATTTGTTTAAAATAGACTTTTTCCTTGATTCACTGAGTGACAAATTTTAATCACCGAATGATGTAGTACGTACTTCTCATGTACTTCCTCCGTTTCTATAAAAATTCCTAACTTTACCTAGATGTGAAGGTATATAAACATATTTTTAACTATAACTTTATTGGTATCTAGAAAAAGTTACCAAGCTTATTCAGCAAGAGAGGGAGTACTCATATTGAGTTGATACGTACGGTGGAGTACGGTAGGGAGACGCCACGCGTGTGCACGCCAACAACAGCAGCTAGCACCAACAGGACGTATAATATGCTAGCTAACATTACAAAAGCAACATGTTAAGCAATAAGGAGTGCAAAAGAAGCGTATGCGCAGCTAGCTAGCTGCGCTTACGTGGTCGAGTTATGGAGTAGAAAAGGAGGATAATATATAAGCTCGCAATCGACATATAGAGGCCCATGCCTGAACAATCTGGCCGTGCAATTTCCTATGCTCCTCATATATAGTGCGTGGTACCTTCTTTTATTTATAGACATAGTGCGTGCTAACTTCGTATAGAAGAAAGGAGCTCGCTCATGTATGGGCGTGTCCTCCCGATCACATCATTCTCCTGTGGTTCCGACCATGCATCTCAGCTAGCTAGCACCAGCACACATACCTAGCATGCATGCACTGCACGTTCCGATCGATCACAGACTTTTTTTCCCTACAAAATTCGTCTCGTCTGCTCGTAGCTTGAGACATATTCGACCTAGATTTATTAAGCAAGACCCGTGAACAATTTGCACCAAGAGCACGTGCAATGGTTGATAAGGTCTTATTATCTTAATCCTGACACGTAATCTAGATATAGCAATAAAACATGACGTACAATGAGTTTTTTTTATCTTATCTTTAGTAATGAGACATCCTAAATATATGGTGAGAGACTAAGACTCTAAGAGGAGGCAAAATCTTTTTCATCTTTCTCTTTCCTCCACCTCAACATTTATAATATGTGGCATTGCTAAGAATCATCATTGTACATGTCCTAAGCCACCATGTGCCTTCCGATTAAACACTCATGCATACCATTCTCCGAGCATGCACATTAGAAAGGCGCAATTCTTGGAAATAAAGAAGTTTTAATGGCGAGCTCCCGCGGTAGCTAGCTCTGCCCTACCTCTCGCCTCACCCCATCTCCCTTCTTAGCTCTGAGATTGAGCCCCAGTTCATGGCGATCCTGGCCTGAGTAAAGACCGGAGGAGCTAAGCGAGGGTGCTGATTGAGGCCTTGTCAGGGTTTTTTTTTTTGGTGGGGAAGGAAATTTCCAGCCCATGACTAAATCTCAAAAGTTTTTGAACTACCCGTTTACTTCTTAGGTATTTTTAGGGAATTTCTCGGCCCATTCCCAAACTTTCCGACCTGCTAAGCCCCATCCTCGTATAGTTTCACTCACGAGGGTACCTCGTGTTTTTGGTCGTGGAAAGGCAGAGGGACGCGACAACGGAGACTAAGAACCGACAACGGCGGGGAAAAGAACAAGCAACTTAGAACGGCACCAACGAGATTCTCCTCCGGCGACAGGTCCCCGGTGAGTCATCGTGCCTCCTCCCCTTTTGTTCTCCTCCCTAGGGTTTCTTAGTGTCACCGCCATCCACGATGGAGCTCCGAGATGGTGCTGCTGGAGCTGGATGGTGGTTGGTGGTGGGCACGGGTGTCGAGGTTGAGAGAGTGAGGGGTGGAGATGTCGTTGCCTCTCGCCTCGTCTCGATGAACTAAACACAAACGTGGCCTCGACTGATGGCACGGGGAGGCTGAGTCCCTATCTTTATTTTTCCCAAATAATCGAGTATACCTATGCATATCACTGTCCCAGGCTTCGGCAGCAGATCAAGTTCTCTTTCGTATTCGTCAGTGGTCAGTTCCTCTGTTTCAGGGCATTTTAAAAAAAGGAAGAGTGAATTTCACTTTTTACCCTCTAATTATGTATTTATGACACTAATTACCCTGTCGAGTGAAAATTCATATAAATTACCCATTTTAAAAACTTTGGATCCTTGTTTTCTGATGTGTGTCTATTGGGCAAGGTGTTAGGTGATGATTGGTGTCCAAAAATATCAAGACGATAATGAGCAATGGAACATATGGATTAAAGAAGTTTGGACATAATCGTCCATGAGATCCTCCGATATTTACATATTTTTTCCGCTCCACATCGACATATCACGCCTATCATGTCGAACAATTACAAGCAAAATGTTAAATTAGGGTGAAACCATGTTTAAAGTTTTCTAAATGGGGCATTTTGGTAGAAGGTACACTAAATGGGGTAATATGTGTCACAATTGCACAACTACAGGGTAAAAGTGGAATTCACTAAAAAAGAATGGAAGAGGTGGGCTGGCTCTTGTGCTTTTCTAGGCCTGAGTTAGAGGGGCGGTGACGGCCTGGTGCATCTAGAACGACTTAGTTTACAGAGTATTTGTTTTTTTTTCAAATTTTCACCGGAGGGGAGAGGTTCCCCACCTGAATTATATTAAAAAGGGCAAAACCCCAGATGGTTTACATCAGAGGGACAGAGAGAGGAGAGATGAGGCAAAAACACAAGAGAGATGGCAATGAGGGAGCAGAGGGCTAGGAGCCTCCCAGGCAACCACGCCAAGCGCCAACATGAAGCCGTTGCTCGGCAGGGAAACGGCCACGCCAGAGAGCCGCGTCGTCCCTGTAGAGCTTGTGAAGGAGCGGGAGGGAGGGTGCAGCCTCCCTGAAGACGGCAGCATTCCGTTGCTTCCACAACTGCCAGCAGCACAGAAGGGCAAACGCTGGCGCCGTTTCCGCCGCAATCGAGGGCGTCATATGCAGGAGGTGGAGGTCACATACATGGGCGTGGGGCGGCACGGTGACACCCACCACAGTCCAGAAGCGAGCAGCGACGGGGCAGTGCAACGCCATGTGGCTCGCTGTTTCCAGTGTGTCGTCGCAGAGCGGGCTACCTGCCCCAACCACCTCAACAATGGTCTTGTGGAGGAGGACGTCACGCGTGTGGATGCGGGACAAGGAGAGCAGTCACCTGAAGAACTTCACCCGCGACGGAGCATGGCTGTCCTAGATGAAGCGCGCGTTGGCGGAGGTGACCCCGTCGAAACTCCAGAGCTAGTAGAGGGCTCCGGTCCAACGAGTTTATTCCCCGTCCCGGAGCAGCGGGCGAGAGTGCGATCATCCGCATCGGCACCGAGAGTCACCGCGTCCAGGAGGGAGCGGAGGGAGGCCAACTCCGCCGCACCCACACGGGTGAGGCGCGGAGCCAGGATGCTTTCCGCGCCGTCAGTGAGGGTGTGGGTGACGGTGGCCTCCGGGCAGGTGGTGTAGGAGAAGAGCGCGGGGACGTGGGTCGAGATTACAGAGTTTTTGTTGATGTGATTTTCCTAAACTTAGTTGTGTTGATAGTGTATGCATACATGATACATGTAAGTGAAAACGACCACAGAAACATCAAATCAAATTGATCAACTGGTTGAGAAGGTCATCGGGCTTGCTGGAGAGGAAATTAAAATCATTTGCTGCAAGGTTGGATGCAACTGGTTGGATGTGTACATCAGATGAGCACCAGTCCTTCTATTGTCTGTTTTATAACTGCTCTTCTAGATATCCTAGCTTGATTGAGCCTTGGTGACTTCTGGGGGGAAACATTTCGTCCCTGGGCTCCCGCGAGTCCCAGGGAAAAACCCTAAACGCGTGATCCGCTAGAGTCTCCCTACCCTTCCCCCGCTTTGCCGCCGCCAGGAGGCGCCGCCGGGCAAAGCTCGGGGGCACCGGCGGCGGCGGGGCACCTCTCCCCTCCTCGCGGTGTCGTCGGTGCGGGCGGTTCCATCGCGATGGGGCGTGATGCTGGCAGGGGGCGTGGCGGCGCGGCTGCGTAGCGACGGCTTGGTAACTCTGCGTGCTGGGCACACTCAGGGCGGCAGCGGCTCCCTCGGAGGCTTCTGCAGTGTTGGGCAGTGCAAACTCGGCCGGCGGCAGGCAAAGGGCGACGAGCACAGCGGCGCAAGATTCGGCGGTCACGGTCGGGCGGGCCGGCGGTGGCGAGACCGGTAGGGAAAGAGCAGGGCGCTGCGTGGGCTGGGTGGCCTCCCTGGCCGCCTTGCGTGCGGGTTGGGGCAGGGGCCCTGCCAGGCCCACTTCGCCCCCAGATCTGGTACCCGGCGGCGATGGTGGCCGGCGGTTGCCTCTCTGGCTTTCTCTGGGGTTTGTATGTCGACCCTCGCGGTGGTGGTTCTTGTATCCCTCGGTGCTGCAGCGGGCAGAGTTGGGATGTCAGGGCGGTGGCCCTGGAAGGGGGGAGCTTTCTGGTTGGCGGGCGAGCCAGTAGCTCAGGTGCTGGTTGGTGCCATGGTCGTGAGAGCGACGTGGTATCCAGCGAGTTGAGTGTTGTGGGGTGTAGATGGCGGTGATTTTTCCAAAGGGAAACCTTTGCCCCTTGGGCCACGGCGGTGGCGTCCGCGGACGGCGTTCCCTTGTTGAAGGCGTCTCCGTTCCTCTACTTCGTCTGGGTGAAAACTCAAGATCCTCGGATCGGGCGGTGGCGGCACTCCGGTGTCGTGCTCTTCTTGAAGACACCGTCTTGGAGTCCACAACACGAGGCTCACCGATGGTTGTGACGGAGGTGATTCTTTGGCGATCTTCGGCAAGGCTTACTCCGTGCCCTTCCCTTGTCGAGCTTCCTTGGCGCTGCTTTCGGTCTGTGAGCAACGTGGGTTGGTCCCCGGTGGTGGTCGGCTTCCGGTGACGTTTCTGCGACGGAGGAGTTCTGTTGAGGCATGCGTGAAAAATGGCTCGCTCTCGAGTGAGCTCCGGCCCGACACTGTAGCTTCCAACTTTGCTTTGAATCATCGTAGGCGTTTTGGCTAAGCATGTTGGTCGCGCTTTCGGTTGTAGCTTCTTTGGTAGTTCGTGTGGGTGTATGGTTACGTTCTGTAAGCTGGGTTCAGCACTTTGTATCGTTTTCGCCGTTGGTGGTTTTGTTAATTCAAAGTTGGGCACTTGAGTGCCTTTTATCTTTAAAAAAAATCCTAGCTTGACTTCGATGACCCTAACTAGAGCACCTGTATTGCGGCGCATTTTTTATTTGGTTCCACTTCATAACTTCAGAGTATTCCGATATCATGTGCATCAGTTGTGTTTGGACTACTTTGGTTTTTCAATCAGTTTTTTAATACTTTAAAGTGCGCCCGACCCGACCCGGACGAATGGAATCTAGGTGTGTGCGCACCCATTTACGAAAAGTTTAAAAGAATGCTATTTAAAAGTTTCAAAGAAACGTGAAGTAAATTTTTGCATGTATATATTATGTTGATACTTACTCGTGTGTGTTTTCACGGAAAAATACCATTGTGTGTGACATACACAAAAATGACAAAATGCAAATTCCTATTCCTGTGAATAGTACAAATTCCTGTTCACTATTCTCATTCGGACATTTTGTCATTTTTATGCAGGCCACACACAATGGTATTTTTTCGTGAAAACTCACACGAGTAAGTATCAACATAACATGTACATGCAAAATTTTACCTCACATTTTTTTGAAACTTTTAAATAGCATTTTTTTGAACTTTTCGTAAATGGATACGCGCGCAGGTTCCATTCACCATTTCCGGTGCCCGACCTCACATTTTCCGTTCTTTGCCACTGTCTGGGAATGATGTTAGCAGCTTGTATGCAGTGTATATTTATCGAGTATTTGAATATTGATGATTTATGATATATTAACTTCATTTATGTCTTCTGTGTGTGCGCACGCGCGCATGCGTGTGTGTGTGACTTATGGGAGAAGTTTGTTTTGTGATTTTGGATGATCACTAGAACATTGGCATACATAACATGTGACACTAGTGGAAAACAGGCCATTTGTGGCTGGTCGTTAGACCCTTTTGTCGCGGGCGGCCAGCCGCGACAACGAAGGCGCGACAAAAGGTGGACCTTTTGTCGCGGGTCAGTTACCACCCGCGACATATGGTCCACCACGTGGCGGGCGCGGGGCGCGCAGGGGACAGCCCCTTTTGTCGCGGCCGTATTACGACTCGCGATAAAAGGACTTCTACGTAGCGCGCGCAGAACGCTCCTGCTAGGGTTTGAGTACGTGGTGCAGCACCACCCCCCCCCCCCCCCCCCGCCACCGCCCCTTTTATTTCATTTTTCATTTCAAAATAAAAGTTGCATATATTTATACGCTACTACAAGTTGTACAGGTTCATTCATTATATATAGATCAAGCAAACAAATATTGGAAGGAAAAGTCTATTCGTAGATTCCCCTTACACATATACATGGAGCTTACTACTACCGGGACATATACATATACATGGAGCTCCCTACTACCGACGCCTCTTTGGACTAAACCGGCCGTTGTCGTCTATTACTTCTGTCAACAGAAATGATGTCAGTTCCTCCGTAATTCCTAGTATGTGTTCATGTGGTTGGAGTGTCTCCCGCATGTAGTCGACCTATATAGGAAAATGAGATGAATATGATTATATCAATCTTAATAACGAAGTATTGACGATAATAAATTAAAGTTGTGAATGTTATTGCTTACGTTGAATCTATTATCGTTGTGCTTCTCAGTGGTTAACATGCGAATGGACTCGCAAACGTAGTATCCACATAGATTCGTCCCCTGTGGCTGCTGGGCGCACGGTACAATAGTAAATGTTAGCTTGTCTGTGAAGTGCTCACCCGTAATAACCTCCTTGAAAGATGTCCAAACCCTACCAGGCAAAAGAATGATAGAATGAATGGATGATTAATTGATATCTCACGAAAGATATAGGGCGACAATGATTGAAATTACCTCTGGAGAATCTCCTGCAAGTCGCGGAACCTGTCCAGGCCTCTATTCAATGGGTTGCTTACTTCAACAATTCCCTTATCAACTTGAATGTTTAGCAGAATCCAGTGGAAACTGCACATGTTTATATAGACATCATGAATTATACTTAACATTGAGTAAGAAAAACTGAATGTGCACAATAGATCAGTAAGACTCTCACCTGTAGTTGTAAGGAAAGAGTATTGAATCATAGAAGCTTTGCTCCACTATAAACCTCGTTAGGTTTTCCACTGTTTCTTCGATTTTATTCTTTACGGTTTCATGATGTACTTTATCTGGGTCAACAAACCTAACATTGTACACCTTATTATGGCTGCATTCAACCATCTTCAGTCTGCATAAGAGAACACATATAATATAATGAGCATATGCAATGAACAGGAACAACTGAATGAACACGAACTTATATGTAGTTAACTTACAAGCAGTAGCAACTCATTAGAGATTTGTCGAGGGCGTCTAAATTGAATAACTGCCAGAGTTCATTCATCTCCATATGGATCTGCTCACTTCGGAAGTAATAATCTCCTGGGATATCCGCCACAATGAAACTTGTGTTCTCCTTGCACGCATTAAGGTACCACTGATGCAAATTCCGCATATGCGTTGGCAGTTTATGCAGCCTCTCTTTGCTGACCAAGTCGGCCCCGTAGACAAATTTAGGAGCTATATCAGCCTTAGGTACTGAATCAGAGAACATCATGTCCTCCACGGTCATGCCAATTTGAGCCGCTAGCATCGCAGCTTCGTTCATATCGAAAGGACCAAGTGCCTGGTACGCCAAGGGAACTTGCAACACTTTGAGTGGTGGGAGCGATTGTTTGGCTTGTGCTCCGAGCTGGGAAACTTCCTTTCCTTTTCTGCCTGCTGTCGCTTGCTTGGCCTTGAGGGGTGCACTTATTGAACTTGATTTCTTCCCGGCTACACTTCTTGCTGATGATTTGCTCGTGCTAGCACTATCCTTCTTCTTACCAACACTATCCTTCTTGTCCTCAATTACCTTCGCAAGTGCGCGTGTATAGTCATCCTTCCTCTCGTGTAAGTCATATTGCGATGGTGTGTTCAGAAAACTAAGAGCATATGCTTTTTGCTTCTCTGTGTATGATGGGGCCTTGGGTTTCTCCTTATGAAAAAAATCATAATTGTATTTCTTCACAATGGCATCATTTTCCTCTGGAGTACGATCGTAAGCACGGGGGGGAGGAACCTTTGGTACTCTTGGTAGGGGCGACATTTTGCGGACAGGACTCTTCACACGCTTCCGCTTGGGTGCATTCCGAGTCTTAGTGGGCGCAGGCGGCGGCGCGGGAGATGGAGATGGACTAGGGATGTGGTGGTCAAAGTCATGGGGTGATGGTGGCGACATGTGATCAGTCGGAGGAGGTGATGGTGGCCTTCGATCATTTGGAGGAGGTGATGGTGACTTGGGACGACTAGACGTAGAGGTTACCATGCAGGGAAGATGTTTCCCAAGAATGATTTCTCCCACTACGTCTCCCAGTGTCCCGGCCATCACCTCCAGCGATTACGAGCTCCAATGACTCCAAAACTGTTGGCCGACACGAGCATAGCATAGCTGGAATCTGATTGCCATGCCATGTTGCCGTCTCACCTTCAGGTCCAAATGCAGGTAAGACATAGCCGACTGCCACCTTAAAAGACATGTTCCCGATCACCTCATGGAGATCACAAGGTGTTTGCTCCTTGATTCCATCCACGGGGTCGCCAGGACCGCCATCTATCATCCGGGACCTCGAGTCGGCCACGCTGCTGTCTCGTCGAGATATGCCGGTATTATCGCTCAGCTGTCCTTTAAGTTCATTAATCTCCCGCCATGCTGCTGAATCTCCCGCTCTGCTGGTCTAGTTGGCGTTGGAACTCAGCCATCCGGTCATTCTGCACCTCTAGCTCGCGTCTTTTTGCTCTCGCTCGGCTTCTATAAGTCTCCGCGTCATCCGGAAACCCAAGCGCCCACGGAACACTAGGGCCGAAGCCTCTTGTTAGTCCTCCCTTTTTAGGATTACCAAGGACAAGCGTCAGCAAGTCTTTCTCTCTATCGGGAGCAAACTTCAGTTTTCCCGCTTTAATATCAGCCGTCACTTCAATCCATTTTTTCCTAGGTACCTTAACCTTGCTGCCACTTTCAACAAGGTTCCCTGTCTTCATGTCATACTCACAGCCATGCCCAAGGAACCAATTTCGAGCCCTAGTGTCCCATCCTTCTCGCTCGGATTCTGGAGTGATCCCATTCCGCTTCATCTCAGCCTCTTGTGCATCCCACTTAGGCATGGCTACTTCGTAGCCCCCTCGCCCCGTATGATGGTGATATTTCTTTTCGCTTGCATTCTTCTTGTTTTTCTTTGACAGTCTCATAGTCTCCTCTGATTATTTGTACTTCACAAATTCTTCCCAGTTATGCTCCTGCTTCGCTAGATAGTTTTCGAATAATGGAGGCTTCTTCTCGGCCTTATAAGTTGCCCATAACCGGTTCTTATACGCCCGGAAAAGTTCCCCCATCTTCTTAAGAGCCCATTTCTTCACTAGCGCCCTCTGCTTGGCAGACTCCGATCCCAAAACTGGCAAAGTGAAATGTGCCATGAGGTCGTCAAAAAGTGTGTCTTTGTACCTATCGGCAACCTGATTTTCGGACACATTCTTGGTCTTGTTCCATTCTCTAATAGTGATTTTTAAATGTCACTCTGATAGCCGCGGGTGCCACCGGTTGGCCTTCGGTGATATAGCTTCAATTGTGAAGTGGTCTTTTGGGCTCAACTTCTTTGCCGGGCCTCGTTTCTCCAACTTATCTTTGGAGGCCTAAGAGAATAAAAAATAATTTATTTATATCTATATGTACATATAGAATTCCATTAATGCCTAGTGATCGTATACCTCGCCATGACCGGAGCCGTCGGCTTCTCCATCACCGGAGCCGCGGTCTTGTCCATCACCGTCGCTCTTCTCGGTCGGCTTCTGGACCATCGCGGATTATATCCTCGAATAGGTCTTCCTGTTCCAAGTCTCGATGGATTTCGAATGGATCCATTGTTTCTGCAAAAAATTAAATCGATAAGTACATGTTCTAACCCTAACACGAGAGGGAGAGGGTGTCGGCGACGCGTGTTTGCGAGAGGGAGAGGGTGTCGGCGACGCGTGTTTGCGAGAGGGAGAGGGTGTGACGGGTGTTTGCGAGAGGGGGAGGGTGTCGCGACGGGTTTTTGCGAGGGGGAGGGGGTCGGCGTCGGTTGTTTGCGAGAGGGAGAGGGTATCGGCGTCGGTTGTTTACGAGAGGAGAGGTGTTGGCGGGTGTTTCGGCTGGCTGGTATCGGCTTATATCTTATTGGAATCGAAAATTAAATCTTAAACTAATACACAATTTAAAAAAACTAACTACATATACTAAATTTAAACTAGCTAACTAATACAAATTTTAAACAAACTAACTACATATACTAAATTTAAACTAGCTAACTAATACACAATTTAAACTAATACAAAATTTAAACTAATACACAATTTAAACAAACTAACTAGATATACTAAATTTAAACTAGCTAACTAATACAAAATTTAAACTAATACAAAATTTGAACTAACTAACTACAAAATTTGAACTAACTAACTACAAAATTTAAACTAATACAAAATTTAAACTAACTACATATACTAAATTTAAACTAGCTAACTTAATTAACTAATTAACTAACTAATAATAGTACAAAAAAGTTAAAAAAAAGATGGCCGGGGGCGCCGGCGGCGGCTACGTCGCAGATGGGCGGGGTAGAGGGCAGCCTCCGGCGTGGCAGAGGGCAGCGGCGCGGCAGAGGGAGGCGGCGCGGCAGAGCGGCGGATCGAGGACGGCGGCCTCCGGCGTGGCAGACGGTGGCGCGGCGCGGCAGAGGGCTCCGAGGAGGTCACGGCGAGGAGGGCGGCGCGCAGAGGACTCCCGCGGAGGTGCGCGGCGGCGGCAGAGGAGCTGCGCGGCGGCGTCGGCGGCGGCGTATTTGGGCAGCCTAGCGGCGTCGTCGGCTAGGGTTCGTCCTCCAGGCGTCGCGGGTCGTGCCTCGCTCCGCGACGCGCGGCGCTTTTATACGCCACCCCCTTTTGTCGCGGGTCGTGGCACCACCCGCGATAAAAGGTGGGTCTTTTATCACGGGCTATAGCACCACCCACGATAAAGGGTCTTTTATCACAGGCTGTCGACCAGCGACAAAGGGGGTGGTGGCTTATCCGCGGCATCTGCATCCAACGGCTACGGCCGTTTGAATCCAACGGCCTGGAGCCTATGGACGCGGATCAGCCCCTGGAGCCATTTTCCTTTTCTGTTTTATAAATAAAATCTTATTTATCTATTTTAACTTAATAAAAACTATTATTTCAATAACTTTTAAATGGTAACTCAAATAGAAAAGTTTTATATATGAAAATTGATCAGAAAAATATAGTGAACATGAATATGACATCCATATAACTATTTGCATCTCGCATCATATCAAACATTGATATTCGTGTATGTTTCACCCCTAATGATATGCGGAGTGACACCGACTAAGGTTTCCCCGCTCCGTTTAACTTTGATCCATTTATGTTTCTTTTCTACTGCGCACCGCCGGCCTTCCACACGTGTCGCTTCCCCGTGCCACGTGTCGCCCCGCCGCTGCCAGCGTGCGATGTGTGTAGCCGTAGCACACGTGCCATGCCCCGCGTGCGACGTGCGTAGCCGTGGCTTACACGTGCCATGCCCGCGTGCGCTATATAGAGCGTGCGTGCCCGCGTCGCCACCGCCTCCGCTCATTCATCTCCGGGATGCCACCACGTCGTCGAGGGTCGTCCGATTTCGTGGCATTCGAGTGCGCCCGAGCGGTAGGTTCTACGCGAGATCGCGTCGGTGGCTTCGCTCACCTCGGCACGTACAACACGCGGCGGCGCGCGCTGACGCGAGCCGTGGCGTTTCGGCGGCCACGACGCGACATGAACTTCCCGGATGTTGAATCGCTGAGGAGGCGGAGTTCCTCGCGCTGCCGTGCCTCGTCGACGACGAGGACCGTCGCGGCACCGCCAGGTGCAGCGCGGGATCGCCATCGCCGAGCACGACGAGCAGTTGATGCGCCAGTGGAGGGCGCAGTTCCCCAACGACGTCGACAACACCGACGCGTTCTTCGCTTACCTTAGGGCACAACGCAGGTCCAACAGGCGCCACCGTCGGGCCGTCGCCAAGTTCGAGCTCGAGAACCCAAATACAACTTGGGCCAAAAACGACCCTCAGTGGGATGACATTTGGACGGAGACAACCTCCGACGACGAGTAGAGACTAGACTAGTAATTTAACTATTTTATTGTAATTTAATAAAGTCATTGTCGGTTGTTTTAGTTTAAATTCAGTTTATAAAGTCGTTGTCGGTTGTTTTAGTTCAATAAAGTGGTTGTTACGAAATTTTATTACGATTGAACTGGAATTAAAGTACAGAGCTCAACTGAAAATTAAGATACATGGCCAGATTCGAATGTTGGAGCCATTCAGTCATAGTCATGCCTAGCCCTATAAACGTTGCCACTATAGTCATCATAGTCGCCGACGTCATCGTCGCTAGCATCGGGGTCGCGGTTGTCGAACCTGGACGGGTGAGCACGCGTGGGCTGGGATTGAGGGTAGCGCAGGCGGGGGCCACGGTAGGCCATTACGCTCTGGAGAGTCCGGCCGCGCCACCACAGCCGACGGCCGGCCTCGTTGAAGTTCGAAGGAGGCGGGCCGTCCTCCTCGTACCTGGCAACCGCCCTCTCACGCCGATTGATGAAGAAGCTGTCCCAAGTCGGGCTGTAGTCGGGATGCCACGGGGATTCCTCCGCTGCTCTGGCGTGAGCTCGTAGTAGTGGTTCGTGATGGCCATCTCGCGTGCCACACCTAGAGGGATAGGAGGGACCGGTACGCCTCCGACGCTCAGCAACCAGCCGGTCGGGACGCGGTAGCCCGGCGGGCAGGGGTAGTTCGAGGCGCAAAGTGCCTCCGCCTCCCGGGGTGTTAGAGATACGATGGAAGCCATGGGAGAGGGTGATGAGGTTTGGATATGAGTCTAGATGTGATATGTAAATGGAGACCAAGCCTACATATATATAGTGAAAAAATGGCGGGAAGACGGAGGCGGGAAGCGGTGGAAAGCGCGGGAAGAAAATAGGCGGGCAACCATTAGTCCCAGCTGGTGGATGCAACCAGGACTAAAGCTGTCGGCAGGATGAGGATGTGTGGGTAACCTTTAGTCACGGTTGATGGGTGGAACCGGGACTAAACCTTTCGGCAGGATGAGGATGTGTGGGTAACCTTTAGTCACGGTTGGTGGGTGCAACCGGGACTAAAGCTGTCGGCATGATGAGGACGCGTGGGTGGACGCACTGCTCGATGAGATAAAGCATGTAGTGCACGACGCCGTGTCGGAGGAACAAGACAAAGCAGAAGCGGCGCCGTGCCTATAAAAGGAACACCGATACGCCTTAGCAAGCAGATCAACAAGCCAACCTAGCAGGTAGGGAGAGTTTCATCCCCATGAATGGAGGAAAGGGTTGGGAAATCTCCCGTGGCGGAACATCTCGAAGATGCCCTTGGTGCACACGCCTATGGCATCTTCGGAAGCCTCGAAAAATTTCCCTGCAAGCCCGTGAAAGACTCCATCTCCTCTAACAGTGTTGGGGAAAGGGTTCTCATTATTACATAAATGTAGAGATTGTCTTGGGAACTATATATGAAGAATACATTATTACATCGCCATCTACTGTTGTGATCTTCTACGCCGTAGCCATGGAGAATCTTCATCATTTAGCAAGATGCTTGGGTCAATTTTCACCGTGAAGGGCGGAATTTCTTTAAACTTATTATAATCTTCGACATGTCTGTCTTGTCATCCACTCCCACGATGTTTCTTTCCGAAAGAACTATGTGGCGCTTTGGCTCCTCGGTTGATGTATTCTTTTGTTGATTTCTTTTTCTCGATTTGCTAGACATGTCCTTCACGTAGAAAACTTGAGCCACCTCATTGGCTAGGACGAATGGCTCGTCCATGTACGCAAGATTGTTGGGATCCATTGTTGTCATACCGTACTTATCGTCTACCTGTACACCTGAGCTTCACCCATTTGCAGAAACAAAGGGACCTTAAAAGTGGGTCCATAGTCAAGTTCCCATATCTCCTCTATGTATCCATAATATGTGGTGGTTTGCCCATTCTCATCTTTTGCATCGAAGCGGACACCACTGTTTTGGTTGGTGCTCTTTTTCTTTGTGTAAAATGTATTCCCATTGATCTCGTACCCTTGGAATGTACATATGTTTGAAGATGGTAACCTGGCCAACAAGTACAGCTGCTCTACAACAGTTGGGTCACTAATGAGATGTCTTTGCAACCAACTTCCGAAGGTATTCATGTGTTGACGTGTAATCAAGGACTCGGGCTGGCCCGGGTTTATTTCTCGTAAAACATTCTTGTGTTTCTCGATGTACGGAGCCACCAAGCTGGAATTGTATAGAACTGTGTAGTGTGCTTGATTGAAAGAAATCTTGTCCCTGCACACCGTTGCTTTCCTTCCTAGTGTGCCTTTTCCAGTCAGCCTCCCCTCATACCGAGATTCAGAACACCAATCGGCTTAAGGTCGGGAAGAAAGTCAACACAAAACTCAATGACCTCCTCGTTCCGTAGCCCTTTGAGATACTTCCTTCCGGCCTAGCTCGGTTATGAACATATTTCTTTAAGACTCCCATGAACCTCTTGAAGGGGAAATATTGTGTAGAAATACAGGACCGAGAATTCTAATCTCTTCAACTAGGTGAACGAGGAGGTGCGTCATAATATTGAAGAAGGATGGTGGGAACAACAACTCGAAGCTGACAAGACATTCGACCACATCTTCCCGTAATCCTGACAAAGTTTCTGGATCCATTACCTTCTGAGAAATTGCGTTGAGGAATGCACATATCTTCACAATGGCTAGTCGAACATTTTCTGGTAGAAGTCCCCTCAATGCAACCGGAAGCAATTGTGTCATAAGAATGTGGCAGTCATTCAGGTTCTGGAATTTTTTCTCCTTCATATTTACTATTCCCTTTATATTCGACGAGAAACCAGACGGAACCTTGATACTGAATAGGGCTTCAAAAAAGATCTCCTTCTCTTGTTTGGTAAGAGCGTAGGCTGGCAGGCCCTACAAACTGCCCTGGATGATTGTTTCGTCCTTTATGACGTTCCTGGTCCTCCCGTGCTTCGTTGTATCTTTTGTCTTCCCATACACGCCCAGAAAACCTAGAATATTCACACAAAGATTCTTGGTCGCATCACGTCGATTGCAGAGCGGACTTCCAGGACTTTCCAATATTCTAGCTCCCAAAAAATAGATTTCTTCTTCCACATGGGCGTGTGTCCGTCAGCGTCTTTCAGAACAGGTCGACTGCCTGGACCCTTTCCAAAGATAACATTTAAATCTTTGACCATGCCAAATATATCAGCACCACTACGGGGGACAGGCTTCGGACGGTGGTCTGCCTCGCCATCGAAATGCTTGCCTTTTTTCCTTAAGGGATGCTTGCGCGGAAGGAAACGACGATTGAACGGGTACACAACTTTTCTGCTTTTTCCCAAATATTTACTTTCGGTCTCATCTAAACAGTGTGTGCATGCATTGTATCCTTTGTTCGTCTGTCTTGAAATGTTACTAAGAGCAGGCCAATCATTGATGGTTACGAATAGCAACGCTCGTAGGTCAAATTCTTGCTCGGTGTGCTCATCCCACACACATACACCTGGTTTGGCCCACAACTCCAAAAGTTCATCAACTAATGGCCTTAGGTACACATCAATGTCGTTGCCCGGTTGCTTTGGGCCTTGGATAAGCACTGGCATCATAATTAACTTCCGCTTCATGCACAACCAAGGAGGAAGGTTGTAGATACATAGAGTCACGGGCCAGGTGCTGTGACTGCAGCTCTGCTCCCCAAAAGGATTCATGCCATCTGTACTTAGACCAAACCATAAGTTCCTTGCCTCACCTGCAAAATCCGGGAACTCTCTCCCGATGTTTCTCCACTGCCGACCATCAGCGGGGTGCCTCAACATCGCGTCTTTCTTACGTTCTTCCATGTGCCATCGCAACAACTTGGCATGCTCTTTGTTTCGAAAAAACGTTTCATCCGTGGTATTATGGGAGCATACCACATCACCTTCGCAGGAACCCTCTTCCTGGGTGGCTCGCCCTCAACATCACCAGGGTCATCTTTTCTGATCTTATACCGCAATGCACCGCATATCGGGCATTTATTCAAATTCTTGTACTTCTCACCGCGGTAGAGGATACAGTCATTAATGCATGCATGTATATTCTGCACATCTAATCCTAGAGGGCAGACAAGCTTCTTTGCTTCATATGTACTGACGGGCAATTCGTTATTTCTTGGAAACAGCTTCTTTAATATTATCATCAATTTTTCAAATCCCGAGTCAGTCACACCGACCTCTGCCTTCCATTTCAGCAATTCCAATATGCTACCCAGCTTTCTCTGCCCATCTTCACAACCTGGGTACAACAATTTGTGGTGGTCCTCTAACATGTTGTCGAACTGCAACCTCTTCTTATCCGTGCCACAGTCTCTTCTTGCATCAGAAATGGCCCGACGAAGATCATCATCAACAGGATCATCTGCTACCTGTTCTTCACCTCCTTCTTCTTCATCGTCTTCCATTGCGGTATCATCGCATTCGGAGAACATAGATCGGTACTGGTCATCGTTATCTTCTTCTTCATCGCCGTCTTCCATCATAACCCCTTCTTCTCCGTGCTTGGTCCAAACATTATAGCTGGACATGAATCCAAACCGAAGCAGGTGGCTCTTAATGTCTCTTGAGCAAGAGTAATCCTTCTCGTTCTTACATTTCAGACATGGACAACACATAAAACCTTGCTTCGACTTGTTGGCCTCGGCCACAAGCAGGAAAGAATTCACGCCCTCTCCGAAAGAGGGAGCACATCGGTTACCGTACATCCATGGATGACTCATCGCATCATAAGTACAATTATGTATCAGATGCAATCACCTTGCTAAAATTAGTATTGTACGAATTATGTATACGAGAAAATAGTTGCTAACCTTTTAGGATCAAAATGAGAAGAAATCTTATCAAATAAAATCAAGTGACATCCCTCACAAGCATTTCATCAAACACCTCTTGTGCACATGAAGAAAAAGAGGTAGCATAACCCCACCTTTCACCACCAAGGAAAAAATGTAGGGAGGTGGGGGCTGGCTGTGTATATATAGGCATGACCTTTTGTCGCGGTCCGTATTACGACCCGCGACAAAGGGGTGCCTGGAGGCGCCAGTGCTCAGACCCCTTTTGTCGGGTTGTGATACGGCCCATGATAAAAGGGGCTGCAAAAGGCCCGACTTGTCTGGAATCTGGGCGACGTGGCCATGCCATTTGTCGCGGTGCGCGCCCGCGACAAAAGGCTCCCACGAAAGCCCTATTTTCTACTAGTGTGATGTTTAAACCTGACCTAACCTGACGCGTTGTGTTGCCTGGAGCTCATGTGGTCTGATCGCTATGACCGGAAAAAAACTTGTACACCCATGTAATCATTAAACATTCTCTAGGGAACAAAATTCATCTAGAAGTGTATGGTGGCATAATCTATATAAGATGCTATATTGTGTGCTAGCGCACCTAGTTGCTGCAAGTTGCGGTTCATTTTATTTCACTACAGGAATCGACGTAGACGCCGACGGCCAGCTACCCTCGGCGTAGCCACGCCTGGCCCTCGGCGTAGGCTACACCGACGGCAGCCCTCGGCATAGCGCCTCGGCGTTCAGGTCCCTCGGCACCTGGCACCGTGCCGTCGGCGTAGGCCCGGCCGTCGGCGTACGCGCATATGCCGATGGTGCAACCACCCTCGCGTAGCGTGCCCGCTGGGCTGACGGCGCCGTCGCCGTCGGTGCTCCATCGACGCCGACGGCCGGGCCTCGGCATAGCCACGCCATCCTGGCGGCGTGGGGCGACGTGGCGCGTCGCGAGGCTGCCACGTGCGGCGTCTACGCCGACGGCCAGGCCCTCGGCGCCTGCATGGCCCATGCAGTGGACACGCGCACGCCGGGCACGGCTGCGCGGGGGTCTACGCCGACGGCACGTCGGCATAGACCTGACCATATGGTCGCAGCAGGGGTCTATGCCGACGACATTTCCCTCGGCGTAGACCTGCTCAATTTTTTATTTATTTTCAGAGTTTAATTTGCACCGTTCCAGCAGTTCAGTTTGCACAGCATAAATTCACACATCCAAATTCACCATAATTCACATAAATAGCATAAAATCCACATAGTAGCATACATGGTGCACATAATAGCATACAAGAGGAGAGTGCAATGTCATCCAAATACATATTAGTAGCAAGCAACCCTAGTTCTAAGCTGACTAGCGAAGGAAGGACCCGGGCGGGGTGTGTCCGCCCTTATCGTTGGCGAAACGAGCAGCCCGGGGTTGCGCTCCGTAGAAGCTTAAGAACCACCTGGAGAAGGACCAGGGGTACGCCCAGGAGAAGTCGACGGAGAGGCACCGGGAGTAGTCCCAGGAGTAGTCGACGGAGAGGCAGCAGCAGAACGGCCATGAGACTGACCACCTTCATGAACCGGTGTGACCTCGCGCCCACCCGGCGAGGCCTGGTTCCCGGAGCATCCCGTTCCCTACGTGTTCCCTACATGTTAGCAACTTGCGAGGCAAAGGAAAGTGGTAACTACCGGTTTGGCAAAGAACTTACCTCCGGTGTGGATCTGTAGTAAGTCGCAGCGAAAGCTGCCCTCGATGGCATGATAGGCATGTGCCCCGCCATGGGAACTCGAGCCGGTGGCGGTGTACCAGTAGACATAGAAATCATCATTTCCTGCAAGATAGGTTACAAGTTAGGCTTTGCAGAAATAAAGCATCAAACTGAGACTTGTCATCTACTTGCGAGAAGAAAGATTCAGACTTACTCCTATATACGCCATGTAGGCCGTATTTTGCCTATTCCACTGCGCAGCGGCCTGCTGATACGCTTCATTACAGGCTTCGAAGGCCGCCTCGAACTCAGGCTACAATTTCAGAAACAATGAATCTCGTCAACACTTAGCCATGTAGGAAGGAAAACCGGAAAGAGGATAAAAATGAGGAAAACTTACATCGTAGGTGGGTGGACGAGGCTGGGGGCTGTCGGCGGTGAGGGTATGCTTGAGACGCGTGTAGCTCGTGGCTGGGGTAGGCTTGACCGCCTTATTCAGAAAGGGGTAACGGCCATGCGGACGCCCGCGCCCGACAGGACCAACGACTCTCGTCGAGGCGCTCATGGGGTCATCCACCTCCGGGTGACGACCTCACCATGTCGCAGTAGTTCCTCGACGAGGCATTGCCGAAGTACTCAGTGGCTGAGGCAATGCGGGATTGGGCTTCTGTCGTCCGCATCATGTCATATATCTGGGCATCATGAAGCACCACCCCAGGTGCTGCCTCGGCCACCTGCATCGCGAAAAGAAAAGTTATGAGTATCACAAATGTAACATGACGGGAAATGAAAGAAGATCGTTCCATGTATATACATACCTTTTTCCCCTTGAAGCGGGTGTAGTCGCGGCTTCCCGCGCAGTGTGTGCCACCGGTGCCTCGGTTCTCCATGTTCCGCCTCGACACGGCTGCAAACTCCTCGTCCTCCCTGAGCCACCTCGCCCTAATCAGCTCCTCCCATGCCTCCCTATGCTGCTCGGCCCACTCGGGACAAACCTGAAAACGCAATACTCAACTCAAGATAATCCAATGAAAACTTAGCAGCAATGTAGAATCTCATTGACAATTTTACTCACCGACATGTACTCCTCAATGGTCATTGCCCATTCCTCCGTAGGCTGGTTACCAATATAGTACTCCTTCTTGACCCTCTTACCCTTGTTAGCCCGCAGGCACTAGCGCAGGTGACCTTTTGGTTGTACCACCGCTGCGGTGTCAACCTCTCGCAAGCGCCACGCAAAGTGAGACGCGCATGCGTATCATGCTCCGGGTCCACACGATAGAAGCACTTCAATCATGCATAAATCAGTTGTGAAAGTCATGAGTTAGCACATTAGGGTCATCAACTATGAACGGTGCTCGAGAAATATATGCCTTACCCAGAACTTGGTGGTCACAGCCTCAGCAGCTGTCGCGAAGCCTACGGCAGGGGCATCCTCATAGTCCGCCCAAGTAGTGGCTAGCCTCGTCTCGCCACCGGGGACCATGCTAAGGGGAGTGTATCTGCCCGGCCAGAACTTCTTAATCAGAGCCCCAAGCAAGCTGTTAGGCTGGCGGGCGGGCTTGACCTCCCATGTCCAGTTGCTGCAAATAAATCACACATTAGTACAAATGCCAAATTGTTTATTATGCCTAAGATGAAAAATACATGTTCGAAATTTCTGAAGTAGTACACTTACTCATCGCTCGAAGGAATGATAAGGGCCTTGTCATCGTGGGTCTTAGGCTCCTTCCTCGCCTCGGGGACTCTAGCTTCTCCACGAAGCTTCAAGGGCTTCGGCGCACCCCCATCCTCCATCACCTCCAACTCAGCCCTAGAGTCCGACTCGTGTGTAGACTCCGTCTCCATCTCCACCTCCCCACTAGACGGACCCTCTAGGAACAACTCAGGAGCCACGTCGCCAGAAGCGGAGGGTGGCTCGTCAAAGTCCATGTGTACCCCGCCGCCACCTCGTCCTCCACCTCGTCCTCCTCGTCCTCGTCCTCCACCTCGTCCTCCTCGTCCTCGTCCATCGGTACCATCGGCGTAACGCGGATTGCGCACCGGGGCTCGATCACTCCGTCTAGGCGCTCTAGGAATATTCCTCTTCACCTGCGCCAGCGTCTTAAGCAAGCTCTCGGAGTCTGCCTTGCCGCTGCTCATATTGTTCAGTCACCTGCATTGAGAAGAATAAAACAGTTAAGCACAAAGACATATTAAATGAAGATACTAAGAATAAAAGGCACAATGCAATTAAGAAGCATGTTGACATAATAAAATGAAGATACTAAGAATAAAAGGCACAATGCAATTAAGAAGCATGTTGACATAATAAAATGAAGATACTAAGAATAAAAGGCACAATGCAATTAAGAAGCATGTTGACAAATAAATACTAAGAATAAAAGACCCTCACCAGCCATCATCACTCTCACTCTCACTCTCATACTCCGTCTCTTTCTCTTTCTCTTTCTCTGGCTCACTATCACTATCACTATCTTTTGAGTACAAAGTTGAAGGGTCGATGGGTGGAGGCTCATCATAATTGTCATTCGCCTCAAGTAACTTCTCGAGCATAGATATGTCCTTGAGATCCACCACTGACTCACCACGAGTTTCTGCATCGTTCCCGAGGTCCTCTTCAACAAACGGTTCTAAAATATATTCCCCGAAGTCCTGTTCCTCTTGATAGAAAATCCCCTCGTATGTCACGGGGTCAATGTTGTTGTAATCATCCTCAGAGGGAACCGGTAGGTTACCATGTGGCGATACCTGGAAGACGACTTCCCAACCCTTGAGTTCCGCTTTCTGGCATGGGTAGGGCAAATAATAAACTTGCTTGGCTTGGTGAGCCACAACAAAGACATCGGCTCCGCTATAGGTGGTTGAAGGCTTAACTTCAACTAACCCAATGGACTTATCACTTCTCTGTCCACCTATTGGGTCGAACCAATGACACTTGAACACGATGATGACCCACAAGTATAGGGGGTGTATCGTAGTACTTTCGATAAATAAGAGTGTCGAACCCAACGAGGAGCAGAAGGTGTTGCAGTTTCGATGAAGGATTCACCGTAAATGCTCACAAACAAGTATTCAGGTGGTTTTGATATTGCAGAATAAACAAAGTACAAGTAAATAAAATGCGAGCGAAAATAGTTGCAGCGAGTGGCCCAATCCTTTTTAGCACAAAGGACAAGCTGGTTGTTTACTTATGATGACCAAACGTTCTTGAGGACACACGGAATTTAGTCTAGTGCTTTCGCCTACATATAGCCGATTAATCTTCATTGTTTTGATAAGCGTTGTGTGGGTTGCTAATGCACCGCTCTTCCTAGGACTAATACATACTTGTGGTTACCCCTTGCAATCATCCGCAAATACAAGAAAGTAATTAAGATAAATCTAACCAAAGCCTTAAACTCTGAGATCCTGCTATCCCTCCTGCATCGATATACCAACGGGGGTTCAGGTTGCTGTCACTCCGGCAACCCCACAATTAGAAAACGAATACAAGATGTATTCCCCTAGGCCCATAAAGGTGAAGTATCATGTAGTCGATGTTCACATGACACCACTAGAAGAATAACACCACAACTTAAATATCATAACATTGAATATTACTCAACATAGTTCACTACTAACATTTAGACTTCACCCCATGTCCTCAAGAACTAAATGAACTACTCACGAGACATCATATGGAACATGATCAGAGGTGATAGGATGATGAATAACAATCTGAACATAAACCTTGGTTCAATAGTTTCACTCAATAGCATCAATAACAAGGAGTAATCAATACCGGGAGAGTTTCCCCTACCAAACAATCAAGATTCAACCCTAGATGTTACAGCGGAGACGAGGTGCATGGAGATGGCGGTGTAGATGGCGGAGATGATGGTGATGATGATCCCAATGAAGTCCAGCTCGATGACGGCGGGACGATACGGCTCCCCCTCCTCGCAGTGGGAATTTCCCTAAGGGATTTCAGCTCCTCACGGGAGCTCTTTCTCTCTGGGTGTTTTCCACCTACGTAGGCGCTATGTCTCTTCGCGATTATCGGGGTCCGGAGCTTAGGGTTTCTGGGAGACGAGCACGCGAAAGAGAGGCTATCACGGGGTCTCAGGCCCCCCTCCCCACAAGGCGGCGCGGCCCAGGCTGGGGCCCGCGCCGACCTATGGTAGGGCCCATGGCGGCCCTCCCCGCTCCTCCTTTTGGCTGGCTCATTCTTCTGAAGAATAAGATCTTCTGTAATCTCCGTCAATTATTGATCTCTAGAAATATTGTATTCGATTTGGCAGCTTTTTCCAAATATAATCCCGACTCCTATGAATGATCCTCCAATAATCATGAAACATGCAAAATAGATGAAATAACATAAGTATCATCTCTAAATATGAAATATATCAATGAATTAACAAAGTAAATTATGATATAAAATATTGATGCAAAATGGACGTATCAACTCCCCTGCTTTCTAGACTTCGCTTGTCCCTGCGAAACCGAACTCGCAAACAAGACCACATGTTTATGGAGTGAAGAGTCGAGCAAATAAAATACGGACAAGAAGTATCATATTAATTCACACAAGACATTCTAGTGAACAACTTCCCAATATGATTCAACTTGAAACAAGTAAAAGGAAATCACAAATAAAGGTGCATAGGAAATCATAATTGGTGATGGCAAACTTTGTTCTATAAAAGTGCTGAAATTTTTCAGAATGCTGTAGATCATAATGGTTTAGATTTTGATAATTGTCATAAATCTGAAGTTATTAAGTTCTTACAAAAACTTGCTAGAAGTTCTAATGCTAGTGCTATAAACTTAGCCTTTACGAAACATATTACAAATGCTCTCATTAAAGCTAGGGAAGAGAAACTAAAACTTGAAGCTTCTATCCCTAGGAAGTTGGAAGATGGTTGGGAGCCCATCATTAAGATGAAAGTCAATGATTTTGATTGTAATGTTTTATGTGATCTTGGTGCAAGTATTTCCTGTTATGCCTAAGAAACTTTATGATATGCTTGACTTGCCACCATTGAAAAATTGTTATTTGGATGTTAATCTTGGTGGATAATTCTATAAAGAGACCTTGGGGAGGATTGATAATGTTCACATTATGGTAAACAATAACCTTGTCCCTGTTGATTTGTTGTCTGGATATTGAATGCAATGCATCTTGTCCTATTGTTTTGGGAAGACCCTTTCTTTGAACTGTTGGTGCTATTATTGATATGAAAGAAGGAAATATTAAATATCAATTCCCTCTTAAGAAAGGTATGGAACACTTCCCTAGAAAGAGAATGAAGATGCCTTTTGTTTTATTATTAGAACAAATTATGATGTTGATGCTTCTTCCTCTTGATAATACTTGATTTGCACTTTCTGCGCCTAGCTGAAAGGCGTTAAAGAAAAAAACCACTTCTTGGGAGATAACCCATGTTGTTTTTATTTTTACTACTGTTTTGTTGAGTCTTGAAGTTGTTACTACTGTATCAACCTCTCCTTATCATGTTATTGTACAAGTAAAGTCTCTAATAGAAGGTTGATACTAGATTTGGATTTCTGCGCAGAAACAGATTTCTTGTATGTCACGAATTCGCGTTTTTCTCTCTGTAGAAGAATCAAAAAAATAAGCGAAAATTCATGCATGATCCTCAGATATGTAAGCAACTTTCATTAGTTTTGAGTTTTTCCATCTGAGCAAGTTAAGTGCCTCAGAAAATTTGTCTTTACTTGATCAATTCCTGTTTTTGACAGATTCTGCCTTTTTATTTCGTATTGCCTCTTTTACCGTGTTGAGTGGATTTCTTTGTTCCATTAACTTTCAGTAACCTTAGGTAATATCCAGAAGTGTTAAGAATGATTATGTCCTCTCTGAACATGTGAATTTTTATTATGCACTAACCCTCTAATGAGATTGCTTTAAGTTTGGTGTGGAGGAAGTTTTCAAGGGTCAAGAGACGAGGATGATATAATATGATCAAGGAGAGTGAAAAGTCTAAGCTTGGGGATGCCCCTGGTTCATCCCTGCATATTTCAAGAAGACTAAAGCACTGAGCTTGGGGATGCCCAAGGCATCCCCTTCTTCATCAACAACTTATCATGTCTTTTAGTGAAACTATATTTTTATTCACTACATCTTATGTGCTTTACTTGGAGCGTTCGTTTGTTTTTATTTTTGTTTATGTTTGAATAAATTCGGATCCCAGCAATCCTTGTATTGGAGAGAGACACGCTCCGCTTTTTCATATTGAACACTGGTGTTCTTAGCTTTACTTTAATGTTCATGGCGAAGTTGAAAGCCGCTCTGCTGATTGCTATTTGGTTGGAAATATAAAATGCTTCATGTGGTAAATTATGGTCTTGAATAATTTGATACTTGAAATTGTTTTGAGCTCTCATAGATCATGTTTAAGCTCTTGCATCATGTAGTTTAAATCTATTAGTGGAGAACTACCGTAGAGCTTGTTGAAATTTGGTTTGCATGATTGATCTCTCTAAGGTCTAGATATTTTCTGGTGAAAGTGTTTGAACAACAAGGAAAACACAGTGCAGAGTCTTATAATGCTTGCAATATGTTCCTGTGTAAGTTTTGCTTGTATCGGTTCATACTTGTGTTTGCTTCAAACAACCTTGCTAGCCAAAGTCTTGTACCGAGAGGGAATGCTTCTCGTGCATCCAAAAACCTTGAGCCAAAACTCATGCCATTTGTGTCCACCATAACTACCTATATGTGGTATTTTTCTTCATTCCAAAGTAAATTGCTTGCGTGCTACCTTTAAAATTTCATTCCTTTGCCTTTACAATACATAGCTCATGGGAAAATAGCTTAAAAACTATTGTGGTAACCATGTTTCTAGGGACACCATCAACTTTTTACACCTTTGTTGAATATCATGTGAGTTGCTATGCATGTTCGTCTTGTATGAAGTAAGGGTGATTTATCATGATTAAATGGTTTGAGTATGCATATTGTTAGAGAAGAACATTGGGCCGCCAACCAAAGCCATGTATCATGGTAGAAGTTTCAGTTTGGACACTAATCCTCAGAATCTCTTATGAGAATACTATTTGTTGTTGAATGCTTTAAGCATTAAAAAGAGGAGTCCATTATCTGTTTTTTCTATGTTGTCCCGGTATGGATGTCCTCAAGTTGAGATCTATCAAAACTGAGAAATCAAATGCGATCTATCTCCTTGGACCTTTGTACATGTGGCATAGAGGTACCCCTTTGTGACACTTGGTTGAAACATATGTAATGCAATGATAATCCATGGAAATCCGAGCTAATTAGGACAAGGTGCGAACACTATTGGTATTCGATGCATGAGGCTTGCAACTTATAAGAGGTTTTATGCATAACACATATGAATTATTACTACCGTTGACAAAATTGTTTCCATGTTTTCAAAATAAAAAGCTCTAGCACATGAGTAATCCCTGCTTCCCTCTGCGAAGGGCCTTTCTTTTACTTTATGTTGAGAGTTTACCTACTTCTTTCTATCTTAGAAGCAAACACTTGTGTCAACTGTGTGCATTGATTCTTACATGTTTACTTATTGCACTTGTTATATTACTTTATGTTGACAATTATCCATGAGATATACATGTTACAAGTTGAAAGCAATTGCTGAAACTTAATCATCCTTTGTGTTGCTTCGAAACCTCTTACTTTGAATCTATTGCTTTATGAGTTAACTCTTATGCAAGACTTTTTGATACTTGTCTTGAAAGTACTATTCATGAAAAGTTTTGCTATATGATTCAGTTGTTTAGTCATTATCTTTTTGTTAGCAATCTATTGCTTCAATCACTTCATTCATCTCATATGCTTTACAATAATGTTGATCAAGATTATGTTGGTAGCATGTCACTTCAGAAATTATTGTTTTTATCGTTTACCTACTCGAGGGCGAGTAGGAACTAAGCTTGGGGATGCTTGATACGTCTCCAACGTATCTATAATTTCTTATGTTCCATGCTAGTTTTATGACAATACCTACATGTTTTGTTCATACTTTATAATGTTTTTATGCATTTTCCAGCACTAACCTATTAACAAGATGTCGAAGCGCCAGTTCCTGTTTTCTGCTGTTTTTGGTTTCAGAAATCCTACACAGGAAATATTCTCGGAATTGGATGAAACAAAAGCCCACGGTCTTATTTTCCACGGAGCCTTCCAGAAACCGAAGAGGAGACGGAGGGGCCACGAGGCGTCCACACCACGTGGCAGTGCGGCCTGGAAGGGGGGCGCGCCGCCCTATGGGGTGGGCCCCTTGAGCGTCCCCCGACTCGCCCTTTGCCTATATATTCTCTCCGTCGCGAAAACCCTAGTACCAAGAGCCACGATACGAGAGTTACTGAGACGCCGCCGCCGCCAATCCCATCTCGGGGATTCAGGAGATCGCCTCCGGCACCCTGCCGGAGAGGGGAATCATCACCGGAGGGCTCTACATCACCATGCCCGCCTCCGGACTGATGCGTGAGTAGTTCATCCTTGGACTATGGGTCCATAGTAGTAGCTAGATGGTTGTCTTCTCCTCTTGTGCTATCATGTTTAGATCTTGTGAGCTGCCTATCATGATCAGGATCATCTATTTGTAATGCTACATGTTGTGTTTGTTGGGATCCGATGAATATTGAATACTATGTCAAGTTGATTATTGATCTATCATATATGTGTTGTTTATGTTCTTGCATGCTCTCCGTTGCTAGTAGAGGCTCTGGCCAAGTTGATACTTGTAACTCCAAGAGGGAGTATTTATGCTTGATAGTGGGTTCATGCCTCCATTGAATCTGGGACAGTGACAGAAAGTTCTAAGGTTGTGGATGTGCTGTTGCTACTAGGGATAAAACATTGATGCTTTATCTAAGGATATTTGTGTTGATTACATTACGCACCATACTTAATGCAATTGTTTGTTGTTTGCAACTTAATACTGGAAGGGGTGCGGATGCTAACCTGAAGGTGGACTTTTTAGGCATAGATGCATGCTGGATGGCGGTCTATGTTCTTTGTCGTAATGCCCTGATTAAATCTCATAGTAGTCATCATGATATGTATGTGCATCTCTATTTGTCAATTGCCCAACTGTAATTTGTTCACCCAACGTATCTAAAATTTATGATATGCTTGACTTGCCACCATTGAAGAATTGTTATTTAGATGTTAATCTTGCTGATAATGTTAAAAAGAAACCTTTGGGGAGGATTGATAATGTTCACATTACGGTTAACAATAACCTTGTCCCCATTGATTTTGTTGTCTTGGATATTGAATGCAATGCATCTTGTCCTATTGTGTTGGGAAGACCTTTTCTTCGAACTGTTGGTGCTGTTATTGATATGAAGGAAGGTAATATTAAGTATCAATTTCCTCTCAAGAAAGGTATGAAACACTTCCCTAGAAATAGAATGAAGTTGCCTTTTGATTCTATTATTAGAACAAATTATGATGTTGATGCTTCTTCTCTTGATGTTACTTGATTTGCACTTTCTGCGCCTAGCTGAAAGGCGTTAAAGAAAAGCACTTCTTGGGAGATAACCCATGTTTCATTTTATTTACTGTATTGTTGAGTCTTGGAAGTTGTTTACTACTGTAGCAACCTCTCCTTATCATGTTTTTGTGCCAAGTAAAGTCTATGATAAGTTGATGCTAGATTTGGATTGCTGCGCAGAAACAGCATTGTTGTCTGTCACGAATTCGCAGAACTCTCTGTAAAAAATAAAAAAATCTGCAAATTTACGTGCGTGATCCTCTGATATGTACGCAACTTTCATTAGTTTTGAGTTTTTAGTTTAAGTGCCCCTGCAAAATTTGTCTTTACGGACTGTTCTGTTTTGACAGATTCTGCCTTTTATTTCGCATTGCCGCTTTGCTATGTTGAATGAGTTTCTTTGTTCCATTAACTTTCAGAAGCTTTGTGCAATGTCCAGAAGTGTTAAGAATGATTGTGTCACCTCTGAATATGTGAAGTTTTGATTATGCACTAACCCTCTAATGAGTTTGCTTGAAGTTTGGTGTGGAGGAAGTTTTCAAGGGTCAAGAGAAGAGGATGATATACTATGATCAAGAAGAGTGAAAGGTCTAAGCTTGGGGATGCCCCGGTGGTTCATCCCTGCATATTTTAAGAAGACTCAAGCATCTAAGCTTGGGGATGCCCAAGGCATCCCCTTCTTCATCGACAACTTATCAGGTCACTTCTAGTGAAACTATATTTTTATTCCATCACATCTTATGTTCTTTACTTGGAGCGTCGGTTTGCTTTTATTTTTGTTTTGGTTTGAATAAAGTTGGATCCCACCATCCTTATATTGGAGATATTACGCTCCGCTTTTTCATATGGAACACTTGTGTTCTTAGTTGTGCTTTAATGTTCATGGCGAAGGCTGAATTGCTTCGTTAAATTGCTATTTGGTTGGAATCAGAAAATGCTGCATATGGTTTGGAATAACTTGGCAATTGTTTGAGCTCTCATAGATCATGTTTAAGCTCTTGCATCATGTAGTTTAATTTATTAATGAAGAACTACCGTAGAGCTTGTTTAATTTGGTTTGCATGATTGGTCTCTCTAAGTCTAGATATTTTCTGGTATAGTGTTTGAACAACAAGGAAGACAGTGTAGAGTCTTATAATTCTTGCAATATGTTCTTGTGTAAGTTTTGGTGTACCTGTTCATACTTGTGTTTGCTTCAAACAACCTTGCTAGCCCAAACCTTGTACTGAGAGGAAATGCTTCTCGTGCATCCAAACACCTTGAGCCAAAACCCATGCCATTTGTGTCCACCATATCTACCTACTATGTGGTATTTTTCTGCCATTCCAAAGTAAATTACTTGAGTGCTACCTTTAAAATTTCATTCCTTTATCTTTGCAATATATAGCTCATGGGACAAATAGCTTAAAAACTATTGTGGTGATGAATATGTAGTTATGTGTTTTAGTTCTTATAAGTTGCTTGTTGAGCGGTAACCATGTTTCTGGGGACGCCATCAACTTTTTACCTTTGTTGGATATCATGTGAGATGCTATGCATGTTCGTCTTGTCTGAAGTAAGTGCGATTTCATGATCAAATGGTTTGAGTATGCATATTGTTAGAGAAGAACATTGGGCACTAACTAAAGCCATGTATCATGGTGGAAGTTTCAGTTTGGACATACAACCTCAATCTCTTATGAGAATATTATTCTGTTGTTGAATGCTTAAGCATTAAAAGAGGAGTCCATTATCTGTTGTCTATGTTGTCCCGGTATGGATGTCTAAGTTGAGAATAATCAAAAGCGAGAAATCCAATGCGTGCTTTCTCCTTAGACCTTTGTACACGGCATAGAGGTACCCCTTTGTGACACTTGGTTGAAACATATGTCATGCAATGATAATCCGTGTTATCCGAGCTGATTAGGACAAGGTGCGAGCACTATTAGTACTCTATGCATGAGACTTGCAACTTGTAGGAAGTATTATGCATAGCACATATGAATTATTACTACCGTTGACAACATTGTTTCTATGTTTTCAAAACAAAAGCTCTAGCACAAAAATAGTAATCCATGCTTCCTCTGCGAAGGGCCATTCTTTTACTTTATGTTGAGTCAGTTTACCCACTTCTTTCTATCTTAGAAGCAAACACTTGTGTTAACTGTGTGCATTGATTCTTACATGTTTACTTATTGCACTTGTTATATTACTCTATGTTGACAAATATCCATGAGATATACATATTATAAGTTGAAAGCAACCGCTGAAACTTAATCATCCTTTGTGTTGCTTCAATGCATTCTACTTTGAATTTATTGCTTATGAGTTAGCTCTTATGCAAGTCTTGTTGATACTTGTCTTGAAAGTACTATTCATGAAAAGTTTTGCTATATGATTCATTTGTTTAGTCATTATCTTTTGTTAGCAATCTTTTGCTTCGAATCACTCCATCCATCTCATATGCTTTACAATAATGTTGATCAAGGTTATGTTGGTAGCATGTCACTTCAGAAATTATTTGTGTTATCGTTTACCTACTCGAGGGCGAGTAGGAACTAAGCTTGGGGATGCTTGATACGTCTCAAACGTATCTATAATTTCTTATGTTCCATGCTACTTTTATGACAATACTTGAATGTTTTATACATATTGTATCATTATTATACATTTTTCGGCACTAACCTATTAACAAGATGCCGACGCCAGCTGTCGTTTTGCTGTTTTTGGTTTCAGAAATCCTACAAAGAAAATATTCTCGGAATTGGACGAAATCAACGCCCAGGGTCCTATTTTTCCACGAAGCTTCCGGAAGACCGAAGGAGCCGAAGTGGGGCGTGAGGCGACAAACACACAGGCGGCGCGGCCAGGCTGGGGCCGCGCGGCCCTAGCGTGTGGGTCCCTCGCGGCCCCGACCTACCCTTCCGCCTACTTAAAGCCTTCGTCGCGACCCCTATACCGAGAGCCACGATACGGAAAACCTTCCAGAGACGCCGCCGCCGCCAATCCCATCTCGGGGGATTCAGGAGATCGCCTCCAGCACCCTGCCGGAGAGGGGAATCATCACCGGAGGGGCTCTACATCATCATGCCCGCCTCCGGATTGATGCGTGAGTAGTTCATCCTTGGACTATGGGTCCATAGCAGTAGCTAGATGGTTGTCTTCTCCGCTTGTGCTATCATTGTTTAGATCTTGTGAGCTTCCTAACATGATCAAGATCATCTATTTGTAATGCTACATGTTGTGTTTGGTGGGATCCGATGAATCTAGAATACTATGTCAAGTTGATTATCAATCTATCATATATGTGTTGTTTATGTTCTTGCATGCTCTCCGTTGCTAGTAGAGGCGCTGGCCAAGTTGATACTTGTAACTCCAAGAGGGAGTATTTATGCTCGATAGTGGGTTCATGCCTCTATTTAATCTGGGACACAGGAAGTTCTAAGGTTGTGATGTGCTGCTACTAGGGATAAAACATCGATGCTTTGTCTAAGGATATTTATGTTGATTACATTACGCACCATACTTAATGCAATTTCTCGTTGTTTACAACTTAATACTGGAGGGGGTGCGGATGCTAACCCGAAGGTGGATTATTTAGGCATAGATGCATGCTGGATAGCGGTCTATGTACTTTGTCGTAATGCCCTGATTAAATCTCATAGTAATCATCGTTGATATGTATTGAATCTTGATTTGTCAATTGCCCACCTGTAATTTGTTCACCCAACATGCTAGTTATCTTATTGGAGAGACACCACTAGTGACCGGTGGACCCCGGTCCATTCTTTACATCTGAATACAATCTACTGCAATCATTGTTCTTTGCAAACAAACACCATCTTCCACTCGATACGCTTAATCCTTTGTTTTCAGCAAGCCGGTGAGATTGACAACCTCACTGTTACG